>JAJEJO010048065.1:113516-291206 GCA_020662805.1 Glaucomys volans
AAAAAAAAAAAAAAAAAAAAAAAAAAAAAAAAAAAAAAAAAGAAATGACCTTTTCTGAACAATGGAGAAAAAATAGACTGAAAAGAAGTGAACAGAACCTCAGGGGCGGATAAAAAAATCTAAATATATGTAACTGAAATATAGGAAGAGAGGAGATAGAGGATGGATTTAAAAAATATTTGAAGAAAAAAGACTTCAAATATCCTTCATCTGACAACACACCACACATCCCATATATCTGTAGATTCCAGAAGCGGGGTGATATCCAAAAAGATAAGCCCAAAGACACATTCTTGTCAAAATTCTAAAAACGAAAGACAAACAAAAAATATTGAAAGTAAACACAGAGAAATGACACAAGAATGGAAAAGCCACTCAAATGATAGTGGATTTCTTATTTAAAAACAAAACATGGGAGCCATGAGGCAGTAACACATTATTCAGATGCTAAAAGAAAAGAACTTTCAACTGGAATCCTACATCTAGTTGGGATCCTTAGTACTACAGGAATAAAGGGGAAATTAAGGCATTATTAGATGAAAGAAAACTAAGAGAAGTTTTGTCCAGAAGAGTCTTAGCCTAAAGGAATTGTTGAACAGAATTCTCTAAGTTGAAAAGAAAAAATTTTAAAGAAAAGGAAACTTTGATCATCAGGAAGGAAGAAAGAACATAGAAAGAGCAAACCTAAGAATAAATACAAAAAACTTCTTTTCCACCTTGAATTTGCTAAATTATGTTTGATAGTCAAAACAAAAACTATAACACTAATTTGGTTCTCAAGGTGTGTAGAGAAAATATTTAACACAAGTATATTTTAAGCAAACGAAGATGAAGGGATGTAAAGGGAGGTAAGGTTTGTACACTTCAACTGAATTGGTAAAATGTTGAAATCCTAGACTCCTACAAGTTACATATAATTTAATACCTAGAGCAATCAGTAAAAAAAGCTATACAAAATGATACACTTGAAAATACTATACATAAATCAAAATTGAATTCTAAAAACTTTTTCAAGAAACTCACGGGAAAATAGGAAAAAAGAAGTCAGAAATTAAAAAACAGAACAAAGAGAAAACAAAAAATAAAATGGAAGACTTAAACATCAGCATATAAGTAGCTACATTAAATGTAAATGGTCTAAATACAAAAATTAAGAAGGATATGGACAGACTAAATTAAAAATATGAGTCAACTATAGGCTGCCTATAAGAAAATAACTTCAAATATACAAATGTAGATAAATAGAATGTAAAATAATGGAAAAGGATATACCATGCAAACACCAGTCGACAGAAAGTAGAAATAGCTATGTAAATAACAGATCAAATAGAAAAGAGCAAAGAAAGAGAAGAATTAAGGTCAGAGAGTTACATCATGTAAAGTGAAAAAGTCAATCTACTAAAATATGATTACCCTAAATATGTATGCATCAAACAACAGAACCAAAAAAAATATGGAGAACAAAACAATAGAAATGAAAGGAGAAATAAGCAGATTCACAATCATAACTGGAAACTTCAGCACCTCTCTCTTAACAACTGATAGAACAATGAAGCAGAAAATCAGTAATGATATGTAAGAACTCAATAATACTTCCAACCAACATGATCTACCGACATACACAGACCATTCACTCAATGACAGTATACAACGCCTTTCAAGTACCTATAGAACATAGACCAAGGTAAACGATATCTAGTGTTATAAAACAAGTCTCAAATTTTTGAAATAAATAAAATCATGCAGAATATGTTTGTTAACCACAATGGAATCAAATCACATATTAATAACAGAAAGATAACAGGAAAATCTCCCAAAACTTGGAAACTAAACAATATACTTCTAAACAACCCATGGGTCAAAGAGGATATTTCAAGGGAAATTTAAAAAATACATTGGACTGGGGCTGGGGTTATAGATCAGTTGGTAGAGTGCTTGCCTTGCAAGCACAAGGTGGGTTCAATCCCCAGCACCGCAAAAACAAAAAACAAAAAAAAGAAAAGAAAACATTGGACTGAATTAGAATGAGGATATGCTGAATTTGGGAGAGCCCAGTTAAAGCACAAGAGAGAAATTTAAGAACTCAATACTCACATTAGAAAAGAGGAAAAGACAATGTGGACCCAACTTCAAAATATACTTCAAAGTTATAATAATAAAAACTAGTGATATTGAGCATTTTTTCATTAAAAAATGTAATGCATGGTATTCACATAAAAACAGACACACAAATGAACAAAACAGAATTGAGCATCCAGCAGTAACCCCATGAATTTACATCTGACTGATTTTCACTGAAGGTGCTAAGAACACTCATTGGAGAAAAGACAGACTGTTCAATAAGTGGTGCTGGGAAAATGGGATATCCACAGGCAAGAGAAGGAAACTAGACTCCTATTTCTCATCAGTTACCAAAATCGGTGCAAAATGGATTAAAGACTTAAATGCAATGCCTGAAACAATGAAACTACTAGAAGAAGATATAGGAGAAATGTCTTATAACACTGGAATTGGCAAGGGTTTTTTGGACAAGACTCCAAAAGTACAGAAAACAAAACCAAAAAATAGACAAATGGATTTTACTAAAAAGCTTCTGTATAGCAAAGGAAATAATCATCAAGGTGAACAGACAACCTACAGGATGCAAATTATACATTTGACCAGGGGTTAATATCCAAAATCTATAAGAAATTCAAACAACTCAATAGGAAAACCTTAAATAGCCTGATTTTAAAATGAGTAATCAAGCTTAATAGATGTTTCTTAAAAGAAGACATACAAATGGCAAATGGATATATGGAAAAAAAATCCTCAACTCACTAATCACCAGGAAAATGCAAATTGAAACCACAATGAGATGTCATCTTACTCCAGGATAAAATTAAAGCCCATTCAAGACTAGGAAAAAAATTTTTTTTGCCAGGAAAGATGGCTCTTGCCTGTAATCCCAGCAGCTCAAAAGGCTGAAGCAGGAAGATCACAAATTCAAAACCAGTCTCAGCAAAAGTGAGGCGCTAAGCAACTCAATGAGACTCTGTCTCTAAATAAAACACACAATAGGGCTGGGGATGTGGCTCAGTGGTGGAGTGCCCCTGAATTCAGTCTCTGGTACCTCCCCAAAAAGACTTGCAAAACTAGGAATGGGGGCCCCTCAGTGCCAGGGAGACTCGTAGGCAGGGTTAAGACACCCTCTCCAGCCCTGGCCCACACCTGGCTGTTTGAGGTTTCTGGCCAGAGACCCTTCCCTAGTTTGTGCTTCCTTCCACTTCTTTTCCATCCAGTGAACAAATAACTCTCCAGCTCCAGCTCCTACCCTGCCCTGGTCCTGGTGGGGGAATGAAGTTTCCCATCATTCCCAAGAAAAAAGCCCTTGGGCTGTTGGGATGGGGACAATGCGTGCCCTATGGGGATCTGTGCCAGTGGGATCCCCTGGCTACAGGCTCCCCCCACCTGAGACTGGGTCCAGGCCAAAAGGCCTCCTGCCCAAATTTGACTGGGTCCCCCTCCAGTGCCCACCACCTCCCGCAGAGGCTGTGCAGGTGGACTCCTGCAGGTGGAGCCCAGCTGCCCTGAGTCCCCACTGGGGCCTGACAGTGCCCACTACTGGGTAACATGTAGTATGCAGAAGGTGAGGCTTGCCCCAGCCTCCCCCTCCCCACCTACCGGCATGCTTCAGTCCTCCCCCTCCCTCAGCACCCCTTCCCCATCTGCCCAATTAAACGGATGACCAAAACCTTTCTTATGCTGGAAGCAAAAACAAAAACAAACAAACTGAACAAACAAACAAAATTAAGCATGGAGGGTAAATTCCTCAACTTTTTTTTTTTTACCTAAAACTTACAAAAATCAATTGACACTGAAAGACTGAGACTTTCTCCCCTCACATCATGAACAAGGCAAGGATATTCACACTCACCATGCCTAGCCAACACGGTACTGGAAGTTCCAGACAGTGCAATAGGTCAAAAGAAAGGCAATTAAAAGGACATCAATCTGAAAGGAAGAAAAAGAATTGGCCATGTTTGCAGGTGACATGATGATCTATATAGAAAATTCCAAAGAACTTAGAAAAACAGTCTTCTAAAACTAGTAAGTAGCATCAACAAGTTGAAGAGAGCAACATCAACACAAAAAATAGTTGCATTTCTTTATACTAACAATGAACTTGTGTAAACTGAAATTTAAAACACTTAAAATGGTTAAAAATTACTTAGATATAAATCTAACAAAACATATATAGGACTTGTACTCTTTTTTTTTTTTTTTTGAACAAGGGATTGAACTCAGGTGCACTTGGCCACTGAGCCAGATCCCCAGCCCTATTTTGTATTTTATTTAGAGACAGGGTCTCACTGAGTTGCTTAGGGTCTAGCTAAGTTGCTGAGGCTGGCTTTGAACTCGCGATCCTCCTGCCTCAGCCTCCCAAGTGCTGGAATTACAGGCGTGCGCCACCGTGCCAGGCTCAGGACTTGTACTCTTAAAACTAAAAATACTGCTGAAAAAAATCAAAGATCTAAATAAATGGAGAGATATACCATGTTCATGAATCAGAAGACTAGGCATAGTAATGATGTCATTTCTTCTCGAACTGAGAAATAGATTTAATAAAATTACTACCAAAATCCCAGGAAGGCTTTGTATAGATATATGCAAGATTATTTAAAAATTCATATGGAGTGGACTGGGGATATGCCCAGTTGGTAGAGTGCTTGCCTTGAGTGCACAGGCCCTGGGTTCAATCCCCCAGCACCACAAAAAAATTTTTTTAAAAATTCATATGGAAAGAGAAAAGAACAAGATTAGAAAAAAAAACTTGGAAAAAAATAAAGGGGGATCATTCTACCTAATTTCAAGGCTTTTATAAAGTTAATATATAGTAACCAAAATTGTGTGTTATTGCTGGAGATATAGACACAGATCAATAGAACAGACTAGAAAGCCAAAAAAAGGCCCATGCAAGTGTAGCCAACTGATTTTTGACAAAAGAACAAAGCAATTCAATGGTAGAGAGACAATCTTTTCAACAAATGGTGATAGAACAATTGGCCATTCATAGGCAAAAACATGAACTTCAACCAAACCTCACATTTGTACAAAACTTTAAAGTGGACCATAGATTTACATATAAACATGAGACTTTAAAACTTCTGGAAGGTAATATAGGAGAAAATCTTTGGGACCTAGGATTTGATGAAGTATTCTTAGACATGACACCAAAAGCATGGTCCCTAAAAATTAATCAATTAGACTTCATCAACATTAAAAGTTGTTGCTCTGTAAAGGACACTATTGAGAAAAAGAAGGGATGAATTACAGTCTGGAAGAAAATGTTTGCAAATCACATATCTGACAAAGGACTCATATCTAGAATGAATATATAGCAAATTTTTAAAATTCAACATTAAAATGACATAAAAAGCCATCCAATCAGATGAGCAAAATGAAGAGACACTTCACCAAGAAGACTATAAAGACAGAAAATAATAACATAAAAAGACATTCAGAACATCAATCTTTGGGAAAAAGCAAATTCAGAACATGAAATCACCATGACACACCTATTAAAACAACTAAAATTAAAAATAGTAGCGTTATCAAATGCTGGATAGCAGGTGCACAAACTGAATCTTTCCCATATTGCTAGTGTGCATATAAAATCATGCAGCCACTTGGAAAAAAAAAGTCTCAGAACAGTTCCTCAAAAGCTTAAGCACTGAATTAATACAGAATCCTACATTTGCTATACTCTTAGCTATACTAATACCTGAGATAGAAACAGGTACACTCAGAAACTTGAACACAGATGTGCATAGCAGCATTATCCATGAAAGGCCAAAAGAGGAAACAATGCAGATTTCCATCAAGTGACGGATGAACAAATGAAGCATGGCATATACACACAATGAAGAGTTATTTGGCAATAAAAAGTAATGACACTTATAACAGATGCTGTAGTATGATGAACCTCGAAAACGTTAAATAAAAAACCAATTACAAATGCCACAAACCTATGATTCCACTTATATGAAATGCCCACAAAAGAAAAACCTACAGAAGCAGAAAGTAGACTTAGTGGTTGCCTAGGGCAGAGAGTGGGGGGTGTTGGCTGTTCATGGGAATGGGATTGTTTGGGGTGATAAAATGGTCTAAAATCAGTTGTGGTTATTTCCATGACTCAGTTAATCTACTTAAAACCATCCAATTGGACGTTTTAAATGGGTGAGTTGTATGTGAATTTTATCTCAGCAAAACTGTTATATATATAAAATGAAAACCAATCCCATTTTAAAAAATGAGCAAGATGGGACTGCATATTGGTTCAATCACTCTGGAAAGCACTATGGAGACTCCTCAGAAAACTTGGAATGGAACCACCATTTGACCCAGTTATCTCACTCCTCTGTATATACCCAAAGGACATAAAATCAGCATACTATAGTGACACAGCCACATCAATATTTATAGCAGCTGAATTCATAATAATTAAGCTATGGAATCAGCCTAGGTGCCCTTCAACAGATGAATGGATAAAGAAAATGTGGTACATATATACACAGTGGAAAATTACTCAGCCATAAAGAAGAATGAAATTATAGCATTTGCTGGTAACTGGATGGAACTGGAGACTATCATGCTAAGTGAAATAAGCCAACTCCAAAAAACCAACAGCAGAATGTTCTCTCTGATAGGTGGATGCTGACACACAATGGGGGAGGAGAGTAGAAGTTCATTGGAATTGACAAAGGGAATTGAAGGGAAGGGAGAGGAGATGGGAACAGGAAAGACAGTAGAATGAATCAGACAGAACTTTCCTATGTTCATATATGAACACACAACCACTGAAATTCCTCATCATGTGCAACCACAAGAATGGGATCCTAATAGAATAAGTTATATTCCATGTATGTATAATATGTCAAAATACTCTACTGTCATGTGTATCTAAAAAGAACAAATACCAAAAAAAAAAAAAATGAGCAAGGGCAGAGACATTTCACTGAAGAGGATTTACAGGTGGCAAATAACCGCACAGAAAGATGCTCCACATCACTGGCCATTAGTGAAATGCAAATTAAGACCATAATAAGTGATTAGTACACACTTATTAGAAGAGCTAAAATAAAAATAGTGACAATACCCAAGACTGGTAAGGATGCAGTGAACCTAGGTCATACACATTGCTGGTGGGAATGCAAAATGGGTCAGCCGTTCTCAGAGTTTGTCAGTTCCTTTAAAAACAGAACAAAAAATACCCATCAGATGACGAAGAAGTTACACTCCTGGGCATTTTGTCACCAAGAAACAAAACTTATATCCACACAAAAACCTGTTCAAATTATTCATTCTAGTTTTATTTGTATTAGCAAAAAAATTGGAAGCAAACAACATGTCCTGTAAGAGGTAAGTGGTTAAAGAATTGTGAAGCATGCATACCAGGGAATACAGTTGTCTGTCAGTATTTGTGGGTTATTGGGTCCAGGTTCCCCAATGGATACCAAAATCTGGGAATACCCAAGTCCCTTATAGAAAATGTTATAGTTATTTGCATTTAACATATGCATATTTTCCCATTAGTATTTTTATTTTATTTTATTTTATTTTATATATTTTATTTTATTTTATTGGGGGAGGCATAACCAGGGATTGAACTCAGGGGTACTTGGCCACTGAGCCACATCCCAGCCCTATTTTGTATTTTATTTAGAGACAGGGTCTCACTGAGTTGCTTAGTGCCTCACTTTTGCTGAGGTTGGCTTTGAACTCATGATCCTCCTGCCTCAGCCTCCCAAGTTGCTGGGATTGCAGGCATGGGCCACCACACCTGGCTATTTTATTTTATTTATATTTTATTTTATTATTTTATTTTATTTTATTTTACATTTTATTTTATTTTATTTCTATGCTGGTGATCAAACCCAGAGCCTTGCACATGCTAGAAAAGTGCTCTACCACTGAGCTACATCCTTAGCCCCTCATATACTTTAATATCACATCTAGATTACTTAGAATACCTAAACCAGAGGAAGCGCTATGTAGATCGTGGCTACAATGTATGGTTTAGGAAAAATGACAAGAAATGACATTTTCATCACAGATGCAATATTTTTCACAGTTGGTTGAATGAAATGTGGAACTTGCAGATACAGAGGGCTTGAGGGTACGTAGCTATAAAAAGGAGTGAAGTGTTGACACGCACCCAGGCAGATGATTCTGAAGGTCATTTGACTGAAAAATGCCTGTTTCGAATGGTCACACCCTGTAACATTCTTCAGAGGGCAAAATTACAGAGATGGAGAGAAATGACTGACTGACAGGGGTTAGAGATGATGGGGAAGGAGGAGTGGGCCTGATTATAAAGGGGTAGCACAGGGGAGCTCTTTGGGGAATGGACGAATTCTGTACCGTGATGGCGGTGATGGTTATATACATGCAGCCAAGATAAAAATGATGTGAACTTCCACACATGCTGCACACCAAGGTCAGATTCCTGGTTTTGATGTTGTACTGTAATTATGTAAGAAGCGACTTCGTAGGGGAACCGAGTGACAGGCACACCGGATCTCTCTGTTCTATCTTTGCAACTTCCTGTGAGTCTATAATTATTTCAAAATAGAAGATTTAAAAAAAAAAAAAACACAGTGATCTGGGTGTGGGACTGAGATCATCCAGCTCCCAAAAGTCTCTGGCAGGGGACTCTGGATCCCTGCTCGTCACCTAGGAGGAGTGTCTGAGGATTCTGCTGGCCACAGTGCCAGGAGGAAATGGGGTGACAAGTTGTGTCTTCTTTGCTGGAGGTCTTGTGGAGAAGGCAAAGATTGGGGTGCAGGATTCCCAAGGAAGGTACTTTTGATGCCTTTGCTAATCCTTTCATGTTTCATTTCAGTGACGTAGATGGTCTCAGCTTGGGGTGACCTGACTGTCACCTCCTGCCAGGAAAGCAGGGGAGCCAGGCAAGGAGCCTGCCTCTCCCCACCTGGCTGTGTGCTTCCTGAACCCCGGCCCAGAGCTGTGGGAATGATGTTGGAGCCTTTCCTCAAGGATTCCCAGGCTGGGCACCTGCTGGGCTCTGCAGCCCACTCTGCCTGGGAAGAGCACATGGTAATGGCCCTGGGTTCAAATCCCAGTTCTCCATCCATCAGCAGAGGATCCCCTCAGTTTCTGCTCTAAGGATGATGATGACATTGACATTACCAAGGTCATGGGTGTGTCGTGAGATCACCCTTTACTATGGTCACAAGCACGTAGCACTGTGTGCTAGCTGTCACGGACAGGGCACTCTGTGAAGGGAGCTATCGTTATTATAGACACTGTCACTTGCTCAGTGACTTGCTCAAGACTCTGGGTGACGTGGCTTCCCTTACCTCTGAATATTCGACCCTAGTCTGAGTTTGACAGAGAGGGGTTTTGATACCCATTTATTCCCCTCCGAGTCCCCAGGGAAGATATTCTAAGCCAACTGAGTCTATGGGAGGGGCAAGGTCTTCTGCTTGGCCGCTGTCCTGCCTGTGAGGTGAGGTTGTCACCTCCTTTCTGGGGAGCAGGCAGAGCCGGGAGTGAAGAAGATGGAGAAAGCGGGAGGTTTGGCTCCTCCTGCACTTGTGAGCTTCTGCCTGGCCCATCGTCAGAGCCCAGTCCTCCTCCAACCAGGGACCATGCCAGGATGAGGCTTGGGAGTAGGCATAGCAGCCCGGAGCCCTTTCATCAAGGAGGATAATGGAGACGCCTGCCCCAGGCACCGTCCCAGGGACAGGCTGGGGGTGGGGTGAGCAAGGGATGGTTCCTCTTAGCCAGGAGTGACTCAGGAGTTGGTGGGAGGGGAGTTGTCCCTGGTACCTGGGTGACCACCCTCCTACTTGTGACAGCCCATCCCTCCCTGCACCTGAGACCATGAGACCTGCTCAATTCCAGTCCAAGCTGCGCATAGCTCATCTCTGGAGCCTCTCTCTCTCTCTCTCTCTCTCTCTCTCTCTCTCTCTCTCTCTCTGATTTGGTGATTGTGAGTCACTGTGTCATGGGTTTTGTCTCCTCCTAGCTTGGAGTTACTCCAGAACAAGATACCATCAGCCTTTCCTGTCCCCAAGGCCCCTCCCCAGGCCTGAATGCAGCCAGAACAGACCACTCTGTGTCCCCCACTGAACCTGAGCCTTTCACTTTCTGTGGCACCTAAGGAAGCAGAGGGGCCGTCTTTGACTCCTCTTTCCCTTCTCTTGGGAATCCTCTTATCCCATCTCTTCCTCCTCCAGGGGTCCTGACCTGGTCTCTCCCTTCATTTCCACTTCCTCTGTCTTAGCCAACAGTCAGGACCTCTGAAGTCCTTTCTCTGCTTCTCTGGGTCACCTTTGCACCCTATCTCCACAGCTGCCAGTGGGTCTGCTAACCCTCAAGCCTGTCCAGGACGCTTCTGTGAGTATCATTGCCAATCTTCGCAGAGTCCAAGCCCACGCCCTGCCCCTCGCATCCAAGCCCTCTGATCTAGGGCTGGGCAGCCTGGGTAACCACTCCAGCTCGATCAGACTCACTAGTTTCCCTCCCGTTCCATGAGCATGACAAGTAACTTCCCACCCTGGGCCTTTGCCATTGATTTTGACTTTCCTGGGACCCACATTTCTCAGAAGGCCACAGAGCTCCCTCTCTCCCTTCCCTCTGGGCTCCATTCATGAGGACTCCTCTTCCTAACCCTACAGGCTTGCCCCGCCCAGCACTCTCACCTCCCAACCTGCTCAGGCACCATATTGGCACCATCACTGTCTAAAGTACCATGATGTGTCACTTGCTCATCTCATTGTTGTCTGTCTCTTCCTCACAACTGGTTCTTTTGGGGTCCGCTCACAGGCCTGGCGAAGCACGTGCTGAGTTTTCTGGTAGGGTCCAGGAGCTAGGTGGGGAAAGTCCGAGAGCATGAGTCTACCTGGATCCTACCTGGGTGTCATCTGGGGGTGTCAGTCTCCCCTAAGGGATGGTCTTTGTCATCACAGAACTTCATTGTTTCCCCAGCTTTAGAGATTTTCCCACAATCTTCAGAACTTTGGTTCTGTCTGCAAACCTCCAGAAATATTTTTGTTTAATACATTTCTTTAGATCAACTCACTTGATTTTTTTTTCAGCTTAGTCTCCTCCTATGCTTCTATTCAATTATTTGTTTAAAAGATTGCTGGTTGGGCATGCTGGTTTCCTTTTGTTCGGATACATACTAAATGAAGCATAACTCCTAACGTGAAAGTCACTCGGGTCCCTCCGGGATCATCACGAGTGCCACCATCACGCTTGGGTTGTACTTTGGGCAGCCAGATGTCATTCCCTGATCCCTGGTTATTGACATGGCTCTGTTCCTCAGGGCGAAGTCCTCCGAGCAGATTCCTACCAGGTCAGACCTGCTGGAGCCAGGGTCTGTTGTCAGGGGACAAGTGTTCCCTGGGTGGGGCCCAGGAGCTCGTGTGCGGGAAACTGGAAGAAACTTCCATCCTGCTGTCAAGAGACCCCTGCTTACTCTGCCTCATTTCACACATCTCCTGCCTTGCTCCAGCTCCTGGAGTTTTGCCTGATGCATTCCCCCCGGGACCTTCACACAGGTGGCTTTTCCTCCACAGGGAGCCTCTCCTGACTGCTGAGACCCTAAGTCACACTCGTATTCTACACTCTGAAACTCCCTTGCTCTGAGCCCGGGGAGCAGGTGTCCCAAGTCACAGTTTGGTATTAGGAGTGAGAGAGACTATTTGTTTCCCATCCTTTTCCCTGCGAGACTGCAGGCTCCGCGAGGACAGCTCCAGCTCCTGATCTCGGTCCTGTATCCTCTGTCATCTCCAAACACCAGGGACAACTGCTATCTTAGTCCCCTAATTCCTGACCCCCTTCCTGAATTATCTGCAGCTCCACAGCTTCATCCTGATGCTCCCTCAATGCCCCAGGGCCTTGCAGATTGCTGTTGGTTCTCACCAAAGTGACAGGACAGCACACTGACAAGAGGGTGGCCTCTGAGTCAGGATAGGTGCTCAACTCTGGACTCCACACTGACCAGCTGGGGGGCCTCGAGGAAGTGACAGTGGGCATCGCATCCCCCAGAGGACTCAACACACACACACACATGCACACACACAAACACACACACACACACACACACACACACACACACAGTGTTTGATCCCTGCAGTCTGAGGCACGGCCTGCAAATTTGCCCTTCTAATAAGTTTCCTGGGGGATGCTTATGTTGCTGGCTGGTGCCTCGCATGTTGGGAACCATTGTCATAGTCCTGAGGAAAAGGAAATGGCGATTAATTAATGTAAATTCTATAGAATCCTGTGGCCCATAGTAAGCCCTCAACAAATGTTGTCATTAATACCATTTATACCAGAGAGTCTGGCTGTGTGATTCCTGACAAGTGCGATAGAATAAAAGCACATTTCAACCAGAAGAACTGAGTCCAAAGTTTGACCATACCATTCCCTAGCTCTGGCACCCTGGAAAAATCACTCACCTTCTCTAATCCCAACAAACTCATCTTCATAGATTTATTATGGGAGTCCCTTCTCAGGATAGCCTAGGCTTCCCGAAGGGGCTCAGTATGCAACTGGTGCCTAATATTTGTTGGGAAGCTGCAGGGTGCAGCATGAATGTGAAGGGTAGCAAGCAAACCAACGCAGGCTCATGAGCTGCCTGGATCTGTGGTTCCCACATCCTGCAGGGACCAGAAGGTAATGTCAATGAGTGAAGCCAGTTGGGTGTGTACAACAGGGAGTGGTGGGGACTGTGGCAAATGGGATCCTGTGCCCTTCAGGCAGCCTCCCTTCCTTTCAGTGAGTCTCAAGCAAATGTGAGCCCAGTGCTGTCAGTTGTCCTGACTGCAGCCAAAGCCGGAAGGAGGTTTGACATGAGAAATCCCCTGGAAGCTGGAATAGACCATTCCCACAGCCACCAGGGAGGGAGAACAGCAGCTGACTTGCTCAAGGTCAGAATCCCTGGGCGCTAGCCCATACACAGGGCCCAGCAGAGGGTGAGGAGAAACTCCGGGATCATTCCAGAAATGGTAGGACAGCAGGCTCCCCAAGGGCAAGTCGGAAATCATCAGGATCTAGACTGACATTTGGTGTCGGGCATTTATTTCATGTCCCTTCTGTACGGGTCCTGGGGCCAGGTGTGGGGGTGGGAGACCAGGCAGGGGGTGGGGCAGCAATAAATAACATGGACAGACAGAGCTCCCCTCCAGACAGATGAGGTTAAAGGAGGATAGAGAGGAGCTGTAATGTGGGGGTGGCGGGCTGGCAGGGAGGGGGCAGCCGGGAAGGAGAGGGAGGCCAGGCCCCCAGGACCTCACTGGCACCTGCCCCACCCCTTCCTGCCCCAGCCCCCACAACTTTCAGGAGGAAGGGAGCCCACAGCCAGTGGGGGCCGGTGAGGGTCCTGAGGGTGGGTGGCCACGCGGCTTCCCCTGGCTTCCTCACTTGACGCGGATTTCAGCATACTCAGCCAGCTCCTCCGTCAGGGTATAGCTGTCCTTGGTGGGTCGTTTCCCCAGGTCCGAGTGGGAATAGCTCAGGTCCAGCTCTGGGGGCTCCCCACGGAGGCCCAGCAGCCTCCTCTCAGATCCGAGGCGTCTCTCGCTCTGTGGAGGTGACAATCCGTCAGCAGCGTCCCCTCCCCCTTTTTCCTTTGCATCCATAAATCATGCACAAGTGATGGAGTGTTTGCACCTCCATGGTCCCCGAGTCCAGCCCCAAAGCCCTAGATGAACCTCCTCTCTTGAGGACCACCAGCCCAGGGAGCCCTACAGCCACCACGTCCCTCTCTGGGGCCTTTGCTGGTGCCAATGCCCCTAACACCACAACCTTCTCTCTGCTAAGCTTGCAACTGGCCTACAAATTCTGTTCCTCCAGCAAACCCTCTTCAACAGGGATATCAGGGCCACACAGTGCCATCGAGAATGCCTTCCGGATGAAAGCTACTCGGTCAGATCCCACCTTTCCAGAAGTTTGCAAATGCCTGGTTCAGTAAGTCCTCCCCTGTTTGGATTTGGCATGGCCTCCCTCCTCCATCTGGGAGGTCCTGTGGGTGTGACTTCATCTTCCCGTGATGCTCTGCCCTGGTCCCCCACCCCACAGGCATCTGGACACACACGGGACAGCAGCCACAGACAGAGGGAGCAGCAATGGCACAGGATAGACAAGGCTGCTGGGCAGGGCCAGACTTAACCAGCGACAGTCTTGGACGCCTGACGAGGACACACACAGGCAAGTTGACCTCAAGGCCCATGGAGGGCCCAGAGGGAGGCACACTGAGGCCCCGGAACCTACCTTCTGGGGCTCTCAGTGACATTCCAGGGTAGAGACCTCTCTGGACTATTGGAGAAGGAAAGGCAGTCATAGACCCAGGCAGGGAGGGCGAGGGCTCCCCTGGCCCCGTCCCTCGTGGTCCCCCCATAGCCTCAGCCTGGCACCTATTTCCCCACCTCCCATCCAACCCAGCCCTCCAGCCAGCTTTCTCTCCCCCTCTGCCCCTCGGCCTCGCAGGCCCTGCTCAGCCCTCAGTGTCCTTGACGTCCAGGTCCCCTGGCTAGCCGAGAGCCACGGGGCTCTGGCCCTCACCTCATACTTCTCCGGTGCCCCAGAAATGCGGAAGTCGCTGCTGTACAAGACGGGAGGGTTGTCTCCCGCCGAGAAGCTGGGGCTCTCTGTCACGTTCTTTCTGCAGGGCAGGACATGTCAGCCCTAGTGGCACCCAGATCTCCCTCTCCCTGAACTCTCTGCACCCACATCTACCTTAGGACTTTGGTCCAAGGGACCCCAGAGTGGCTCCCACCCCTCTCACTCTGGTAACAGCAAATACCCTCCAGGGAATGCCGGCGACATTGTATTCACCGCTGGCTGCCCTTTAGGGCCTTGGGGCTCCTTCCCTGGCCGAGGACTCAGGGGAAAGTTCCCTTGGGCGAGAGGCTGAAGCGTGCAGCTGGGCAGACCGGTCACGTACAATCCACGTCAAGTGCTCAGCCAGGCACTGGCCCCGCCATCGCCATCGGTAGCAGGAGCCCTCTCTTTCCAGAGCAGAATCTGCCCTCCCCACACATGCAAGGCTGCCTTCCCTTGCCCACCCCTGGCTTCCCGCTGCACCTCCCCCTCCCTATCCCCCCAGCCTCCCCACCCCCCTAGAGCCTCCCCATCCCGAATAGCCAGGCACTCACTTCCTGCGTGTCTGGGTAATGTAGCAGACGATGGCAATTAGAATGGCAAAGGCCACCACAGCTCCCACAGGCCCAATCTTGGCCCACATGAGTCGGTCTGAAGACAGAGAAGACCCAGGTGCCCTCAGGGTGGCTGGCGGGAATGAGGACACTTGGGGTCTCCAAAGACAAGCTGGGAGAGTCAACATATTCACACAGATGGCGGCCTTGCACTGCCCAGCCTATGAGGAGGCTCCCGGCTCCAGGCAGGATCCCTTTAGAAATTGCTGGAGGGCCCAGGAGGGGGCTCAGGAAGAGCAGGCAAACTCAGGGCAGCTGCTCCTCAGTAGCTGTGAAAGGGGATCCTGTGCTACTTTATCAATCTGCACGGTTGACCCACGTCCAAGTGGCCTTGGAGCGGGGCACCTGGGTCCAGGAGGGGCCTTCTCCTTCCTGCGGCTCCCACCCCCACCGCACCACTCACGGGCTCCCTGGAAGGGCAGCTCCAGGCTCTTGGTGCCGTAGAAGTTCCTGGCTGTGCAGATGACCCGGGGCGGGGCCTGGGCCTGTCCCCGCAGCGTGAGGATGCTGGTGAGCAGGAGGCCGCTGCGCTCCGAGTACACAAATTCCCGCTCGGTCTCGTTCACCGTCACGTTGCGTGATGGCAGCTCGAAGGCCACAGACGGCTCTGGGTTGGATTTTACCACGCACAGGCACTGCACCGTGTCCCGGGCTGCAGCACAGTGGGACTCCAGGAGAATCATGGGGGCAACTGCAGGGCAAGACCAAGACGGAGTGGGCTGGAGCCCGCCTAGGGCTGGGCCTCGAGGACTCCTTGGCAGCGGGCAAGGCCAGGGTGGCCAAGGGTGGGGGTGGGAGCTGTGTGTAGGATCCCCAGCTCCCCCCACTTTTTTTCTCTGTCTTGACTGAGAAACATAGAGCACCTTGACCATTCTGTGACCCAGCCAGCTGCAGGTTTTCCCTGAGGAGTTGAACCTAAGCCAGGACCTTGAACATTCCCAGGCACTGATAAAGAGGTTTGGGTTGTTCCTCAAAACACTGAAAAACAATGCAGCCCTTGCCCTGAGCCGAATTCTTTCAACCCTTATAAACACCATATTCGACACCCTCGTGACAGACATCCCTAGGAAGAATGTCCCCTTCTCCAGCTGTCTGCATCAAGGACACGGCAACCCCCCATCTGTGTGAGAGTTTCCCTAATAAATGCTTCAGAACTTCCTTCTTAAGAATCTCAACTGGCCCCACTCCAGAGGGTTCAAGATGTTCTCCTGCCTCTGCTTTTGGGACAACTCTAACGTCAAAATGGGCCAGATCAGGACATATGTCACAGGGATGTACAGTACTGTCCCCCTTGGCCATCTCTAACTTCATTCACCTTGTGAAACATAAATCAGAGCACTCCCTGCCCAGAACCCTCCTCCGGCTGCTCCCTGGATCACTTAGAATAAAACCTCAATTTGGGCCGGGTGCACACCTATAATCCCAGTGGTTCGGGAGGCTGAGGCAGGAGGATCACAAATTCAAAACCAGTCTCAGCAACTTACTGAGACCCTGTCTCTAAATAAAATGTAAAATAGGGCTGGGGGTGTGGTTCAGTGGCCGAGTGCCCCTGGGTTCAATTCCCATTACCAAACAAACAAACAAAAATCCCTCAATTTTTTGGTCTATGAAACTCCAGGACCTGGCCATTCTCCCTCTTCTCTAGCCCTGGATCCTTCCTTTTCACCTTGGTCCCTTCCCTTGCAGTCACAGTGGCCCCCTTGCTGTTTCTCAGACCCATGGAGCTCCTTCCTGCCCTCAGGTCTGTGTGTTTCTCCTTCCACCAGGAACACTCCCCTAGCATACCTCCTTCTCTCCCTCCACAGGAAGGAGGCAGCCCTTCTCTGACCCCCCATGGAAACTGCACCTCCTGGGCTCCCCTTGTTGCTCACCCTCTCCTTGTTCAAGTGTTCTCCCAGGCGCTTATCCCCACCTGGGTTGTATGCTGATCATGGTTGGTCTCCCATTTCCAAGACCAGGTCTTGACATGTCTCCCCAGACATTTAGAAGGGAAGAGCTATTGGATTCTCCCAGCCCCCAGCATCCTGCCCACAGATCCAGTCTGCTGCCTTCTTCCAGGCCTCCAGCCTCTGTCCCTCTTTCAGTCCATCCTGCAGATGCCCCCTACTTGCGTCCTCCCCCAGAATCCCCTTGAGTCCTGGCTTCTCCCCTCATTGGACTCCCCATTGCCACCAGCACCAAACATCACATCCATCCAAGGTCATTTTGTTGAGTTTTTCTTTGCTACCATTGGATTACAAATATTGTACTAGCATTTTTTCTTTCATTTTTCAAAATATGAAATTATATTGGCACATTAAATGTTGTTTTTAAACCATGTTATTTATCCCTCTTGGAGAATTGGTACCCTCCTCTGACTACTCTGGACTGAACACTGGTTCTATTAATTCTGACCCAAATCCGCATACACGCAGGCAAAGAGCCTTGATCCACTGACCCCACCAATTTTCAATTTCCAGCAAAAAAAGAATGCGTCAGTAACAGTGGTGGGCCAAGAAGTCACATGAGCAGACATATAACACCAGGAACAATTCCAATAGGAATCTCAATGCACTCGTCTCTAAGTCTACCAAATGAAATACAAAATGCTCCAAATGTGCCGGGCATGGTGGCGCACACCTGTAATCCCAGCACTTGGGAGGCTGAGTCAGGAGGATCGCGAGTTCAAAGCCAGCCTCAGCAACTCAGCAAGGCCCTGAGCAACTCAGTGAGACCCTGTCTCTAAATAAAATACAAAATAGGGCTGGGGATGTGGCTCAGTGGTGGAGTGCCCCTGGGTTCAATCCCCGGTACCAAAAAAAAAAAAAAGCTCCAAATGCTGTTTAGACAAACGTGCAATATGCTTGTTGTACTACTGACCAATAAAATAGCCTAGAGAGAATTAATAACAACAAATCTAAAATGACGGAGGTCAAAACCCTCCATTCAACCCAGCAAAGCTGGCACTCCTGTGGTGAAGCATCCACCCTGGACTGCAGGGGACACTGGGCAACACCTTAGTCCAGGGCATGTGCTCAGTAACTAGACAGCTTTGTGAGGAACCTGGAGGACCCATGGAACCCTGATGTGATGTAAGATAAACCCTAAGGGGTACGAAGAATGGGGAGATGGCATGGCAGGCTTTGCTTGAGTCTCAGCTCTGCCATCTACTGGCTGAGAGATGCCACACAGCTTCCCTGGGCGTCCAGGAGGGAGTTCTCTGTACAGACAGGCCGTGTGGTCCTTAACCTGCAAGGGGCTCTGGGACTCCGCAGGTAGGTGCATGACTGCATTGTAAATACTAAGGTCCTACCAAAATGCTTAGGTTAGGTAGATAGCAGCATCCAAGCAGCGGAAGCACAAGAGCACAACTCCCCTGCAGGAGTCCATGACAAATATCCAAGCTGGATTCCCAAGAAAAGGTGGATGAGAAAACAGACTGATCACTAACATTGAGAATGCATGGAATGCTGAGCCTTGTGCGTGGTGAGGTGCTGTGGATCATGCCCTTTTCACAGAGTGGGTATCTGAGACTCAGCAAAGCTGAGATCATGCATCAGAAGAGGGAGAGAGGGCTGGGATTCTGCCCCAGGTCTACTCCACTTTGTCAGGTATTGGAGTAAAACTTCAATTTCCTTCTATGAAGCTGTGGTGAAGAATAGTCCCTTCTCCCCATGCACGTGGTTGGGAGAACAAAGTAAATCAACACCAGCACCTTGCTCAGACTAGTCCCCTGCATGTTGCAAGCACTCAGTAAAGATGACTGCCTTCTGCATGCCCTATGAAGACACTAACTGCATGGATAGAGGGGACCTGGGGGCAAGCAGTTGACAGAGGCCTTGCTAAAGAAGACAGACAGAGCCACTGCTGCCCTGCCCCCTGCCTCCAGCAGGTTGAAGGCCTCATGCTCCAGATTTGGTCATTTGCTTTCAAAACAAGAGTCAGTGAGTCCTCCTGTGTCCAGGGCTATGAGGGAAGAGAGGCAGCCAAAGATCTAAGAGCAGAGGCCAGTGGGCAGGACCCTACAAGAATCTAGGCAATGACCTGCCTTCCTAGGTACAAGGCTGCAGGGAATTCTGACCTTTTGTTTTCTCCTAATTAAGGGGGGGTAATGATGACACGGTGCTTTGCCCACTGACTGCAAGGACCCAGCAAGGTAGCACCTGCCAAGAACTGGATGTGCGGCCCAGAGTAGGCCCTTAAGGAGTGTGTCCTGCCCCAGCTCTTATGATCCAGGAGGGCTTGTGTCTGATCTGGGGCTTCCATCAGATTCCCAGAGGGTTCTCTGGCTCTTAAACTTACAAGCTACTGATTTGGAGCAGCAGGGGGGAAAGGTATTGTGGAAGAAGGGACACTGGGCCCAGGATGGCACATATAGAGAAAGCAGAGCACCCCACAGCCACCTGCCATGATCCTGAGGAAGTTAGAGGGGCCAGAGATTAGGAGGGATGGTGCCAGTGGAGGAGCTGTTGCCCAAGGCTGAACCACACAAGATGCCTTTCCAGGATCGATCCTATGGACTACGTCCTGATTACAGCCACGAAAATACCGCGTAGAAGACACCACTGAATTTTTACATGTTGAACCTCACTAGCCAACTCATGTGAACCTCACTAGCCAACTCATGTGGAGGGGGCCATTAGACATGGAGTCACTAAAGCCCAAAATGAAATGTGGAGATCTGTGCCAGAGGTCAGGCAAAGCTGAGGAGGACGCAGGTAAATAGAAACACAGGAGTGGCACTCTAGAGGGAGTTACCTAAGGAAGGGGAGTAGAAACTGTGGCTTAGTTGCCACAACCTGCAGTGATGGCCAGGGGCGGGGAGGCGGGTGCGGAGGGTGCTCTCTGTAGAGAGGAGGTCAGAAGAGTTCCTCGTTTGCAGTGGAAGGATGGATTTCATTTCCCAGACAGTAGCTTTTTGAGAACACGCAGCTCATCTCTCAAGCTGTACTGCATGTGCTAATAAGCTTGGTGTCTTCTTAACCCTGTGCCCCACCTCCCACAGGGCCACTCAGCCCTTAGCACGAAACAGCTTCTCAGTCAATGGATCCTGATGTAAAACACAGGACGAGGTCCACTCTGAGCAGTACAGAAGAGGAGAACCAGATCACCTGGATTGGAATCTCAAATCCTGCCATTTGCTGGCTGTGTGACCTTGGGCAAGTGGCATAATGTCTCCAGGCCTCAGTTTCCTTCTCTGTAAACTAGGGACAGTAACAGAACTTCCCTCGTGAGAGGAAATGAGCGGGTGCTGGTGCAGCATTTAGGACAGCACCTAGTACATAGCGACGCTCCCCCGGGCTGCTGATCTAGTTAAGGTAGGGGCGGGAGCCGCAGGATCCTGCAATCTCCGTGGTCGTAATTCCACCCAGCGTGCGGTAACACGGTATTATCTGGTGAGATTTTTATTTTATTTTTGTGTGGATTCAGCTTCCCTGACATCCCCCTCCTCATCTGCTGGTGAGGACAGGCAAGGCTTCCCCTGGTTGGAATGTGTGTGCTCCTCTCAGTCACCCAGGTGTGCCCATTGAACCACTCATCACGAGTGGAGGGACTGGGGGCTAGAAGTGTATTGGGGGGGTACTCACACTCCACAGACAGGTTGAAGGCGGTGGCCCTCTGGCCATACTGGTTCTCGGCCACACACCAATACTCCCCGTCATCCTCGGGTGTGACGGCTGGCAGCTCTAGCTGCAGCTGGCTCTCATAGATGACCGTGGCCAGGATCTGCTTCTCCTTGAAGATGGTGAGAATAGGGTCCGGGTTGCTCTGTGTGGAGCACAGGATGGACACTGTCTCCCCCTCCACCGCCACCACTGTCCCATTCACGGTTGGCTTCCAGGGCACATCTGGGGGACAGGACAGGGGACTGATGGTCAAAAACCAGGGCATGCTGCTGCCCCTACCAGTCAGTTTGCACTCATGGCACCGTAAAGCTAACACACGCATTCAGGATGGCACAGGTGCCCCCAGTCCTGGCTGTCCTGTTTACAGGAACAGTGGTTCTGCAGCCGGAGTGCTTATCTTTAGATCCTGGTGCTACCTTCCCCTTCCTGCCTCTGCATGTTCCCAGTACTTGCTTTTTTCATCTGAAAAATGGGCTTAATAATAAATCCAACTTCATAGGGGTGATCATCCCGCATTCACGGAGAATCTGCTGAGTGACAGGCACTGCTCTAGCTTAAATAAAGTCCAAGTGGGGAGATGCTATACAAGCAAATAAACTATATTTGCAAAATGGGGTAAGTGTGGGGAAAAACAAAGGGTAGGGAGGGGAAATCAGGGTAGTCATAGTTTAAAACAGGATGGCTAGAGAAGGCTTGGGGAGACTAGGAGGAGGTGGGCAGGGGATGGGGTGGGGACAGCATGTGGGTAAACACTCAGGAAGTGCTGAGTAAACATTGGCTGTGGCTGTCATTATTATCCCCAGCCCTGGGCACGTTGCCTCAATAAATATTTGTGAATGAATGAATGAATGAATGGCCTCTGCCTGGTTCCCTGCTAAGAATCCAGTTCTGACAGCTCCCCGACCCTGGCACACATGTACCCAATGGGGCTGGGTTTCCATTAGAACTACAACTGCGCTCATTTTAAAACACAGATTCCTGGGCTGGGGTGTGGATCAGTGGCAGAGTGCATGCCTTCCATCCCCAGCAACACACACACACACACACACACACACACACACACGAGGGCCCAGATCTCTCATCAGCCAAGGGCTGCCCCACCGGAGACCCTTTAAAAGGGCTTTCCTAGGAGGCAGGGACAGAATCGGTGTGTGACCTTGTCCTTGGGATAAGAGTGGTGCGGAACAGGAGCACACCAGACTCTCCCCTCCATGTTTATGGCAGGTCCCCTGGGTCCCTAAGTGAACCCTTTCCCCCCATCTGACCCTGCTGAGGTGTGTGGTGCAGGGGGTGCACAGGGCCAGGACTCACACATGACGCTGAGCTCCACAGTGCGGTTGTCCTGGCCATAGGCATTCTCTGCCAGGCAGGCATAGACGCCATCCTCCCCGGGGGTCACCTCCTCCAGCTCCAGGTACAAGCTCTCAGCTACTGCCTCCCGGAGCACCGTTCCATCACGCATCCAGGTCAACAGCGGCAGGGGGTTGCTGTCAGCCCCACAGACCAGGCTGACATGGGAGCCCTCGATGGCCTCCACAGAGGAGTTCATCTCCACAATCACCGGGGGGTCTGAAACAACACAGTGGGTCAGCAGGCCAGCGGGCGGTGTGGCAGCTTCCTCCCCACCATGACCCTGCCCCCCGGCCCGCACCCAGGCTCACACTTGACATCCAGGCTGGCATAGCCCTCGAACTGCAGGGTGGTGTTGGGGAAGGTGGCCTGGCAGCCCAACCTGTGGCCATTGGCCTCTCTAGTGGGCACGAAGTGCAGCAGCGACACCAGCACCCAGGTGCCCTCGTCCTCGCGCAGCCGACCCAGCACGGTCGGCTCCCCCAGTCCCTCGTGACCCAGCCAGCTTATCTCTGGGCGCAGCTCTGGGCAGTTGTCCGGCACCATGCAGCTGACCTCCACTTCCTTGCCTGCCACCACTTCTGGGGGGACTACGATGTTGGGGGTGTCTAGGTGAAGTGAAGAAAAGGAGGGTCCAAGAGACAGCTTTGGGCTACAGGGCACCCCCTCCTTGTCCAGCTGCATTCCCCGTGCCTTGGCCCCCTGGATATCAAAATCTCCATGACTTCCCTCCTCCTGGTCACCCCAAAGCCCTTCACCGATCCAATCAGGGTGCAATAATAATGAAGCAACAACAAAATGATCTGAATACTCACCGTGCGTGCTTCACTCGCCCTGTCCCTCCAGCCATGCGAAAAACTGATGGTATTTTTTGGTTCATTTTGCAAAGGAGGAAACTGAGGTTGTAGCTAGTACAGGGTAAAACTGGGCTTCAAACCCTGTCACCCAGCTTTCAGCACCAGGGCTGTTGACACTACAGCATATTCTCTAAGAAAGCTTGCTCCTCCCCCATGCTTGCTTTGGTTTACCTGCCCATCTGTGAAGGTGAGCTGTGTATGTGTGGGGTGTGTAGTTTGTGTGTGCGGCATGTGTGTCTGTAGGATGTACACTGCGTGGGGTGTGTGTGTGTGTGTGTGTGTGTGGTCTCTTTCTATACCAGGACTATAATCCAGCGCCCCATATAGACCTTGTGCTACTAGGGAATCTGAATCTTAGATCTCTAGGCAGTCAGGCTGTCTATAAATCAGGCAGTGGCACTGCCTGAAATTACGCAGTGGCTGCATTTTGATTGCCACATCTGGAGTTCACTGCATTTTATTTGGTCTACAGGATTTTTTTTTTTAATTTCATGGTGCTGGAGATGGAACCCAGGGCCTCACACAAGCTAGGCAATAGCTCTACCACTGAGCTATACCCCCAGTCCAGGATTTTTTTTTAAATGTATCTTAATCGCAGCCAATATTTAAGAATATTGTAAAAGTTCCACAATTTGGTTTCTCTTGAAAATTCATAATGCCTGACAGCAATGCCCTGCCTTCTGTTAGCCAGAGCTGGGTGCCAGGTGCCAGGCACCACTGGGGGCACTTGGCAACTATTCACTCGTTGGCTGCAAGTGCTGTTCTTGTCTCCATTTTACGGAAGAGGAACCCAATCCCAGGGAAGTTAAATGATGTGCCCAAGGCCACCCAGCTAAAGCAGGGATCCAGAGAGACCTTGCTCCTGACCCCTGGGCCTCACTTCCTTTAGTTCCAGATGTTTCCAGAAGAGTAAGAGCAACCATTTTCCTCTGAGGACAGTCAGTCTGTTTAGGGTCCTGCTCTGCTCATTTCGGTCATGTGGGCAGTCTGTGTGGTTGGCACCCCCAGCCGAATGGGTCTCTCTTGCATCTTCCTGGGAGGATGCCTAGAGGACTGACTGTCACACCCTCGCCCACCCCAGCACTGTCTCCAACCCCCTGGTGCCTGCACGACCTCTGGGAGACTCACTGATGATGTCCAGGACGCTGTGCTCTGAGAAGGTATACTGGTTGTAGCCCCCCAGGTCCCCGCGGAAGTAGTACTTGCCACCCAGCTCCGGGCTGAGGGTACTGAGTAGGAGGGTGCAGTTGCGCAAGCCCAGGTCCCCCAGGAGGCGACTGCGGCCCTGGAAGCTCTCATGGACGACTTGGGTGCGGGACTTGAAGACCACTGGCGGGTAGTTCTTGGGGTAGGGGCTATTGAAGTACCAGACGCCATGCACGACAGCTGGCCGAAGCTCATCCGGGAAGTCGAAGCGGCAGGGGATGGAGACACACGTGCCCTCGAAGGCGGAGATGGAGGAGGGCATCCAGGCACTCCAGTGACCCCCTCGAGAGGCTGCAGGCAAGCAGGACAGCTGAGGCTGAGGGATACTTCCTAACCCATGACCCCTCCAGCTCCCATCAGCTGCCACTGGCCTGGGGTCCTGAGGCCAAGGTGCAGGATCCCCAGCATCCTCTCCCCCCAGCCATTACCTGAAATCATAATCCAAAACAGGGGCAGTGCCGTGAGGAATATCATTTTGTACAGCAAGTGAGCAAGCCAGAGCTGGAGAGGGAGAGGAGCAGGTTAGAGGCCAGGGAAGTGAAAGGCGGAGCTTCTTGAAGGCCTCAGGAAGGAGCCTGGCTGCTGCTGCTGATGTTATTTATAATTACAAATACTTATATAAGCTGGTCAGGTTCCAGGCCTGTGCTTTGCTCTACTACATTAACGACTCTGATCCCTTTGAGGTAGGTAAAATTATTATCCTCATTTTATAGCTGAGATCCAGAGAAGTTAAGTAACTTGCCTAAGGCCACTCAGCAGATCTGTGGTCTTAGCCACCAAGTTTCCCATCTCTGTGTAGTAGCGATAGGCTGATGATGATACTCAGCACCGTTATATACCTGGGGATCTCCAAGGAAGTGCTGAGGCTGGGCCAGCAGTGGACAAGTGCGAAGTGAGACAAGCCAGAGGAAGGGGAAGTGGGTATCCCCCTTACCTCGGTCTCCCTGAGCTGGGAATGTCTTCTGGTTCCACTGGAAGCTGCCAGTCACCAACCTGGAACAGAGTCACACAGGTGCCGGGAGTGGGGGCCTAAGCTCCCACTGTCCCCTTCTGTCAGTTCGTACTGCGGTGGAGGCCCTTCCTGTCTGCCACGTGGCCTCTTCTGCCCAGGGATGCTTGGGACTCACCCACACTCAGTCTCCAAGCCACATCACCCCCCAGACTGAGGATGTGGGAGAACACTGGGGAGGGAACGGGAGCAGTGGTATCAGGCTTGGGGGACAGGAGGGCGTGGTGAGTGGGGTGAAGGAGCAGATGTCCCACCGCCGAGGCCTGGGGGTGGCAGGCAGGGACCCGACCCCATCAATGACCGGGTTTCACAACATCAGCATTCCCAGCATGCCGCGTGAATTCCTGCCGCCCTCTCCCACCCCGCGGCGGGCCCTGGTGTCCCCACCCTCACCAGAGGCCAGTGCCCAGTACAAAAGAGCCCTGTTCCCTCAGGGTGCGGGTTTCTCATCCTGGGGGCTCCTGGGGTAGGTGGGCAGTGAGAGAGGAGTCAGACGCTCCTGACTGGGCCCTGAGTGGGGCTGGGAAGATCCGGGGGTTAGCGAGCCCCTGGCACACGGCTGCTCTGTGGGTCGCCTCGGGGTCGGAGCCAGGATTTCCAAGTGGCTGCTTCCCAGCCTTTGCTGCCCTCTTCCCACAGACGCAGACTCATGCACAGACACAAGCAAGTGCTGGTAAGCAATGTGACGGCCAGCAGGAGCGGGCTCACACAACAGACTCCTGAGGACATGGGCACCACGACCCCCGTGTCCACAGTGAAGTGCCCACAATCACACCATGCCACCTCAGAGGCTACCCGGGCTGCCTTCCCTCCTGCACCCCACACACCTGCACAGACCTGGCATGGAATCCAGGCACACGCACGGCCCTGCTCACCAGACACAAGACACAAGACACAAGGACCTGCACACACCCACTCAGTGCGTAACCACAGGTGGGTCCACCCAGACTCATGCCCACAGCAGATGTGGCCCTTGCACCTGTGCCTGGAAGGTGCAGGCGATAGACTTGGGTGAGGACCAGCCATGTCCTGGACAGACAGGTGGATGAACATGCAGACCACAGACTCAAGGGACGTAGACACAGGTCTTAGGTGGGGAACCAAATCATCTTAGCTGTGACAGTGGCTTATGGATCTTTAAAGGCCCATGATATGCCAACATGTAGGCAGCACATCTGTAGTGCTGGATTTTCCAAGGTGGGATAGACATAGGAAAAAATCATGCAAAATTTTTTTTAGTGGGACATAATGAAAAAAGTTGAGAAACACAGAAGTAGATTGATACACAGGTACACACACACACACACACACACACACACACCACACACCTGCTGTGCAGCCAGATGCTAGAATTTGCTTTCACACACTGCTGCCCACCGCCTTGCTGCCAGCTTACAGCATGCGGGCATCTGATCACTTGGGCATCCTTCTGTCTTTTGCCATCCCCAGACCACTGCCACCTCACCTGTCCCGAACTCGGGAACCCCAGGGGAACTGCAGCTGCAGAACTTCCAGCCATCAGGGGTGCTGAGGAGGGTCCCTTGCACTTTCTTCCTGTCGTCTCAGCTGAAAGCCCCATCACTGTCCCCACTAGGGGACACATTCCCAGAGCAGTCTCAAGCAACAACCTGGCCCTGCCTACATTAGTGGCCATGCACGACGGCCCTCCATCGCCCCCGATCCCTTACCTTGCACATGCTCTGGGTGCTACTCGTCCTCCGGACCTCCCCAGGGATGCTCTGCCCCGCCCCGTGCCCTGGCCTTGCGGCGGTACTCACTTGGAAGCTCTGCTTCTGTGCCCTCTGCTCCGCGGGCCCAGCTCGCAGTCCCCTGGCTTCCCAGGGTCTGGGCCCCCACTTGCCAGCCTCTCCCCTCCCCCCTGGGTGCCAGGGGCCGCCTGCCTCCAGGGCCCAGCTCCTCCCTGCCCCTGGGGGAGGGGGGCACAAAGGGGCCCTTGTCACTACGGAGCTGGGACTGGGCGGCCTGACGCCTGGGTTCTACTAGCTCCTTCCTGAAGGGGGTGGGGGGCTGCCTCACTCTTTCCCCCGTCCTTTATCACTGTTCACCCCAATTCTGAATCCCTGGTGGGGGGCTGTCTGATCTCTCTGGAAGTCCCAAGTTGTGGGACAGAAGGCATTGTCCTCAGGGAATTGGTGGCTAAGTTAGGTGAGACCCTGGTATGGAGAGACCAGCAGAAGCCAGTGTGGGCAAGAGGAGGAGGCGACAGGTCCCTCCCACCCTCAGTTTTGGTGTCACCTCTTCCTTGTCTCGGGTCACTTCCCCTCAGTCCTCCTGCTCTATTTTCTCCTTGGCTCTTCTTGCTGGGCAAATGACCTTAGGTGTCACCTGCCTCCTCCACGAGGACACGCCCTCTTCTTATTTTTCTGAGCCTGTCCCTTCTTGTCAATAAACGTACAGTGGGTGACTAAACACGTTCTCAAATGCTCTGTGACACCTTGGGACTCAGGGCCATTGCACTTGTTGCTCCTCCTTCCTGGAAAGCTGTTGCCATCTCATCCCACTCCCCACTCCGCCCCTGGCCACAGCTCGCTCATCCTTGGCACTCGTCGCTGGGCGTGGACCCCACTTCCTCCGGGGCCTTCCTTACCTGCCCCTCCATTTAAACACAGTGCTTTCCTTCCATAGGACCCAGTGAACTTGGGACTCGCCCCATCCTCTGCTTACCAGCCCTCCAAGGGCAGGACTTCAGTAGCAATCAGTCTGCCCGTCATTTGCACCCTGTGTCCTTAGAGCAGTGTGTGGCACAAGGAGGCCTGTGTTGAGGACCTCTGTGTGCAGGTTCCACAGCGCGGCCACCTCAGCCCCTCCCCTGGGTGCCTGGGTGGTGACCTTTACGAGGTGGGCGGGCGTGCAGGAAGGGGGCGGTATGATTAAGAGCAGCAGTGGTTTGATACACACAGGTCAGTGGCACTGTGGTGGCCAGAGCTGTGGGGAGATGGGGGAAGGGTCCTTTCTCCCAAGGGAGAACCCGGGGATGGGGGTGAGGGGCGGGGAAATCCCTCAGACCCGGGGCAGAGCGAGGAGCTAGGGAAGGCTGGAGGGGGAGGGGGACTCCCACCCCCACCTCAGGCTTCATGATGTCAGACTCTGCCCGTGCCTTTCCCAGTCTGGGACAATGGCCCATTGAAAGTGGGGTGGGGCTTGAACGCCTGGGTCCTGGAGAAGAGAAGGGCCTGGGCCTGGGCTTTGGGAGAGGACACAGAAATCCTGGGGTACTCGTATGTCACAGCCATCCATCAACACCAGCCCCTCAGGGCTTGGGTACCTGTGCAGTTGGGGACTATGTGTCCTCTCTGGGCAAGAAATGAAGGTTGCTTCTAGGGGAAGGGTGCACAGGCATGGGTGTCACACAAAGATCCTGCTAACTATTGCGGAGATCTACCACCGCCCTCGGCGATGAGGAGTGAAGCAGGTGGCATCAGAGTGAGTGACAGGCTAGTTGGGGGGGCTGTGGAACAGAGAGCAGGTGTCCTGCCCAAAGAGGACAGTTGCTAGGCAGATTCAACTGCTAGGTCAGCAGATGTTTTGAGAGAAAGCAGGTGTATTAGTTTGCTAAGGTTGAGTGTTTGTTTTTTTTTTTTTTTATGAGTCTATTATCTCACAGTTTTGGATACGTGAATTCCAAAATCAAGATGTTGACCTGGATGGTTCCTCTTCAAGATTACAAGGGAAAAGTCTGTTCCAGGTCTCTCTCCTTGGTTTGGAGATGGCTGTCTTCATAGTCACATGGTGTTCTACCTCTATCTGTCCAAATTTTTCCTCTTTACCAGGATACAAGTCCGGTCCAGTCTCATAATGATCTCATTCTAACTTGATCACCTCAGTCAAGACTACCACCCACTGGGGTCACAATCTGAGGTTCCAAGGGTTTAAGATTTCAGCATACGGATTTGGGGGACACAGTCCAGCCTATAAGAGTATAATTTTTTAAATGCTCTGATTTGTGGTTATTAGTCCAATTTTATCTAAAATGGCATATACAGACCCAGGAAAGCTCATCTCCAGGTAGGGTGTAGCCCTTAGTCACTGCCCTCCCTCAGAGCTCTCTGCAGTGAGGACAGGGGCTTGGTTTGACCAGAGGCACTTACTACTCTCTTAGTCAAACCTGGCAGCTTCACATCAAAGGTCCTCAAGTTGTGGCCTCCAGGCCAGCTGCAGCAACACTGCCTGGGGGCCCTCGTGAGAAATGCAAGTTCTGGGGCTTGGCATTCACCTGCTGAATGAGGAACTCCAGGGAAATCTGCAGGAGATTCCCTCTGATGCACACTGAAGTTTCAATACCTCAGCTTCGCATCTTCTCGGGTCTGTCGGACCCCCAGGAGAACTGCAAGGGAAGATGAGAGAAGAGCAGGGAGCTGCATGGGAGGTGGGTGGGGGTGTGTGGCAGTGTCATTCGGCGTAATTAGTAAAATCAGGTTTCCTGCCTCCCAGGTATTTATCACGGAGGTGGGAGAGGCCTTCACTCTCCCCTGTCACTGCTAATACTTTACAGTTAGGAGGCCTGTGATGGTTTCTAACCTTTCCATACTCCTCCTCTTGATTGAGCCGCTCAGTAAGCTCAACAGTCAGGTAAGCCAGTTACAGAGGGGTGGAGATGCAGGTAGCAGCTGCTCAGAGGAGACTAAGCCTACATCAGGCTCCTCCCCCTGCCCTTCAGGCTCCGTTCAGGAAGCCTCTGGGTACTTGGGTCCCTGCCTTTGACATGAGTCAATAGACACTTCCTGACAGGGGTTCTGAAGTCAAACAGAAAGGTTTTTACATTGAGTTGAGCAAATCAGGAACCTGGACAATTTGGCGATCCGAAGGGCCCAAGCTCCCCAAGGACAAGTTGTTGGCGGATATGGGATCTTGGACTATCCAGGTCAGGGGGCTGTTATTTGCCATTTCCACTCTCCTGGGATACTATAGGTTATAGCCTGGACATTAGTGGGAGGGGATGGACGAGGGGCAGGCCATAGGGGGCGGAGCTTATTGGACACTCCCATTTTCTAGGGGGTTGGAGATTTTAGCATTACTATTAGGGTGGGTAGGACACCTAATGATATTGTTCAGGAGGGGTGCTGCTTTCTACTGTATACTGTACTGCCCATGCTCTTTATTCTGGTTTCAACTGGATCAGGGGTTGTGATTCTTGTTGGTCTTGCATCTGTTGGGTTAAGCTCATTTGAGAAGGGAGTGAAGCAGAAAAGACAAGGTTACAAGAAACAGATGTGATGATCAATGGGGTCCTCCATCCCTTCATCTTCTCCCAGTTCAGCGTCTCTTGGTTTCTAAGGCAGAAGGCAAAAAAGTTGGTGGTATACAGGGCTGCTTTGGCTCCCAGTGGGTTTAGTTTGGCTTACAGAGTGCTGATTTTTGTAAAATTTCTTTTCATCAGTTAATCAGTTGTCAATATTTAAAAAATTGGACATATATAAAAATGAGAATTTCCATCTTCTCTGGATTAAATCAGTTCTAACTGTTTGACCTGCCTTTGGGCATGGTTGCCATCTTTTTAAGGTCCCTTTAGGTTGGCCCCAGGCCTCCTTCCTTCCTATCAATACCCTTCCTTCCTATCAAATGGCCAATGCATTTTATCATCTTGCAAGAACTGTTGCAATCTTATGAGCTCGGAAGATAAGGAAACACATCCTGTATCTCTTTCTACCAAAATCAGGTCAATAAGAAAGAGACTGATACAGGGAACTTAGTTGCTGTGAAGGTGAATAGTACTCCTGTGTGCTTCATGTGCAAAGTGTGGCAAACTGAGGGACTACACCCTGAGATGCTCCTGTGAAGCAAATCCAACATTCCTCACTCACTTACAGTACCTCTGATCCCTGATGGTGAGTAATTCTCAAATGTTTTAGTATCAGGATCCTTTTACTCTCCTAAAAAGTTTTGAGAATCTCAAGGAGATTTTGTTTATGTTTTTGTACGTTGAAGCTGTAGTTGCTTAATATAATAGAAATTGTAACTGACAAATTTTGGAGCACAAGATAAACAAGCACACAACCCATGAACTCTCAGCGATGATGCCAGCATGTTACAGAGCCTTGCAGAAACTCCACGGTACACATTTGAGAGTGAAAATGGCAACATCTTTGTGGTTTCCACTTTGTGGAGCCCTGGAAGGAGTCCCTGGATCTCACCATGAGAATTTCATTGGCATTAGAGCCCATGAACCCTGTTTTAGGAAGACTCCAATGAGCTGGGCACCCGTGGTATGCACCAATAACCCCAGCTGCTCAGGAGGCTGAGGCAAGAGGTTCCCAAATTCAAAGATAGGCCAGGCAACTTAGAGGGACCCTGTCCCAAAATAAAAATAAAATAATAAAATAATAAAATAAAAATATAAAGGGCTGGGGATGTAGCTTAGTGGTAGAATGCTCCTGAGTTCCATTCCCAGTATTTCAAATTGCCAGTGCACACCGAGATTCTGAGGAGAGGCAACTTTGTTTAATTTTTCATTCCTGCTGTTGCAACATAAATTCCAGGTCTTTTGAAGTGGGGAAAGAAAGGAGAGAACAGAAAACAAATTTGCTTCTCCAAGCTTCCTGGCAAGCTCCAGTAACACACGGGTCCTTGCAACGCACGAGCTGGGACAAGCCTTTGACCTAAGTCTTTGGCCGGGAGAAAGGATAACAGACACTCCAGATTGAAAAATAAAAGAGCCAGATATTTTATTCCAAGACGGTGGTTAAAGGGCAACAGGAATAAATAAGGGAGGGAGTGAGGTCCGGGGTTCGGGGCAGGAGGCCTTTACGTCTTGCAGCAGATTCCACACTTGGAATTCTTACAGCACTTGCAGCAGAAAACACAGATGGGGAAGTGGGTGTCACGCCTCCTTAGCCTCTGGCTTCCCGGCTGTGGGAAGGAAGGGAGAGTGAGTGGGCGAGTCTTGGGCCTGGGGAGGGTGAGGGGACCGGGAGAGAGGCTCAATAGCTCTTACCGTCAGGTCGGTTTTGGCCACAGCTGTGGACTGGGGCTGGCGCTCTGCGAGCTGCCCTGTCTGTGAAGGAGAGGGGTACGGAGGATGGCAGAGGTCCAACAGAGATCTTGGACTTGCTCCCACCCAACCTGTTCCTCCCCAGGTGCCTGGTGACCTCATCACTCAGCTGGACTCCTAGGAGGGACCTTGCCTTCTTGCCTGTCTCCCTGCCTCCTGGGGAAGTCTGTCACCTCACTATCTGCAGTCACTTCTCTTCTCTGGGGCATCCCCCTCCCTTGGCTGGATGCCAGCACCAGCCGGGTCTCCCTGCATTGTGCCCCTTATGATTCAGTGACTTTCGCTCAGACTCTTTACCAGTCGGACTGTGGCTTTCCTCATTTAAGAAGCCTACAGCACTTCCCAAGCACTCAGAGGGCGAATCAGCGCCGGCACAGTTGCCCAGGAGGCTGGGCACCATCTGAGCCCGCCCACCCAATCTCATCTCCCAGCACCACCTTTGGTATGGCATTCTCCCATCCTCAGGGGTTCCACGCTTGCCTCAGTGTTTGCTCCTGCCTCACTGTTACCCTCCAAAGCACAGGCCAACTAGAACCTTCTCACAGAACACTCTTGCTTGACTCCGGGACCCCTGCCTCCACCTCTAGCTCCCCTGCCCCATTGTCTAGCTCCCCCTACCACTGTCTTTTACACCATTCATGAATTGTATATATTAAGCACAATTATTTATTTGTTTTAATTGTTCATTAACTAATGCCCTGACCAGGACACAAGCTCCACAAGAGCACAGATGTTGTCTCTCTGCCTTGCTCATTGCTCTGTCCCCACTGTATACCAGAAGACTTGACAGAGTAGGCCCTCAATGACACTTGTCATTAGGTTGGGTCCTCAGTCCTTGCCACTCAGGACTCCATCCCTGTCCTTTCAGCAACTGCCGGTCCCCCTAAGTTGTCCTGAACTTTACCCAGAGCTGGGGGGTCTCCAGCTGCCTTCAGCAGCTGCCTCCCAGGGGCTGACCCTCCAATCCCAGTCGCCCTGCTAGGCCCCAGGCCTCAGGGTCTTTTACCTGTTGCTGGAGGCTGGAGGCCGTGGTCAGGCTAGTGAGGAGGAGAAGCAGGAGGCAGGCGGCCTGAATCTGAGTGTTTGGTGCCATTGTGCTGTCTGTCTGACTTGTCGTTGTCTAGGACTTGCCGTGGTGACTGGGGCTCCTTCACAGTGGCTTTTATGGGGCCTGCTGGAGGCGGTGGTCTGAGCCCCCACCCCTTTGCCCTAACTCATTTCCAAGAAGGTGGTGGCGCCGAAAAGGCGGGGGAGATAAGCGGGAACAGAGTGACAGGGAACAGGGTTGTGTCACCCTCAGCCAGCAGAGGTGTGTCCAGGGGGTGGGGCAGACGGGGCCACAGACACATGCCTCTAGCCAGTCACCCAGGGTACCTTTTTCCCCAATATGATGTCACCCTGTTGATCTCAGAAAAAAAAAAAAAAAAAAAAAATTCCCCTTTTTGCCCCAAGAGTTGACCAGGTTCATGAAAAGAACCCTTGACTTTATCTCCCAGGACCATCCTCTGGTGTCAGATGCTCAGGTGACCCCCGGTTGTTCCCCCTTGTCCCCAGATTTGTGAATGGAAGCAGAGTGCCCCTTGCTCCTCGTTTGCCCCTCCCTGGCACCCCCATTCACGTGTGGCTATCACACCCTGTGCCCTCAAGAAGGGCCCAGTGTGGGTTGCGGGGAGAGCACCCCACTCCTTAGGGTTCTCTTCACACATGCACAGGCTCTGGGAGGAGCACTGGAGAGCCAGATGTCTTGGGAACTCAGTCAACCTGAGCCCCCCACATGCCCTGTGCTGCTTCCCAAGTGTCAGAGCCTTCAGAGGCGGTCCGAGTCACTGGAAAATGTCTGAGTGAACTTTTGAGCATCAAAGATGGCAGTAATGGTAACAACTGGCATCTGCTGACCGCACCTCCTGTGCCAGCATTTGTGTCAATTCCCTTGTCAACCAGTGCCGCCTGTCCTCTAAGAAGCCCTGGACTTCTCCCTCCTGGCTCTGCTCAGTGCTTGGGGGCCTTGGTGGCCTTCTCAGCCACTGACCCCAAGGACCTGGCATCCATGACTCCAGGCCCCAAACCCAGCAGGGTCGAGCAGTGTATTAGACCTGGCCCAGCAGGTCTGTGCCCTCCTCATCCAATTCTGCATTTCAAGGTGTCACGTCAACACCTTGAAATCAGCAAGGTTTTATTCTGCCTTGTTTTTGAATTTGTTCCCCAGGATGCTTCTGGGTGGGGAAGAACCAAAGCCATGTGGTGCCTTCGTTCCTATCTACTACCTGAGCAATGCGTGTGGCTCAGGAGACCCACTGACCTCAATTCTGGAGAAAGACTGTTGGCCATTTTGACTCATGCCAGGGCAATTCAGTGTTGACCCCCTCACCCCACCCTGCTGGTGACGTGGACACTTCCAGGAGTGAACACTTCCTCCTGGCCAGTGAACTGCTGTCAAGGCCCACTTGAAACCACAAAAATGGACGGGAGTTGGGGGAGTGAGGGCTGCTCCCTGCCACAGCCCCTCCTCACCCTGCTAGGTAGCTCCTCTGGCCACACACTCCCCAAGATGGTTTCAAAAGGGGATGGCCAGGAAAAGGAGATGGGGCTTTCTAAGGGGACATGGTTGGAGGCACTGGGGAGCTCAGCGTGGTGACCGAACGGCAAGCCTGACCTTGGAAGTACATGAACATCAGGGGCTGCAGGAGGCCTGGGGACAATGGCGTGCACACCCTGAAACAACAGCATCCCCCAGCCCTACCAGCATCGCTGTGTCACAGCTCAGGCCAGGTTTCATCACCAGCCAGGGGCAGGGGTCACGGCACAGGCGCCAGAGCCACAGTGTGAGGCGACAGGCTGACGGGCCAAGCCTGGCTTCCTGGCCATCTGCCCTCCCTGGGGGTGGGGGGCTCAAGGCCAGGCCCCACCATTGGCTGGTGCAGAGGGGAAGGCTTCAGCCCAGAAGGGCAGGGCCAGGAACCGGGCCTGTTTTCAGGAATTGCTGACCCAAGGGACCCCAGCCTCTTCTCCAACATGGAGCATGTCCTTGACCCCAGCTCCCCCAACCCCACATCCATGCCCCATGAGTCTCCAACCCACAGACTGGGTACTGACTGATGTGGGATGGCAAGGACTGGCACACAGCCACGAGCACAGCAGCTGAAGCCCTGCCCTCAAGGAGCTCTGTATAGACGCCAGCGCGCCCCACACCTGAAATGCACAGGCAGACAGACAAGGCGGGGGCCACGTGGGCCAGTTTATTGCAGTTAAATACCTCTCTATTTTTTTTGTCCATTTTTCCATAAAGAAAATTAACACACACACACAAACACACGGACACGCACACACGCACACGCGCACACACATACACACACCCAGAGGGAGCAGGGATCCAGAAACAAGAGGTGGGTGGGACATGGCCTCCCTGCTTAGGTCCAGGCCCCAGGGATGGCCCCCCCAAAGGCTCCCTCCTTCCCATAAGCACCCTGTCTCAGCACCTCTAGAGACCAAGGAAGCAGCGGGAAGCAGCAGGGTCTCTGTCCTCCCTCTCGCCTCCAGGTGAGACCACTAGAAGTGCCGGGGCTTGGTGAGGGCCAGGGGAAGGGAGACCGACAGACAGATGGGGAGGGGTATAGTTCCCAAGTTGAGGAGGGCGGTGGGCAATGTATCCACAGAAATGCATTATTTCTCCCCGTTTTTGTTAAAAATCTACTATAAAAAACGCAGCTGGGGGAGGGGCGTCTGTCCCTCTCTGTGCTAAGGGCTGGGGGAGGGGGCAGCAGAGGCCGGGCGGCGGCTGCACGGTGGGAGCGGGCGTCACTGCCGGGTGCTCTCGCCCACCATCTCCAGGTTGTGCTGCTGCAGCTGGGCTCGAAGCAGGGCATTCTCATTCTTTAACTCCTCGATCTGCAGATGCGACAGGGGACGAGTGAGCGAGCCAGGGGCTGTCTCCTGAAGCCCCAGCCTGCTCCAGCCCCGGCCCTCACCTGTTGCCGGAGGAGCTCATTGTCCATCTGCAGCCGCTCCGCCTCTTTGAAGGTCTCCTGCATGCGCTGGTTGGTCTGGCGTAGCTCCCGGATGTAATCGCAGGCCTTCGACAGGATCCCCCCTTTACTCTGGGGCAGTGGGCGGGCAAAAGCATCAGAGGGAGCACTGCCCACCATCCCATCCCGACAATTCTGTGCCCACTGTCAGCCAGCCTTCCTGGAAGGGGCCTGGGAAACAGGGCCACTGAGGCAATGAAAGGTCAAGTAGCCGCCCCGCCAGAGCCGGCACCAGACACTCACCGCTCCTGTCTTGCTATTGTCTGCGTTACAATCTGGAATGATTTTTGAAAGTTGGACGATCCAGTTGTTGATCTTGTCCCTCCGCCTCCGCTCCACTGTAGGAAAAACAGCAATAATCCTGGCTACAAGGACAGCTCCTCGGGTGTGCACACAGACTGTCAGCCCTGAGCACGCCAAGGCAAGGCCAGGGCCCTGTCTAAGACTACAGCTGGGAAGTACCAAGATGTGAACCTAGACAGCCTTCCCCAAGACAGCTCCTCTGTGTCACAAGGAGGACAATCAAATCCTGATCCCCAAGTGCCACACACCTTCAGGGCAGAAATCAGAAGCCAGGGATGGTGTCCATTTTATTGGTCTGCCCAGCATGCTGATAAAAATCTGAGTCAACATTTATAAATTAGGATATTTTACATCATAATGGGCATCTCTGGCTTCCTTTGAAAAATGGACTCTGGGCACAGTTGGCTCATGTTCTTGGGAGGCAAGATTTACACACGACTCAGTAACACTTCATTGCCCACAACCCCTACATTTGATTCTCAATATCTTCTCAGAAACTCTGGGTCCCATAATCGTGTTTTCCTACTCTTTTAAAAAAATTTTTTGGTACCAGGAATTGAACCCAGGGACACTTCTTACACACTAAGCCATATCTCCAGCCCTGTTTTATATTTTATTTAGAGATAGGATCTTGCTGAGTTGCTTAGCACCTACCAAGCTGCTGAGGCTGGCTTTGAACTCATGATCTTCCTACCTCAGCCTCCCGAGCTGCTGGGATTATAGGTGTGCACCACCACACCCGGCTTTCCCTTTCATCTTTAAAATCAAAGTCTAATCTTGTCTTGCCCCTATTTAAAATCCTTTTCCAGGGTCCTGGCAGCAACTTCCGGCTCCTCAGACTGGCACCCATGGCTCTCAAAGGCTCCCCCAGGTCATCTGCTCTTGGGGAGCACGATGGAACATGAACATGAACCCTATACCTTAAAAGGCCAAAGATGGCGAACTAATAGAGAACTTCACTTGAAAAGTCTAGGTTTGTGATTTGATTTGTAAACTTCACAATCTCACTCACAGTCAGCTGAGCTGGGTGGCAGCCACCCCCTGCAGGCAGGGCACGTGCTCTTCCTTTGGCCCATGCTCTGTCCTTAGGATGCTCTCCCCAGGAGCCACATGCACTGGGGCCTGAGATCCTCTCAGGGCCTACTGAGGTGAGACTGCCCCAGGCCTTCATTACCTGCCACGTTCAGGACCACACACTGTGGGGACACAGAAGACCCAGGTACTCCCAGCTGCCCTCACCTAGCCCCATCCTCCTGCCAGGAGGGCTCAAGAAGTCTGTGGAGTTTGTGGGGTGGGGAACAGAGCCTGTGGTTGGGTTGAATTTGGAAACAAGGACAAGGGAGCATTTTCTAAGGGTTGGAGGGTGATCATGGGAAACCGGGAGTGAGAAAGGAGGGGTGAGTGAGGGCGCGCCCTCTTCGCTCCACGCCCACCTGGAGTTCAGCACCTCCACCCAGCCCTGCTGCTCCCTTGTGGGCTGCTCATGGCCTGTGAGCGCAGAGCCGCTGTCTTCTCTGCGTTTGTCCACTCCTGCTGACCAGCCTTCCCTGCCTCCAGAGGCCTCCCATGTCGGCCTGAGTGATATCACCCTCCCAGGACACTCTTCTCCCCTCTGACCTCCCTCCCCCAGGCTGCTTCTCCTCACCGTCCTCTCTTCCTTTAGAAACCCACCCAACACCAGGCTGTGAAAGACCCTGGAGCTGCACTTGCTGCTGGGGCCGAGCCGACTCTGGTCTGAGCTCTCGTGGAGCGTCGCGCCCCACGCCCCATCACTGTCATGGTAAATGGCATCTGCCACAGAGGGTGGTGCACCTTATGGGGACTCTGTGGCCAAAAGCAGCAACAAAGCTGAGAGTCCAGAGAGGGCCTGGCAGCTCCACCCGCCACGTCCCCTGCAGTCCCAGAGTCTCAACAGCAGCAGCTTCTGAGCCAGCACCGAGCTGCGGACACATCTCCCAGCACTCCTCATTCCAGGCCTACGTGGCAGGGGGACATTTATAGTTCACATTTTCCTCTAAAAAACCTTACTGCCTGCATGCCTTCCATGAGGCTGGGATCCAGGGTGGAATCAGCGCCTGGCCTGTCCTGCCGACAGCGCGCTCTGGGGCCACAGTGACCCGACAGTGAAGACTAAAAAGTGACCGGGAAGGCCAGGTGGGGCAGAATTTTCTGTATGGGACTGAGGCTAGGTGAGTCTTCAGAGGAGACTTAAGAACATCTGGCTCCCGTGAGGAGGGGCATCAGGCGGTGGCAAGAGCCCAGAAATGGTGACATGAAAACACACTGTGGGTGGTAGGGTGGTGGGAAGAGGTGCCAACAGGTGGTCCAGGTCTTGCATGCTCTGCTGGCAGGCTGGACCCCAGCGCTTCCTCCAGAGCTCTAGCCCCACAGGCTCAGGGCTTGTCACCAAGCAGTGGTGACAGGGTCAAGCTTGTGGCTTGGGAAGACATCATAGCACTTTTGAATGGAGGAAGGCTAAGGTCACATCCACTCCATGGGAGAACTCCTGTCACACTCACACAACACTTAAAACAAATTAGCAGCAAAACCTACCAGGACTGAAGGGGAAATGGACAAATTCACAATCCAGTTTGAGAAGTCAATGTTCTTCTTTCAACAACTACAAGAAAAAGTCGACAAAACAAACAAACAAAAACCAACGCCAGGAGAGAAAACTCCCAACACTCTCAGCCAACTGGCTTCCTTGACACAGAGAGAACCTTTGCCCACGGCAACAGACACACAGTCAGTCAAGTGCACACGGCACTTTCACCCGGCTGGACCACTGGTGAGGCCCTAAGGTCTCAGTAAGTTCAAAGAATTTGAAACCACAGAGTGTGGTCTCTGACCACAGAAGAACTCAATTAAACATCAATTAACAAAAGATATCCAGAAAACCCACAAATATTTGGAAATTAAGCAATACGCTTCTAAATGACCCAAGGGTCAAAGAAGAAATCAGAAGGAAAATTGGAAAATATTTTGAACTGAAGGATAATGAAGACAAAACCCATCTAAAGCAGTGTTAGAGGGAAATTTACAACTATAAATGCTTGCATTAGGAAAAAAATAAACTTTTAAAATCATATTAAAAAGTGAGTGAGTCAGAAACACACACACACACACACACACAGAAAAGAATCCAGCAAATTTAAGTTGAAAGTAGGTAGAAGGAAGGAATTAGGAATATTAAAAGCAGTTCAATCTGGCATTTAAGTCAGATTTCATAAAATGATTTGGATTGCTGGCCGTAGGCTGACCCATATACCCGGGTTCCCTGGGGCCCCCACTTCCCCTGTGACACACCAAACATTTGGCACTCCCTCAGGCCCCTGAAGGTGTCCTCTTGGGAGAGCCTCCTGCAGAGTCACCAGGTGGGCAAGAGGAGGAGAAGCCAATGTGAGATCCACTTTCCACAGTCTTGGAGACCATGGACAGAGGGCAAGAGAATGTAGAATGGCAAGCAGCTCTGGAAAGGGAAATGTTGCATGGGAAGCTTGGGGCGGGAGGCAGAGTTCTCTTTTGGACAAAGTTGATTTTGAGGTGTCTCAGACAGGAGTGATGGAGATTTTGATTGGCACTTCCAAACGGGACTAGAGTCCGAGAGAGAAGAATGGAACCCACACAGCTTTGCACAGCACCAGGATCCAGGTAGTGGGCAAAACCCTGAGAGGGCACAAGAGGCAGTTCTCAGCTTGCTGGGAGCTGCAGACTCTCTTGGAGAAAAGAGAATGATGGATACCAACAACTGGGGTCAGAGTGTCACAGGCACTGACCACCCAGAGCTTCTGAGGGGCCATTCCTAGACCTCACGGGTCATACTTCTGAGGCGGAAGGAAGAGATCAGCTGCCAAAGCCATTCCCTAAACTTGCCTGGAACATGCACTGGAAACAGATTCCCTCTGATTAGTCATTTGGAACCTGCAGGGAGAGACCTGAGATCCTGCTTGTTAATGAACCTCCTAGGAAAAGTTGGAGGACTTTGCTCTGAGGAACAGGTGGAGAAGGAGAAGCAAAGACTGTAGGAGAATCCAAGAGTGTAGAAGAGAAAGGAACATTCCTGAAAGGTTGGGGGTGGGGCCAGGCAGGCATAGTCAGATGCTCAGAGCTCAGACAGGAAAGGAAGCCAGTGGACTTGGCAATGAGGCCATCATGGATGACCTTCAATGGAGCCAATCTGTAGGGTCAGACTGCCCAGGAAACAAGGAGGATGGGCAATGGTGAGTCAGGTGTCATGTAGTTTAGGAGTGGGAGAGCAGGATGTAGCTGGAGGATGAGGGCAAGGTTATGAAGAAAATTGCTTTTTGGAGGATGAGAATTACTGGAATCCGCTTGGAGGTTGATGAACTGGGTGGGAGATGGAGAGGGGTGGGACGGTGGCTGGAGGGCATGCGGGCTCTGTTCTTCCCCTTGCCACACCACAGCTGTGGGGCCTCCCATGCCTCAGACGCTAATCCCCACTGGGAGCCCTGGGGTGGGAGTGTTAGTGCCACTCTCCAGAGGACAATACAGGCAGAGCATTAAACACCAGTCTGAGGCCATGAGGCTGGAACCAGATGCTCTGGTAGCCCACAGCAGGGTCCGCAAACCCCCGGCCCCTCACATCAAGCCAAACCAACCTCCAACTCACCCTTCACCTTGAAAGCAACCTGATCTCAGCCAAGGGCCTGACCCTTCAGCTGTGGATCCTTCTCTCCATTCCTGTCCATCTCAGGCGGATACCTGTGGTCACCTCCTACTTTCATAACTTCTGCTTTCCCGCCACTTATACCATCAGTCTCCACACAGGAACTCTCCACTGGCTCCAATCACACCAGAACCCAACTCCAGGCCCTGAGGAATCTGGCCCCGGCAGCGCACCCTGCAGCCTTTCTTTCCTGAGTTCTGCTCTTACACACACCCTGTGTGTGGCAGCTGAGGGCCCAGGCCTTTTCATGTGCTCCCTGCTGTCTGGGACTCTTCCCAGATCCCCAAGTGTCTCCTTTCCTAAGGTCCATTCATGCCTCCACCCAAATGTCACCTCCCAAGAGGCCATCAGAGCACACAGCTAGCATTCCTCTCTACTTCCTCATGCAGCAAGTGCCCTACCATGCCATCTGAAGCCATGTTGCAGCTTCGTTTGACAGGTTTCTGCCACACGGTGCACACTGTGAAAGGCAGACCTCATCTGCTCTATTATTCACTGCACCTGTGGGCCTAAACCCTGGGCTGCCAGAGTACGAAAGCGTTGACCGAAGCCTGAACCCAGTCAGCGGACCAGAACAGAAATGCACGGGGAGTAAGCCCACCCCACATCAAATGCGTCAGGACTCAGGACCTTGCCCAAGCACCCAAGGCCTTCCTCAATCCTCCAGGCCCGGCTCCCAAGGCCACCACATGGAATCTCTACTACAAACAAACCAGCACCCCTGAAGCAAACTGACCCCCACAGTCTGTGCTCCCAAAGTCCTCCTGAGGAGCCTCTCATCATTGCACCTCCAATATCCCCTCAGCCACAGGTCCTCCCTCTTCGGAGCCTCCACGCTCCAGGTGAGGCTCCAGACCTGGTATGGGGCCCCTGCTGCTTGGCCAGGGATGTAGGGTCAGTAAATATTTATCTGGTGTTGGTTGTTTGGGTGCCAGTGCACCCTTGGCGCCTACAGGCTGCTACGTCTGCAGCGGGGATGATCAAGACGGGAAGACCAGAGAATAGCACCAAGGGACAAGAATTCAAGATGGGATGTGCTGTTTCTAGGAAGAGCAGGATGGTCTGGCTTCAGCTAGCCAGAGGCACAGTTTCCTATAGCTCCCTCCTCAAGTGTGCACTCCAGAGGACCAGAGCTACTGCTGGAGGGCAGATGGGCGTGGAAATGTTGTGCAAGGGCACAACAGCTGCCAAGTTGGTCCAGGGCAGCCAGATCAACACGGTTTCTCAAGAGGAGCAAGACGTCTCTATGTGAAGGTAAAGTCTGCCATTTTAGATGCTGAGCACCATGCAAAACCATGACCCAGTACCACAAAAACACCTGGCCAATTCCAATTGCCTATCTGTTCCTGACCTCATTCTCTCCTCTCTTGTTCCTCCATTTGATTGTTCCAGCATTCTGCAAGCACCCATCAAACATGTAGAACGTGTCTGGTAATGGGCTTCAGCTGCCTGTCTGAAATGCCAAACCCACGATTGGTTGTACCTGGGAAGCTGCAGCCTGGGCTGGCCCAGGAGTCCCATCTGTCCTTACCTTCATTGTGCTGAGCTCTCCTTCTCTCATCCCGTGGTGTTCTGGTTCCATCGATTTTTCTAGAAGAGAAAAAAAATGGGCACCTATTATCTCAGGCTCGTTTACCTAAGCATTTATTTGAAAAGTCAGACTCCATAATTATCTTTGCATGGCGAATTCGTGTGTAGAAAACAAGAGCATGGTAACTTTCTTTACTTGCACTTCAGAAGATGAAACAGACTAAAAAATGCACCCGGTGCTTGCTGTGTGCTGACCTGCCCAGCTCAGAGGCCAGAAAACCCTCCCTTCCTCTGGCCTCAATACCAGACCTCCCAGCATCCCTGGGACTGAGACTCCTGCACCTACGGGGAATAGGGGTGTGTCCGGGGTGCGATCGTCCTCTGTGTTCCTGTCTGCAGCACATCCTGGGGTGTCATCATGACATAGAACTGGCCTGCAGGGGAAGCAGGGGTTAGCACCAAGATGGGGCAGAGTTGGAACTGGTTGGGGACTTCCCTCCCTGATAGGCCTGTTGCTTCCCCTGCCTTCCACCCTCGCCACTTCCTCTCCTTACCTCCGGCCTGCAAGCTCTGGTCGGTGGTTTGCACGGACACAGCAGTGGTATCTCCCACACTGGATGCAGGGAAATAGGCAAACCGGGCCTCTCCACTGACAGCCTCCGCTGCTGGGCTGCCACCATTGCTGAAGGGATTTTGGATTACAGCCTGGGGAGTAGGAGGACACAGAGGCCACCCTTAGCTATCTCTGTCCCCCTTGTTGCTGGGCTTGATGTTTGGTGCATTCTCTGTGGGGAGGAGGAAGCCCTCTGAGTGAACTCTTCTGTCCTGTGTCTGTGACAGCCAAGCAGCTTGATAGACACTCAGCCCTCACTTGCTGAGCCTGTCCATTTTTCACTAAGAGGATTTCCTCTCAGAGACATCATCCCCATTTTATAGGAAAAACAGACAAACTCCAAGAGATATAAGGATTCACTCTACTTAACAGAGACCTGACCCCACACCATCTGACAGGCTAAAGGCAGCATCTGTGTGCCACCGGTCCCACCCCCTGGGGCTTCCAAGGATAGAATTAGCGTCCCCTCTCCATACCCCCATAAGTTGTTGGGCACCTACCAGCGGGAAGGGTGCTGCGGGACCTGGGGGCACAGAGGCAGCGGCGGGGCCAGGGCGCTGGGCTGCCCCATCCACGCCCACCTGGGTCACAGCCTGCTGCCCCCCCGCAAAGGCTGCCGTGGACACGACGCTGACGGCGCCAGCTGTGTCGCCCTGGCCGTCCAGCTGACCATCAGTCACCTGGACTACGCGGTATGTCACCTGCAGGGGGCGGCAGAGCGACGAGACCGGCGCTGGGGCCCGGGCTGGGGCCAGGTCGGAGCCTCTCAGCCCGCCCGCGCGCCCGCCCCGGCTCAGCCCGCCACTGGCCTGCCGGGCTCCCGGCCCGCTGCCTCACCTGTCCTCCATTATTCTCTGTGCGGAACTGGTACTGGATGTTGTGGTCACCGAACGCCGCCTGCTGGACGCTGGCGATGGCCACCGCCGTCTGCTCCTCCGCTCCAGGGCCGTCCCCGCCTGAGGTCCGAGTGCAGGGAGCAATGATCAGCGGTCGCGCCGGGTCACAGCGCCCCCAGCCCCTCTCCGGCGTGGGCCGCAGCCCCAGTGGACCCGCAAGCACTCACCTTCTTGCAGCTCGACGCCCTCCTCGGCCTCGGGTCCCTTGTCGTGGCTGCGGCAGGGACGGGAAGAGGGGTCAGGGTCAGGGTTGCCCACGCCCCTTCGCCCAGGGGCTGGGCCCCACGCCGCCCGCGGGGTCTGGGGCGGGACACCGCCGGGTTGGGGGCCGGGGGCGCTAGGCACCGGGCGCCCCCTCCCTCGCGGCCTCCATTTTGAGCCGGGCCCGGCGGCCGCTCGGGATCATGGCGGCCCGGCCGGCAGGCCGAAGGGCCGGGACCCGGGCGCGCGAGGGCACCGGCCCGCCGGGCGCTCTTACCTGGCGGCAGCAGCAGCGGTGGCCGAGGCAGCGGGATCCAGACCCGGGTCCAGCATGTCCATGGGGGGGGGGGGGGGGGGGGGGGGGGGGGGCCGGGGGGGGGGGGGGGGGGGGGGGGGGGGGGGGGGGAGGGGGCGGGCGGCCGGGGGGGCCCCGAGCCCGGCGCTCACGCCGCGCGGCAGGAGGGGACGGAGGAGACACGGGAGCCGCTCGCGCTGATCACGGGGACAAACAGTGGGGTCATGTGAGGAGGAGATGCCGCCGCCGCCGCCGCCGTCGCTCCTGCAGCCGCCGCCTCCTCCTGCCGCCGCCGCCTCCGCCCGCCCGCCGACTCCGGGCTGCCCGAGGCTCCGGGACTCAGCGCGGCCGCCCCCCGCCCGCTGCACGCGGCCCTCGGGCCTCCTTCCCTGAGCAGCCGCCGCCGCCGCCGCGACTTATTTTAACAAGGCCCGCTCTGGATGGCCGCCGCCTCTCCCCTAGATCGCCAGTTCACGCGCCCGCCTCCCGGTCTGGACCCGTCCGGCGGCGGATCGCTGCTGCAGCCGCCGCCGCTTTCTATTTTTTCCCCCTTTTTTTTCCTCCTTTACTTGAGCTGCGCGCGCGCGGCGGCGGCGGCGGCGGCGGCGCGAGCCCGGGGCTGACGCGCGCGGGGGGAGGGCAGCCCCCGGGGAGCGCGCGCGCTGTCTGTCTCCGATGGCAGGCGGGCACGCGCGGGCCCGGGTCTCCGCGGGGCGTGAGGTCGCCGCCACCGCCTCCCGCGGCCGCCTGCCGCTGGATGGAACGTGGGCCCGGATGGAACGCCGGGGGACCCGGAGGTGGGGCTCTGGTCGCCTGGGGGCCAGGCAGGCTGCCGGGGTTTGAAGACAGCAAAGTAGGTCGGGGTGGGGGGGCGGCAGGGAACAGGGTGGAAGGGGAGAGGGGCGCGCGCGCGCGCTCCCGGCCACTGGGCGAGAAGGCGGAGGCGCGAGGCGCATGCGCACGCCTGGGCGGGGCCGCGGCGCGCACGCAGGGGCCGGGCGGAGGCTGCGCGGGGCACGTACTCCTGGCCTGGGCAGGGGTAGAAGGCAGAGGCTGACTGGGTCCCTTCCTCCTGACCCAGGACTCCAACTCCAGGAGAAACGGGACGTGGCATTTCCAGACACACAGCAGCTGCCCAGGTCCCCCACCTCGCGCAGCAAAACAAATGCTTCTCTCGAGACATCGCTTTGTGATTATCAATTTTATTAGAATTACAAGAGGAAGATCTTCATCATAATTCCCTCAAATTAAAAAAAAAAAAAAGTACAAAAGCTACATATAAAACGTGAGGTCAGACGACTAAACTTTCCCGACTCAGGGCCAAGTTCTGCAAAGGAGAAAGAAGAGTGTAAACTGGGGGGGACTGAGAAGAGGGACCAGGCAGGGTCTGACCTCAGGGAGGACCATCTGCTCACCTTCTTAAGCCTCCGCTCCCGCGAGGCCTGGGAGTCCGTCTCAGAGTACGGGGGAGGCGGCGGTGGGTAGTAGGCCTCCTCTTCTTCCTCTTCATCCCTGTAATGTTTCCTCCTGTCCCCTGACCCCTTTTTCCTTAAGGCCTCTTCTACTAGACGCCCATCATATTGTGGGTCCCCAGCCCTGGAGCCTTCATCCCGAGAGTCTCGGGACCGGTGGTGGCGAGATCTGGAGTCCGCCTGAGGGCGGTCCCTAGACCTGAAGTCGTCATAGTGAGGATCTCGTGAATGTGGGAAGTCCCTCGAGTCATCTGGGTCGTAGAGGTCATCACGGCTACGGCTTCGTGGGGGGGCGTAGGCCCGTCCTCTCCTCCCACTACTTGGGGGAGACCTCCTTCCAGATTCAGTAGAACCCGGCCGGGTGAGGTCATCCAGAGCATCCACAGAGTGGGCCCGGGGCCGCCTGGACCCCCAGCCACCCCCTGGACGCTCCGTGGGTGGCTCCTGCTCCCATCTCCTGGGACTCTGAGGGGAGTGGCGACCCCACTCCTCGTCCCTGATTGGAGCGAGGGCAGGACCCCGGGAAGGCCGAGATCGCCAGTCGTCTTCATGGAGGGAGGTGACTTCACTCATGGCTGTAGGGAAGGGAGATGTCACTAATGCTGGTATGGGCCAGGGCTAGTAGTTGTCATCCCTTGGTTCAAACACTCCATAGGTGCCATAGTAGGGAAGGAGGGACTATGTTCAAGGTTTTTAACAAGCCTCCCTGGGGCAGGTATAAAGGAACCATGCTCCCCCCTCCTCCTCAGGGACGCCTGGGACTATAGGTCTCCTCACCCCGTTCCACACGGCCATTGGGGGGGCCAGGTCGAGAGGGGTCAAAGTTGGCCAGCTCTTTCTCCATGTAGTACAGGACTCTCATGGAGTCATCCTGCTGGCTGGCCTGGATCCTATAGCCACTGCGGACTTCTAGGGTCAGGATGAAGGTGATCAGTTTGAGAAGATGGATGCTGACCCACCCCTTACCTCTTCTACAGGCATATCCAACCTGGGAATGACAAGTTCTCACCAGAGGTCACACTGTTGTCTGTATCCCGAAGCAGGGGCACCTGGGAGCTGTGGCCAACTGGGGGAGATTGGCTGTCAGTGGCTGCCCGCCCAGAGCGTGCCTTGCACTTCCAGCACCTCCCATCCACTCTTCCTCCCAGCCCCGGCCCCCTTTGTGTCCAGTGCCCAGTCCGACTCCACTCCAGCCTTACCTGAGCTACTCCTGTCGAAATCTCCAGGGTACCCTCCAGCATATCCATTGTAGACAGGGCCCATGGGAATCATGGCTGGCGGTGGGGGTGGGGTCTTGGCCGGGGAGAGGTGGGCGTAGGTGCTTGGGGCGTAGATACTTGGGACGCCTGATGTGGCTGCTTTGCCAGCTGCATACACTGGGAGGGCACAGTTGACATGAGAAGGTAGCCAGGAGCCATGCTGCCCTAGTGTGATGGGGTTCTGAGGAGCATGGGCCTGCCTCCCCTGCCCCTGAGACCAGGGAACATCAGCTGTACTTAAGTTCTCACCTCCTGTGTGATTCTTCATGGAGCTTTCAGAATAGGGGGTGCACTGCGCACGGGCAGTCCACAGCCCTCAGTCTGTCAGGCCAATATATTTGGTTTGACCTTATGGTGGTTTGCCAACATTTGACAGTCAAAAAGATCTATGTGAAATTCCAACTCTCCACTACATTATCTAAAGTCATGGCTGTACTGTGTGCTTACAGGCGACAGTGAGTAAAGCCACCTCTTTAGATAAAGCCCAAGTACTGGGCCTACCACTATTCTGCAGTCTGAGATCATGTTTCCCCTTGGGTGGCAGAGCCTCTGGGGGATCCCATGCCCACTTTGCTGTCATGCTTGATGGGTCATCTTCCAGAGCCAGATGCAAGGAAAAGAAGTTGATCTGACACAGGCACACAGGGGCTCAGGAGTTAACTAGTCTGCCTCAGAGGAGCAGCAAAGTAGCTCAGCTAGGCTTTCCAACTCCTGGCCCCACCCACTCCCACCCTGCCAGGGAGGCTGGCTCTAGGCTCAAGGGCAAATCCTTCCTTCCTCTCCACAGCAGGAGGCTGGGTCCCAAGGCTCTGTGGCCTAGTCACTGGGCCCAGGACAAGTCACTTCCTCTTTGGTATTCCACAGGCTCAGGGAGACACCCTATACTTCTGATTTGGTTCAGAAACAGAATAAGTAAGTGCTCAGCCCCACCTAGGAGAAACCCCTTCATTGATTTGCTGTGTTGTAATTAGCAGTGGGAGCTGCTTCCTGATGGATCTTCAGGGGGCTGTGCTGGGGCTAGAGCAGAAGTAACAGGGAGGGTCTCCGACAATCCTGGGGTAGGTGGAGGAGGTGCCTCTGGACAGGAGTAAGCAGTGTTGACCTCAGCATCAGTCTTAGCGGGTTAACCAAAAACTTGGTGGCAGCTCTTTAAAATTCCCTTCTGAATCTGTAAAATGGACTAACACTGGCCACCTGAACCAAAGCTCTCAACTAAAAGTGATGAGATTGATACTTTGAGGAGCCAGGTTGCCCATCATAGTACTAGCTGGCATGGATGGAGCTGCTGCATCCTGGGCACTTTCCCAGTCTTCCCTTCAAGCTCACAGAGAAGGGAATGCTGCTGGTCGGAGGTCACAGTGTAAGGCAAGGCCCTGAGCTCTATACACCCTGGCCTGCAGGAATTGCTAATGGAGGAGCTAATGTAGCTTGCATGGGAGGAACAGCACACAGGCCCAGCCCCATGCTGAATGTTGTGCAGGGGAGTTCACCAAATCCCATTGTGTGCAGATACTGGTCTAGCTATTCACCCTTCTGAAGGACTAGGCAATGAGTAACTGGCAAAAGCTGTTGCCCCTGAGGAGGAAACTGAGGCAGGGTGGGAGGGAGACTAGCTTTCTTCTCTTTTCTTTGTGTCCTTTGCCCCCTTCATCTCCTGTCCCACTTCTATTTCTGACCTTCCACAGGTCCCACTCTACCCTTAAACGCAGGCTCCACGTAAAATGCCAAGTGTCCATGTGGATATGTGCTTTTTAAAATTTGCTGAAATTACATGCTGTAAATCTTGTTTTCTTAACTTTTACATTTGAGATTTTGTTTTTAAAGGGATCCTTACTTCCCTGTGAATAATATCTTATATTGTTGGACTTTTTTTTTTTAAACCATGTTCCTACATTACACCAACAAAAATTAAAATTTGAAGTAAGAAGGTGATCATCTAAGACAGCAGCTCCTCATTGGCTTACTGTCTCCCTACTGCTAACCTTTAACCCCCAGCTCAGGGGCGCTGTCCTAGGGTAGGCAGGTGCACCTGCCCAGCAGGGAGACTGCGTGAGGGTGACATGAGAGGAGCACTTACGGGCCTCGGGGCAGCAGCACTTCTCCGGGCAGCATGGGCACCTGACGTAACAGCAGCAGGTATGTGGGCAGCACTGACACCAGCAAATGCCCAGGAGGAGAAAGACAAGGAAGACAGCCAGGCACACCACGACCACAAAGAGCCAGTCTGCAGAGAGACCAGAACAGGCTCTGAGCCTGGAGGCCGGAAGAAACAGCAGACAGGGACGGACAGGCTCCGCAGGGGCAGCACAGAGCCAACCCTGGAGCGGGGGACCTGCGGCCTTCATTAGAATCTCTGCGCTAGAGTTTGGGGCACAGTAGCAGAGGGATGCCTAACCCTCTACAACAAACAGGGGCCAATCCCCAAATTAGAGATTCCCCCCTGGCTTCAAATGGACAAGGCAGAAAACAAGAGGTAATCTGGCCAAAGGAAGATGGAGCATAGCCTCTAGGAGGGAGAGAGAGCCATGGCCCACACCCAAACCCCTGAAGAACACAGCTGGCGCCAGTCACAGGAGCCCCTGCCTACACCCCAGGTCCCTCCTCAGCCAGCCCAGCCCACCTCCAAGCCCAGAGCCAGGCCACTAGATGCCACAAGGTGAGATGGGTTAGTGGGGTTCACAGCGAGCAGTAATTAAGGGGTGGGGAGAATGCCAGAGAGAGAAGCCCCACTGAGGACTCCACCCCCATACCTTCCATGGGCCCCGCCTGAAAATCAGGTAAGAGTTCAGTCACCCCAGAGGTCCTGCCTGGAGGGACAAAAGAGAACAGGAGATTATGCCAGCCAGAGCCAGCCCAGGCAGCCCTGTCCCTAAAAAATGCCCAGCTCCAGGCTGCTCAGTGGAAGGTGTGTCCTGCAGCGGAGTGGGCAGGGGAAAGGCTGGTGGCCTAGAAGAGACCTGGCAGGTGATGCCTGCCCTCCAGCCCTGCTCACATGTGGGTGCTGGTGGGTGGAAGGCCTCCATCACATAATCCACGGCTCTCAGCCCCAGCATTCCCAGCACATGGTGTGTGTGTGTGTAGCGGAGGGGAGGGGGGTGGCTGGAAGGTTTGACTTCAGTCCAGTCACTCGTTCCCACCCCCATGGGTCCTATCATCCCAAAGGGTTCCAACCCAGGCGCCAGTGTGCCCAGTACCCAAGGACCCAGCAAAATGCTTTAATTTTTTTTAAATCTGAAGGAAAAAATTAATAATACTAAGTATATAAAAATGGATTGTCTTTGTATGTGTTTTTTTAATGGAGGAAGGGGCCTACAAAGGCAAAAATACCTATGGCCCATAAGTCACATGTGATCCTGGTAATGTGACCCACCAGGGTTCCATCCTCCGTTTGTGCATTCTGTCACATGTGCATGTTTCCCGACCCAGTTTGTGCCTTCCCTCAGGTACCATGGGACCTCTGTGCCCTACAAGCAGTGGATCGTGGGAGCCTGCACACTCACACAGCTGCTCTCAGAACACACACTTGGTGGCCATACTCCCACAAGGGGGCAGAAGCATGTATGTCGGTTCTCAAAGTGTGGTCCTGTTGATGGGGCTCAGGCCCTTTTCATGACACCAAGGTATTATTTGCCCCTTTTGCACTCCTCCTCTCGTGGGGCTTTCCAGATCTGTGACACAATGACATCATTGCCTTGATAGCTAATGGCTTGTGTGCTTGTGTATCTTGTGCTTTAAAAAGCAACGGGTTTCAGTTTCTAACACTCTAAACAGCTACAGACATAACCCACGAAATCTTTGAACAAATCCTCGGAGACCCTCACAATGTTTAAAGGGTGAACTGGATCTGGGATTAAACTCTAAGAATTGCTGGTGCCAAGGGTGTGCTTTTCCAGAGCTTCCTGGATTGCAGGTGCATGGGCACCCTGGCCTGCCTTCCCCCTCGTGCCCACTTGATCACATACAGCTCATGGATTGCTCACACCAGCACACCCCACTCCTAACGGAGTACCTGGCCCACAGCAGCATCCCCTCCATAGGGCATGGAGGCCTCCCAGCTAGTGGGGGCTGCTGGTAGACACTTCACCCTGTCCCGGCCACCTTGGTGCCACCTCTAGTGCCACCTTGTTTTAGATCCGAACTTGCACGCTTCCTAGCAGGTCAAAAGACAAAGAAACTGTGTTCTGCCAAGGGGCTCCAAAATGCCCTAGGGCCCTAAGGAGGGAGCAGGAGGGTCCAGCCTCCTCATCAGCCCTGACAGGGAGAACTGAAAATATTTTTAAAAGAAAAAGAAGTATCCTTACTGAACAGTACACAACTTTTTCCTCCTTGTTGTTATTGCCTAAGCAATACAGTGTAACAACTACTTACATAGCATTGACATTGTATCAAGTATTAAAAGTAACAGAGAGATGATTTAAAGTATACAGGAGAATTAGAAGTAGGTTCTATGTAAACACTCTGGCCTTTCACAGAAGGGACTGGAGCATCCTGGGACCGTGGTTCTTGAGTGGTGTCCTGAACATCCCCCCCGCCCCCCCCACACACACTACACACAATCCTCTTCACTCACTGCCAATCACATATAGGCATGTCTGTTTTCAAAAAAGACTGGGAAGAGGTGAAGTCCCCAATTCTCTCCATTGTTAGTTTGGCTCTGGCTGACTTGGAATGCTGCAGGGGGAGGGTCCCTTCCTGGGGTGCAAGACACAGAGAAGCTCAAGTGACTGGTGGTGCCATGAGGGGAGAGCAAAGCAGGCGAAAGAGCCCAGTGAGTGGGCTGGTGGGCAGAGCGAGGACACAGAAGGGACAAAAGGGACAGAAAGGCCTGCTCCCCTTCCCCTTCCCCAGACCTCAGAGACCAGCCCCACTCACCAAGGACAATGAGCTCTGCATAGGCCTCGTTGTTCCCCTGGAGGTCCTGGGCTGACACCACGGAGCAATAGTACACACCACTGTCCCCCCAAGCCGTCTGCTCAAAAGTCAGGTCAGCATCTGGGGCGGAAAGAGATGGCATGAGGGTACCTCATGAGAACGGGTGTCTAACTCTGATGGCGCCTGAGCCTCTCACTCCCATGGGCACAGTGGGCAGGGAACAAGCGGGCAGGGCTGCAAATGAATCCAGTGGAAAGGAGTCCTTCACCACGGGCTGTTACTCCCTGTGCACACTGAACATGGGTTATTTGAGGAAGTCTGGGTGGTGTGAGATGACCTAATCCACCTGAAGTGGCACCGCTCATTGATGGCAGAACAGGGTTAGGTTGACTGCAGGGCCAGTGCTTTTCAATTCAGAACCATCCTCCCTACAACCTCTCCAAAGCTAGGTGTGATCTCCTGACACAAGCAGCCATGGGGCCTATGCAGACCTGGGGGATGGGTCCAGAGGGAGGAGGCAGAGCTAACTAGGCCAGATTCCAGATAGGAGATGTCCAGGCGCGGATGAAGAGTGGGTGTGATATGTGGGAGAGACAGACTCTCCCAGTTCCCTATCCACCCCCACACCCTCCCCTTCTGTCCCCACATTCCAGGCCAGGCCCAAGGCTTGGGGAAGCTCAATCTGAAGCAGCCTCAGGCCAGGAGGCTATTAATTATGCCACTAATGAAAGTCTTGCAGCACATCCGGTTTCCTCTCTACTCCTCAGGCTCTAATTAGTTAAATCCCTTCAGCCATTCACCAGTGTGGGACAGGGTGGCAGCAGCTTGGCAACTCTGCCTCAGGCCCATGGGGGACAGGAGCAGGCTAGAGACAGCCAGGAAAGCCCCATAGTTCATGGCCACCTTCTTTCCAGCCACTCTGGTTGCCTTGCCTATCACCTGCCCTTTTCCATGACATCTGACAGCAGTAACTCATCCACAGCATCCAGCACCCAGTGGAACAATACCCACCAAGTGCTAAAGGAATAAAAGAACTGGAGCCTCTTCCTTAGAAGGTAGGCCTCACATCCTTGGAAATCAATGGTGTCTGTCCACATCATTCCAAAAGCTCCCTGATCATGTGGCCCTTGGCATATTCTGGCCAGTGGCATCCATGCCAGCCTCATCCCTGCCATCTCCTCTGCTCACTGGGCTCTGCACAGGCTGGCCTCCATGTTGTCCCCCAACGTGTTGGGCTCCGACCTGCCTCAGCTTACCTTCCTTCTGGTCTACCTCCTGCACCTGTCCCTGCAGACCCTCTCAGGGCAGGTTCCTTCCCATTAATCAAGCCTCAGCATGAAGAGTGTTCCCTGGCCATCCTGACCCCTGTGGCTCTCCTGCCCAACTGTTGACGTCTAGCACCCAGGGGCCAACTGCCCACCTCTGCTCCTGTGAGAACCTGCCCTGCGTGCAGAACCAAGTCTGTTTTGGTCACTGCTGGCCAGACACAGGGACTGCCCAAGGAGCAGAAGTGTACCCCTTCTCTCCTCATGCTGACCTTTCTTAGCTTCTGTTGTCTGTTCAGTATCCTGGGCACATGGCTATATTCAAATAGACGCTTGACTCATTCATTCAACATTTAACAAATAACCACTGAATGCATCTTATATTTCAGGCACTATTTGAGGCATCTGGTATACTACAAAACAGTGGTTCCTGATTCCTCATTCCTCAAGACCCTTTTTGGGGATCCTTGAGGTTAAAGTTATTTTCATAATTACTGGCCTTTTCTTCTTTATCTCTTATAAGTGGGCTGTGGCATTTTCAGAGGGTAGGTGACATTTGAGCAATATCACAATAGACTGATACAGTGTTGAGGATCCAGCTTCTTCTATCCAGTAAGACTTTCAAGAGACTTTGCAAAAATAGAAAACAATGCCACTCTTCTTATTAAAAACTATTTTGTTTTGGAAAATGTAGTTACTTTTTCATAAATATGTTATTTTAATAATGAGTTTACTGTTGTAATTTGAAATGTTTTTAAAGTTCCTCTCAGTTTGCTTGCTATAAAAACAAAAACACTTTGAGTTCTTTAAAGGTATAAAGACACCCGAAGACCAAGATGTTTGAGAACCACTGCCATGGAGAACTTGCCCTTATGGAGCTGAGATTCTAACTGAGGAAGAGAGATAATTAAAAAAACAAAAACAAAACAAAACAAAAAACACACACCAAACTTCACCATGTTGCATATCATGCAGTAATAAACAGTTTGGAGCAAGTGAACCAGGGAAGGCAGAGAGAAAATACCAGGCTTGCAGGTGGGGGTTATGCAATTTTGAATAAGGAAACCAGGAAAGGCCAGAGGTAACCTTCAGAGCAGATGGATGGCTACTCTTTATTGAGCTTTTACTATGTGCTGACTTTCTTTGCATAGATCCTTCCTTTCATCTAATCCTCAAAAACTCTGAACTAGACTCTCCTAAATACTCCAGACTTTTTTCTGCAATGTCCTCTTGGCCCACTGTTTTCCACCTGTATCTCTGAGATACACCAGTAGGTGGCTGTGGATGGGGGCACCCACAGATATTGCTCTCAAACAGCTACCATGAAGGAGGGCACTGGGTCAGGCCAAGGAGAGCTGCTGGGCTGGAAAGAGTAAGGCTGCTATAGAGTTCTCCTGGCTGAATCATCTCTAGCCTATTCCTGTCCTCTATGAGTTGCTCATGAGATCCTGCCCATGTCTCTCCAACACCAGAGCTCAAGAGCTGGGCCCAGCCCAAAGCCAAAGAGGTGGACAGGAACCCCCCACCAAGGCAAACAATCATACAGGCCAGAAGCTGAAACCTGGGGTCTCCAGGACCGGATCTATGGGCCTCGGTGTGTTTTGTTTGGCCTGCATGTTTCAAAACTCAAGCAAAATAGAGGACTTTCCGGCTTCTTTTGGTTAATCCTAAGGCCTGGGCCCACTTCCTTCCTGCAGGCGCACCCTGTTCTTGGTCAAAGGCTGACCCTAAGATCACAGGGGCTGGGTACTGTCTTACTTGTTTGAGGTACAAAGAAAAGATGCTGGTCTCCAGTGGGGACAGAAGCTGGACCTCCTCCATGACTCTGCCTCGGGTTTCCTAACTACATAAGCAGAGGTGGCCCTCATGATTTCAGAAGTCCCAAGGGTTCTCTGCTGCAGTGCTGCTGAGAGGACTCCCGTGGTCCCAAGCAGCTTGAAGAAGTAGAAACAAGGCCTCCAACGCTAACACTCCACATTGCCCAGAGCAGGGGAGAACAGAAAAGAGGCAGATCCACTCCAAGTGGAGGGACACCTTCAGGTTTGCCCAGGACTGCTTTTACTTTTGAAACCAGGAAGGTTCTTTGGTGACCCAAAGAACACCACAGAAGTCCATTTCTCCCTGTCCTCAAAGCTGAAATGGAGGAAGGTCTCAAGGCTACTGGGTTTCCTGAAAGGACAGACGCAACAGATGTTTACCTATCATAGCCCCATATCAAACACTGGGTCAGGTCAAGGGAGTCTGAAAGACCCAGGCCTTTGAGGCCTCTGGAGCCTAGAGGGTCCCCCCCTTCCCCTGATAGAGCTGTGGTCATTCTGTGCGCAGCAGAGGAGACCTGATTCTAGCTGGCCCTCAAGGGCGGGCTCTGTATTTAGATTGCCCTGCCAGGGGCTGGGCATGCATGTCTGATCCACACTGGAGAGGCCCCTGGGTTGGAGGAGAGGGTGTCCATATAGGGTGAACCCCCAAGAAGCCCTCCAACCTCAAAAACGGCAGGATGCTTAGGGTTGACCTGCCATGGAAATTCAGGGCAAGTCTGGTCCCTCCCCTGAAACAGGACTGACGGGCTCAGTCCCTGGAACCCTGCCTTCCATCTGTGACACAGTGGTAGGAGAGTGCTCCACAGCCTCATCACTCTGGGTCTGCAAAGGGATCCACCCTTCTCTCATTCCCAGCTCTGCTCCCATACCCAGGATTCAAACTCGAACCTTTCTTTAAGGCAGCCAAGAGGGCACACAGTTATGTGAGCAAGTTTTCATCCCTGGCTCACTGCTGCTCAACCCCTTCCTCTCTGCCTTCTAAATTCTTTAGGGCCTGATCCCAGGACCACCTCAAATCTCATGGGAACAGGCTGTAAGGTAGGCACGTCCAAGCCGTTCCATATAACATGTCCTCCACTGCTGCTTTCTCCGTAGCACTTAGCACGATCTGAAATTCCTTTACTCCTTTTTAATTTGCTTATTTATTACCAGTCTCATCCAGCTAGAATGTTCTCTCTAGCAGGGCAGAGACTTTGCCCATTCTGATCCCCACTCCATCCCCAGTACCTACAACAGCACCTGGTATGTAGGAGATGCTTGATAAATAATGAATGAATGAATGAATGAATGACTTTCCCCTTAATCCCAACAGTACTTGCTATCAAGAGGCAGTATTATGGCTAAGAACAAGGGCCCTCGGGAATCCCAGCGCCAGCTCTTTACTACCTGTGCACCTGGACAGGTTACTTAACACATCTGCATCTTAGTCACGAGTGTCAAATGTGCTGGAGACCACTCAATGGGAGAATGCATGCACCGTGCCTGGGGAGGCACAGGCTCTCTCCATTAAAGTCACCTGCCCATGCAGTGTACTCATGTCACCTCCTTGGCAAGGCCCTCTGCTGATTCCCTGCCCAGAGCTGAGGAGCTTAGAGATTCAGTCCAAAGTGGCTGAGTTGGAACCCAGCTCTTAGCAGCTGAGTGATCAGCTGTGAAAGTTACTTTATCTTTCTGGGCCTCTGTAAAATGACAATAATAAAATCAATTCATTCGATTGCTATGTGGTCTAAATGAGTTAATCCATGTAAACCTGGATTAGCGCCTGGCACACAGCAGGCCCTTTATAAATTGTTACTTCTTTTAATTTTACTTCTCATTGCTGGCATTATTCATGTTATTATAGAACAAACCCCTGTCTCTCTCTTCATTACCCAATTTTCTTTATCTGCAATCACTTGACAGTGTAGGTTGTTTTTTTTCCTCCGTGCAATATAAGCCAATGAGGGAAGTGATTGGATGGTTTTGTTTACTGCTGTGTTCACAGGGCCTAGAACAGCACCTGCTATATGACAGGTGCTCAATCAATCTGTGTTGTGGAGATAAAGAAATAGATGGATGGAAGGATTCCTCCCTCTGTGGGGCCTTTCAGGTACTGGTGCTCAAGAGCTTCTAGGTGAGGACTCCAGGCTGGGCCAGGAAGCCTGCCCCACCACCAACCCAAGCCAACCTCCCCAGCCACCAGGCTCCACATACTTCCTGTGATGGTGATCCTCCGGCCTTGGTAGTAGTCTCCCAGGGTCACAGCATTGCCCTGCTTGGTGGCCACAACCCTGACTGTGCGCACACTGTCCTGGCACTCCACGTAGGGGTTGTAGCCAGGATTGCCTGCTGCCAGCTGGGCATTGATCTGGTTGTCTACGCTGGCTGGAGAGAAGGCGTCAGCAATACGGTCCCGGCAGAAGGACTTGTACTTCCAGATTACAATAGGCACTGTGAGGGTCGAGGTCATCTGGTAGGTACAGGGCAGGGTCACAGGCTGGAACAGTATCACTACATGGTAGGGGTCAGACACGGTCACCTGGATGCCACTGGCAGGGGCTGAGAGCAAGAGGAGAGTCAGCAGGGAGCACTGCAAGCTCAGGAAAAAACTTCAACAGGAATGAGCCACATCACTTATCACCAGCCTGACACAAGTGTGTGGTTGTCCAGACTACCTGGCACACATTGTTCTTTAATTCCCAGGCCTGGTGAGGCAGCTCTGACAATCATGCCCACTTTATAGACCCTTGGGGCTGAAAAGTGGTAGATGTGAGGTCAATGATCATTTTACTGGAATCTTCTGTCCATCTTTCTTTCCAGACTGTAGCCTCTGAATCACTCAGTCTACCCTCTCTACCCTTTCCCGTTCCCTCTGTGGCCTGTAGGGGCAAGCCCAAATAGCCACCGCAAGGCCCGCCAGGGCTCAAGATCTCAGCTCAAAAAGAACTTGCCCAGAGTTCCAAGTTACCCGAGTTTTGTGAGTTTTGGATAAGTCTGCCTGTGTTTTCCTGGAATGGCTGAAGCACCCCCACAACACTTCCATCAACTTCCCACCTCACCCTACCCAAAGTCATTTCAACCACACCCCTAAATAAGCTTGCTGCAAGACAAAGCCTCCTCTCCCCTACCAGGGAGAAGAGCCAATCCAGGTTGGAGCTGGCCTGCAGAAGATGGTTTCGGGTCCACAAGTCCATCCTACCAGTCTCTTCCGCAGAGATACTGCGGAACCGCGCGAGGTGGGTGGGGCTGGGGGTGGTGGGAAGTCCCAATCCCACACCCACTCGAAGCCTGGGCACTATTTCTTGATCTCTTCCTTTAGGAAACATCTGATCCACCTCTCCAAGTCTAACCCTTTCCCCGTTACCCCAAAAGTCACAAATCTCCGGGTAAGCCCCAAACCCCACTCAGCCTTTCCCGTGGTCGGCAGTCCTTCATTCCTACCCCACAAAGGGTCCCGGTCTCCCTGCTGCTCCAGGGCTTATGATCCGGGGAGTTTCACTTCCTGCTGTCTCGCGACAAGGGCGCAGGGAGCGCTCGGTGAGAGATGGGGAATTCCCCTCACTCGGGCACAGAGGGGGTCTCCCCAAACCCGGCGGATCTGGAGGTCCTGAGTCTTTGCGCCTTCGCACCAACCCTCCCCCACCTCCCACCCTTGTTCTTCCACCTCTTGGGCCCCAGAGAACGGAATCCATCCCCCCGTGTGGTGCCCTCCCGCGGTTCCACAGCACCCGAGGCTCCACATCCCTTACCTGTGCACCAGGTGCTGAGAAAGAGCCACAGGAAGACCACCGCGGCCGGGTGGGCGCCGGGAGTCCGCGAACGCACACTGGCCACCCGCGCCATCGAGGCCGTCTGGGCGCGTCGGCCCCGCGCGTCCACTCCCAAGTACCAGGAGGGTAGGGGGCGCGGTGAGCGCCGAGGCCGGGAGGGGTGCACGCTCCTCCCCTTTCCACTTCCGCCCCTTGTCTCTATTCCAAGTCTACCCTGCCGAGCTCCAGGAGTTTGACCAACAGAAACAATGTGGACGAAGCGCAGGCGATAGCTTTCGGGGGGAAACTTGCCTGACCCACGGCGGTTCTCCGAGCCACTCCACCCCCCGCGCGTCCTGGGAATGGATCGGCCCAGGTACACAAGGGTGGGAGCCCAGGGCCGGGCGAGGGGTGGGCGGTGGGGAGGGGCTCCTCAGCCTCCCTCCCCGGAAGTGGGCTGACCCAGGTGCGCTCCTGCCCCCAGGGCCGAAACCAAGTGACCGGTCCGCCAGGAGGGCGCCCGCAGACTGCGGGTCTCCTCCAGCCCCGTCCTGCCCCAGCCAAGCAGAGCGCACCGAGATCCCCGAAGATAGGGACTTACTTGGGGAGAGTCACCTGTTAGGAGGGGGCGGGACCTGCAGTGCACCTGCTCTCTCCCTGCCCACACCCCTCTCCCGGGCCCGCGTTGGACCCGCCTAGGTGCGCCCTGCGGGGAGGGGCGAGCCTGAGCCGGGCCCGGCTGGGGAAGCGCGCGGGCAGCGCCTGCTTTCTCCCCGCGGGGTTCAGCCCGCCTGGTGCCGGGAGGCGCTGCGGGCTTCGCACACCTCCCAGGTAGGTGACCTAAAGAGTCAAGTAAAGTCCCTCGAAGGGAAGCTCCGACCCTTTGGGACGCCCGATGGAACTCAAACCTTGAAAAAGTTAGAATTCTACTTAGGAAGTTTTTCCCAACTCCCCCTGCCCTCAACTGGTGGTTCGGCCCCGGGCATCCCTCGCCCTAGGTCAGGCCTCCGGAAACTCAGATTCTTAAAGGGGCCGAGCGGAGGCGCGAGGCCCGGGACCCGTTTCCGCTCAGGAATTCCCTGGGACTGGCCACCTGCGCCCGGGCGGGGTGCTGCTCTGCAAGTCACCCGGGTGGCGCTGGGCGCGACTCTGCTGCCTCCCGGTGGCGTCAATTGGGGAGCGCATCCTCAGGTCGGACTGCTGGAGGTTGCAGATCAGCCCCTGGCTGGTGGGTTCGGCACTCAAACAAGTTCTCAACTGAATCCTGTAAAGCTTAGGTCAGGTCACCTTCCTCCGCTCAAAGCCCTCCGGTGGCTCCTTCTCAGAGTACTTAGGGTGGCTTGATTTTTTTTAAATAATAAAGATTAATAATTGTTTTATACATTTTCTTTTATATCATGTAAGCAATAAAAACAAATTACAAACCAAAATTGCAGTAAAATTAGTTTTTGGAATCGCTCATGTATTTATCTTTCCCAGAGATCTTTAGTTCTTCATATGGCTTCAAGTCACTGTTTATTATTCTTTTATTTCAAACTGAAGGACTCCCGTTAGCATTTCTTATAGGACAGGTCTAGTGGTAACAGATTCCTTCAACTTTTGTTTGTGTGATGATGTCTTAATTTCTCCCTGTTAGAGGATAGTTTTACTGATTATAGGTTGTTGTTGTTGTTTGTACCAGGGATTGAACCCACGGGTGTTTAACCACTGAGCAACATCCTCAGCCCCTTTTTTGTTTGTTTGTTTCATTTTGAGACAAATTGTTTTTAAGTTGCTCAGGGCCTTGCTGAGTTGCTGAGGCTGACTCAAACTTGTGATCCTCCTGCCTCAGCCTCCCCAGAAATTTGTCAGTAATCTTATTGAGGGTTCCTTGAAGGTGACAAATTACTTCTCTCTTCCTGCTTTCAAGATTGTCTCTTTATCTTTGGCTTTTGACAATGATTATAATGTATCTCAGTGAGGATCTCTGGGTTTTACCTACTTCATTGAATCATTGAACTTTGTGGATCTGTAGATTTATGTGAAGTTTGGAAAGCTTTCAGCCACTGTTTTTTCAAATATAATTCTTTCTCCCCTCTTTGTGTTTCTTTTCCTTCTGTCCCATAAACTTAGTAATTTCAATTGTGCCGTCATTAAGTTTGCTGATTCTTTGTTTTGACTGATCAAATATGCTTTTGAACCTCTCTAGTGAATTTTTCATATCAGTAACTATATCTTTCAATTCCAGAACTTTCTTTTTTGTTCTCATATTTTCTCTTTATTGATATTCACATTTTATTCATGTGCCATTTTCTTGTCATCACCATATCTCCTCTAGCTTGCTGAGTATTTTGAATAGAGTTGTTGAAGTCTTTGTAATATGTTGAAGTCTAGTAATTCTACCTCCTTGGACTCCTCAGAGATGGCTTATTTTTAACCTTTGATTGGGTCATACTTTCTTTGTATGTATTATGAGTTTTGTTGTTGACATTTATCTTGTCAAGAATGGATTAATGAATTCAGCAAAATGGCAGGATATAAAATAAACACACAAATCAAATGCATTTATATACATAAGCAGTGAATCATCTGAAAGAGAATTGAGGAAAACAACTCCGTTCACAATAGCCTCAAAAAAAAAAAAAAAAAAAAAACACTTGGGAATCAATATAGCAAAAGAGGTGAAAGACCTCTATAATGAAAACATTAAAGAAAGAAATTGAGGAAGACCTTAGAAGATGGAAAGAGCTCCCGTGTTCTTGGATAGGCAGAATTAATATAATCAAAATGACCATACTTCCAACGGTGCTATACAAATTTAACACAATTCCAATAAAAATCCCAGTGACATTCCTCATCGAAACAGAGAAAGCAATCATGAAATTCATTTGGAAGAACAAAAGACCCAGAATAGCCAAAGCAATCCTGGACAGGAAGAATGATGCAGGAGGTATCACAATACCAGACCTTAAACTCTACTAAAGAGCAATAGTAACAAAAACGGCATGGTATTGGCACCAAAATCGACAGGTAGACCAGTGGTACAAAGTAGACACAGAGACATAAGTACATAAGTACAATTATCTCATACTAGATAAAGGTTCCAAAAACATACAATGGAGAAAAGATAGCCTCTTCAACAAATGGTGCTGGCAAAACTGGAAATCCATATGCAGCAAAATGAAATTAAACCCCTATCTCTCACCCTGTACAAAACTCAACTCAAAATGAATCAAGATCTAGGAATTAAACCTGAGACCCTTCACCAAATAGAAGAAAAAGTAGGCCCAAATCTTCTTCATGTTGGCTTAGGACCAGACTTCCTTAATATGACCCCCAGAGCACAAGAAGTAAAAGCAAGAATCAATAAATGGGATGGATTCAAACTAAAAAGATTTTTCTCAGCAAAAGAAACAATCAATAATGTGAAAAGAGAGCTACAGAAAGGGAAAAAAAATCTTTCCCACACACACTTCAGAGCACTGATCTCCAAAATTTATAAAGAACTAAAAAACTTTACACCAAAAATACAAAGAACCCAATCAATAAATGGGCTAAGGAACTGGGCAGACACGTCACAGAAGATGACATACAGGTGATCAACAAATATATGAAAAAGTGCTCATCATATCTAGTAATTAGAGAAATGCAAATTAAAACCACCCTAAGATTTCATCTAACTCCAATTAGAATAGCTATTATCAGGAATACAAACAATAATAAGTGTTGGCATGGATGTGGGGAAAAAGGCACACTTATACATTGCTGGTGGAGTTGCAAATTGGTGCAGCCACTCTGGAAAGCAGTATGGAGATTCCTCAAAAAACTTGGAATGGACCCACCATTTGACCCAGCTATCCCACTCCTTGGTTTATACCCAAAGGATTTAAAATCAGCAAAGTATAATGATGTAGCCGCATCTATGCTATAATGATGTAGCTGCTCTATTCACAATAGCTAGATTGTGGAACCCATCTAGATGCCCTTCAATTGATGAATGGATAAAGAAACTGTGGTATATATACAATGGAATATTACTCAGCCATAAGGAAGAATAAAATTATGGCATTCGCTGGTAAATGAGTGGAGTTGGAGAATATCATGCTAAGTGAAATAAGCCAAGCCCAAAAAACCAAAGGCCAAATGTTTTCTCTGATAAGTGGATGGTGATACATAAGGCGGGGGGATCATGGTGGGGGGACAAGAGAAGAATGGAGGAAGTATGGATGGTGTAGAGGAAAATGGGACGGGGGGGGGAGGAAAGATAGTAGACTGAGGCAGACAGTATTACTCTATGTATATGTAAGATTATATGAATCGTGTGAATCTACATTGTGAAAAAAAAAAGATATTTGACCAAAAGCACAAACAATCCAGTCAATAAATGGACAAAGGAACTGAATAGACACTTCACAGAAGAAGAAATAAAAATGGTCAACAAATATATGAGAAATGTTCAACATCTCTAGCAATTACAGAAATCCAAATCAAATCTACACTGAGATTTCATCTCACTCTAGTCAGAAGGGCAGTTATGAAGAATAGAAGTAACAATAGGTGTTGGGAAGGATGTGGGGGAAAAGGTACGCTCATACACTGCTGGTGGGACTGCAAATTGGTGCAATGACTGGAAAGCACTATGGAGATCCCACAGAAAGCTTGGAATGGAACCACCATTTGACCCAGCTATTCCAATCCTCAGTTTATACTCAAAAGACTTCAAATCAACAGTGACGAAGTCACATCAGTGTTTATAGCGCCTCAAATTCACAATAGCTGAGCTATGGAATCAACCTCGGTGCCCTTCAACAGATGAATGGATAAAGAAAATGTGGTACATACACACAATGGAACATTGACCATAACAAAGAATGACTTTTATGACATTTGCCAGTAAGTGGATGGATCTGGAGGTGATCACGCTAAGTGAAATAAGTCAAATCCCCCCAACTCCACATCATGTACAACCACAAGAAGGGGAAGTTACACTCCATGTATGTATGATATGTCAAAATACTTTCTACCGTCATGTATAACTACAAAGAACAAAAAAATTTTTCAAAGAATGATTTTTGAATCTGATAATGTGGTAGCTTGGAAATCATATTTTCTCCATTCCCCAGCGTTGGCTAGGTTTTTGTTTGTTTGCTATACGGTATCTCTGCCTGAATATCAGTCTTAGGTAAAAGCTTAAGTCATGTTAGTTCTTCTATGAGCCTCCCCCTTTTCCTGAGCTCATGCAGTGGCTTTCTAAATTCCCCTTGGTTTACTTGGTTGCTTTTGAATGTTCCAATCCCTATGGGTTCAGCTCCCAAGGTAGAGAAGGGGAGAAACGCAAGACCTAACCCTTTATGTCCTCTAGAAGTCCCATGGTGGGTATGGAGACAAGGGCAGCCAACCTCCATGTCTGCCCTCTGTGATCAGAAGCAGCGATCCACAATCAGGATAGCTAACCCTGACATTTGGCGGACAACATCCTTATTTCCCACTTCCTAGTAATAATACTGGCTAAGCACTATGTAGACAGTGTCTGGTCAAATCCTCACAAGAGCCCTCTATCAATGCTATTAAAATCCTCTGAAAAGGAGGAAACTGAGTTTTGCAAAGAGAAAGTCATTAGACTAGACTTCCATGTCCAGAGGAGGTTTTGGTGCATATTCCTCACATATCTGAGAAAGAGAATGCAGCCCCTGATAGCTGGGGGCTGAGCCAACACGAACAACTGGGTCTTGGTGTTGCTAGAAGCTGGCCTGCAGCTCCCTGCTCGGTCATGGTGTTCTGCTATTGGACATCAACAGTTTTCACACATCAGACAAGCCCTCTCTTTGACTCTGTTGGATCAATATAAAAACTGTTGTGAAGCCACTGTTTGTAAGGCATGATTCATACTGTCACGGTCTCTGTCATGTCTGAACACAGACAAAGCAGACACATTGTCCAAGCCACAATATATCCAATATCCCCCAGCCCAGATGATGAGTGACAACTACTTCTTTACCAATTATAAATTAAGCTGTGCTCATTTTTCTTATCTTCTAAATAAGATCAAATTAGTCACCTTCCTGGCAGCTCCCCATCTGAGCAACTCACCACATCTTTGAACTTTTCCCCAAATCACCTAACAAAGTTCAAATTCCACAGATCTTTTCTGGCACATCTTGCTGAGACACTATCAGTCCCTGGGGTACCTTCCTCCACTGCAGTGAGTCAAATCAACCCACTTTGTTCGTAGGTGTGTTTCTGCTAGTCTTAGGATATTGACACATGTCCAACTGCTCCCACCTGAAGGACTTTGCATGTGCTGTGTGCCTAATCCAGACTTCACGTCCCCGGGAATCTTCATGGCTCATTTTAGAGAGAACTGCTCAAAGGTCACTTCTTTAGCAAGACCTTCTCTCCCTACCCCCTTTAAAAATAGTCTCTCTACTAGTTTGTGAGGGATGCCATAATAAACACCATAGACCCGGTGACTTAAACAACAGGACACTTATTTCTTCCTAGTGCTGGAAGCTAAAAGTCCAAGATCAAGACGTTGGAAGGCTCAGTCTCATTCTGAGGACTCTCTCTGGCTCACAAGTGGCTGCCTTTTCACTCTGTCTTCAGATAGTCTCCCTTTATCTGTGTCGTCTCTCATATTTTCTTCTAAGGATGTCAATCACATTGGTTTAGAAGTCACCCTAGCAATCTCATTTTCATTCAGATGCATTTTTAAATTTCCTATTTCCAAATATAGTCACATTCTGTGATATTGTGAGTTAGGGCTTCAAACTACGCATTTGGGGTGGGGGATGCATATGTACCTAAACAGTCTCTGTCTCTAATTTCTCTGTCCCCACTTTTTTTTCCTTCTAAGCATTTACTATGATCTGATGTTTTATTAGTCATTTATTTGTTTTATTCATCATCTATCATCTGTCAATATAAGCACAGTATTGCTCCACCAATATTCTATGTGCATCCGTCCATATCTCAGCCCCTCTGTCGTCATGTGGGACTATGTGATTAAGTCTAGTGAGTGGCCTGCAGGCAAAAGTAAGGTGGATGCCTCCCAGGCCAAAGCATTTAATTGCCTGCGTGTGACTCAGTTTTCTCCCTTCTTCTGCTATAGCAACTAGTGATGTTGCCAGTGGTGTCTTTAGGGACCATTGTAGAGTGCTTCCTTAACCAACACTAGGCATGTAGCCTGGGAAAAGAATTGTGTTAAGCCACTTAGATTCCAGAATTCTTTTGTTACATAGGATAATCTAACCTAGCCTAATGACTACACCCCCACTGGACTGTAAGCTCCAAGAGATCAGGGACTTTACCTGGATCCTTAGCACTTGGTGCAAGGTGGGTGATCAGTCATTATTTGTGTAGTACGTGAATGTGCATGGCATAGACAGGTGAAGCTTGGGACTGGATCCGTTATCCACAGTGGACGTGGAACATAACTGAGAAGCCAACCTTTGCTATTTTAAAGTTGCTGATATTTGGGGGAAGTTATTAGAGTGTCAAATAGCCTATCTTGATTGATACTAAAATTAGTACCAGGAGTAGGGTGCTACTGAACTCAAAACTAAAAATAGGCAGCTTGGACTTAGATATATTGGGAACAAGGAAACTTATTAGGACCCAGAAGATGGAGACTATTACTTTGTAAGGCAGATAAATGTATTTAATGAACTTGCAGTTTTAGGGGAAGCAGTTGGACTATAGGATATCAGGAGTGGACATTGGCCAAAGTTGGCTGAAAATTGAGAAATCCTTTTAGAGACAAAGCGCAATTAGAACTCAGCTTTTGGCAAGAATAAAACCAAGAGTATGGTTGAATCATCATCAACTGTTGTTAAAATTGGGGAATAAATTAAGATACTATCAGGAAATCCTTCCAGGTGGACAAATGTCTCAGTGAAAGAGATGAAGGATATGACTTCCTGATGAAGACATTTCAAGGTACCTAGAAATAAGAGAGAGAGAAAGGGAGAGGGAGAAGAAGGAAGAGAGGGAAAGAGACAGGGGAGTTGCTTGGAAGTTTGTAAGAATCCTAAGGTATCAAACTTTGGGGGACAGAAAATAGACTGAGAAAATGGATGATGTCTCAAGAAGGCACATCTTCCAATGCTACTTAGACATATCCAAGTGGGAGGATGGGAAAGGAAATCTGTCCCTGGAGAATAGAGATGTGAACCACAGAGAACATGGTTCAGAAGTCCCTGCCCCCATTAAGGAGCTGGTTTGATGCTAATTAAGAAATCCTCCCCATCTATGGTCTTTTCACTGGCTTTAGGATTGGTACAGACCAGTGGTTTCCGTATGTATCCCCTTCTTCTCTGTTCTGCTGGACATGAAGCCATTCTGTTCATTGGATAGTGAATAATTTGCCTTTTCAGTTCACTTATTTCTGACTTAACTTCACTCATTTCATTTCCTCTGCAGGTCCTGGGGACATCTGAGTTTTTGATGCTACATCCTACAATAAGCCACTCGATGACATGAACGGAATGGTACTCCTGGAGCATGTTGAGCCAAGGTTCATTCATTCCACTGCCCAGGCTGATGCCTGGATTCTGTGAGTGATCTCACAATGCCCAGTGTGGTACCCAGACTCCTCCTGTAGTCTTGGGCCACCATGTTGGCCACCCTGTGTCTAGTTAGTTTTTCTCTCCCCGTTCTGTGGGCCCAGACATTAATCAGCTGTTCCTACAAGAGTCTGTGCCAGCAGGCTCTGCTCTCAGGCAATGACATTGTCTTGCGCTGTGACCATAAGAAGGCACTCTGGTATTTTTCTTCCATTCTTGGGGAGAATATGGTCCTGCTTAACTCCCGGCCTAATATAAAGAAACTGCCTGGGGGCAGCCTGCAGTTGACCAACCCTCAGCCCTCGCAGGCAGGCCTCTTTCGCTGTGAGGATGATGCAGATGCCCTCATAGTGGAATATGAGATTGACTTCCAGGATGCCACCACCCTGCATATTACACACAAAGACCTGGGCCAAAAGCCCCTGCAGAATGAGACTCTGAAACTGGGTGGCGAGGTTCTTATTTTTACCCACTGGGAGCCCTGGCAGGACTGTAACCGCTGTGGGGAGCCAGGCGAACGCAAACGCCTGGGGTACTGCTATGTTGAGGAGCCCCTGGAAAAACCCATGCCCTGCTGGCTCTATCTGAGAGATGAGAAGGTCCAATACAGCCGCTTGCAGCCTGAGATGCAGGTGGAAGGGTGCTTTGTACCCTGTGACCCCGACAAGGAAATCCAACAGCCATTCTTCATCTTTGACATTTACCAGCTGGGCAAGTTGACCAACCACATGTGGCTCACCTGCCCTTTGGCTTCCATCTACAGGTGACAGGACCGGGGCAGCAGCCCTACCGTTGGCCCTCACCCAAGCTCCGTTTCCTTTGCCCACAGGGTTTGTCCTCCAGTAGAAAATCAGGCTCTTTCCTCCAGACGTAAGCTTCATGGTCAGTCTGTGCAGGAAGGGGTCTGTTCATGGGATCACTCAATGTTCTCCCAGCAAGAATTCCCAGAGGCTGCGTCTGAACTGGGCCCTGGGAGAGTGACATTGGCACAGGGTGACAGCTTAAAAAGGCTGAGTCTTTGCCCACTTAGGCACCTGCCATTCAAATGTAAAACCCAGAGACCAACACACGCAGGCCCCTGCTTTTGCCCATAGAGACTCAGGGTAGTTTCTGTCTCCTGGTTCAACCCCAATGAATATGATAGATCTGTCCATCTTTGTACCAATGTCAAAGTATTTTAATTATTAAACTTTTTCAGTAAGTCATGAATATTTCCCAATATTGTTCTGCAAGATTATCTCAGTTATTCTTGGCCAAGGGGCCAAGAATTTTGGAATCAGTGTGTAGTTTTCAAACCCCAATTCCAATTTTTTTTTTTCAAATTGGGATTTCATCAAACCTAAAGATAAATTTGGGGGAAATCATTGTTTTACAGTATAGTCTTCCCATCCTTGAATATGGTAAGCAATCCATTATATAGTCTTTCTTTAATATCACTCAAAAATCTGCAATTATTAATGTACAATGCCTTACATATATTTTATTGTTTATTCCCAGATATTCAATTTTTCATACTATCAATTAAGTTGTATTCTTAAAATTTCGTCTTCTAATTCTTTATTATTTGTATTCACATTACAGTTGATATTTGTATATGACCTTGTATTTAGATTATTTTATTAAATTCACTTTTAGTGAAATATCACATGGAGAAGTCTATGACAGATATACTTATCCTCAATATTCTTGTATAAAATACAATTTTCTCTGGGCTTTTCATAGAAACACTTTATTAAAATAAGAAAATTTGCCTCTATTCCTATTTTGCCAAGAGTTTTGAGTCATAGTTGGGTGTTGAATTTTATCAAATTCATTTTCTGTATCTACTTGAGATAATAATAATGTTTTTCTTTATTATGTCAATGTGGTGAATTACATTGATTGCTGTTCAAAGAACTGCTGTTTGAATGTCAACTCAAACTTTCCTTACAGGGGCAAGCCAAGCCCAGTTTGGTCATGATGTTCATCCTTTTCTTTCTTTCTTTCTGTTTTTCTTTTTCTTTTTTCTTTTTTTTTTTTTGGCGGAGGTTGGGTTTTTTTGTTTTGTCATCGTAATCAATTTGCTAATGTTTAGGATATTGTGTCTATATTCATAAAAGAGACTTTCCTAAGGATTTCTTTTGTTGTAATGTCCTTTGGTTTTGGTATCAAGGTGATATGGATCTCATGGAAGTTCTAAGTGTTCCATATTTTTCGATTTTTGGCAATGTTTTATAAGATTAATGTCTTTCTTTTCTGGCACTAGGAATTGAACCCAAGGGTGCTCTACCACTTGGGCTACAATCCCACCTTTTTAGTTTTTATTTTGAAACAGAATCTCACTAAATTGCGGAGACTGACCTCAAACCTAGAATCTTCCTGCCTTAGCCTCTTGAGAAACTGGGAATTCGGGTGCGTTCCACCATGCCCAGGTGATACCATTTCTTAATGTCTCAGGAGTCTTCAGGAACACTCACTGGTAAGGCTTTCTGGGCTTAAAGGGGTTTTTGTGCACAGGCTTTAAATTGCAGATTGAGTTTCTTTAACTGTAAATATCGATCTATTCAGGATTTTTCCTTATGCCAGAATTGTTGTTTTTTTCCCATGAATTTACCCATTTTGTCTAAATTTTCCTAAGTTTTGTCTTACAGTGATAATATTTTGTCATATTTTCTATGTCCACAGGGTCTGTAGTAATGTCTCTCTTTTCATCACTGAAAGAGGCCGTCTTCTTTTTTTCTTGATCAGTCTTGCTCTAGGGCTTTATCAATCTCATTCATCTTTTCAAAGAACTAATTTTTGATTTGTTTGGTTTTTTTTCTTGGTGGGGGAGGCTTACCAAGAATTGACCTCAGGGCACTCAACCACTGAGCCACAACCCCAGTCGTGTTTTGTATTTTATTTAGACAGGGTCTCACTGAGTTGCTTAGTACCTCTCTTCTGCTGAGGCTGGCTTTGAACTTGTGCCTCCCGAGCTGTTGGGATTACAGGTGCTTGCTTTTTTTAAGGTACTTTTATTTTCTATTTATTTGGTTCTGGTTTTTATTATTTCCTTTTCTGTTTTTGTTGGGTTACGTGTTGTTCTTTTTCTAACTTCTTAAGGCGCTCGCTGAGATCACAACTTTTCATCCTTTTCCATTAAATATGTATTTGGGCCATAAATTTCACATAGGCACAACTTCCCTGCATTCCACAGGTTTTGACAAGTTATATTTTTATCTTTAGTCAGTTAAAAATACTTTCTATTTTCAATTGTTACTTCTCTTGGCCTCTTGGTTTTCAACGTCATATTGCATAATTTTTAGATCTCTGTGGAAGTTCTTGTTTTCTTTGTTATTTGTGTTCCATGGACAAAAAATGTGATTCAATTTTTTTAAAACATTTATTTGGACTTAATTTATGGCCTGGAATATGGTTGTCTTAAGCAAATTTTCACATGAATGTAAAAAGAATGTATGTTCTGCTGTTGTTGAGTGCATTGTTCCATATACGTGAATTAGGTCATTTATTTATCATGGAGTTCAAATCTTCTACATCTCTACTAAATTTTTGTTAACATGTTCTGCCAGTTACTGAGAAATGTATATTAAAATTTCCAACTGTGATTGTGTATTTGTCTAGTTCTACACTTAAAATTGTCATCATTTTGCTTTATATGTTCATACAAACTTAGGATTGTTCTACCTACCTATTGGATTGACCATTTTATAAGAAGTCTCATATTGTCTATTAATGCTCTTGGTTTTCTTGCTTACTTTTTCTGTTATTGATTTAGCTAGGTATTTTTTTTATTAGTAAATACATGTATTTCCCCATGTTCTTACTTTCAACTTTTCTACAATCCTTTATTTAAAATAAATCCAAGGTTGGAGATGTGGCTTGGTGGTAGAGAACTTGCCCATCTTGTTTGAGGCCCTGAGGTCTATCTCCAGCATCACCAGAAAAATTGTTTTAATAAGAAAAGAAATTTAAGCAGTGTATATTTAGATTTGTTTTGCTATTAAGTATGAAAATCTTTGTCTTTTAATTGGAATATTTAGTTCATTTGCAGTTAATGTAATTACAGACATGTTTGTGTTTGGATCTGTCATCTTCCTATTTGTTTTCTGCTCATTTTGTCCATTCTTTGTTCTTTTCCCCTTTTCTGTAGATATGTTAAGTATTTGCTATTATTATCCCATTCCCTCCTCTTTTAGTTTATCAGATATGTATTATCTTATGACTTACTCTAGAGATTACACCTTTCATCTCAACTCATTAGAATATAATATAAATTTGCACTTGTGCTGTTTCCCAGGCAACATAGAAACTTTAAAACTCTTTTCTCTTTCTATGGTGAGCTCTCATTGTCAACTATTTTTATTTTATGTATATTTTAAATCCACAAGAAATTATTTTAAAACACCCAGTATTGATTTAGTTTCATCCACATCTTTGCTCTGGTGCTTTTCATTCTGGCTTTCCTTTGGGATCATTTTCCTGTTGCCTGGGGAATCCTCTTTAGTATAACCTCTATTGTGCTCTGTTGTGGTGACTTTTTTCAGTTTTCACCCAAAAAGTATTTATTTATTTTGCCTCCATGTTTGGGGCTGGGGATATAGCTCAGTTGGTAGAGTGCTTACCTCGCAAGCACAAGGCCCTGGGTTCAATCCCCAGCACCGCAAAAATAAATAAATAAATAAATAAAAATGTTTTGCCTCCATCTTTGAAGAATATTGTCACCATAGTATAAAATTCTAGGTTGGCAATTTTCTTTTTTTAGTGCCTTGACAATGCCATTCCATTGTTTTTAGCTTCCATTATTTCTGTTTAAAAGTCAATCAAAATCTTTCATTTGTTGCGCTAAAAGTAATCATCTTTTTTTCTTCTCTGCATTTTAAAGATTTTGTTTTTCAGCAGTGTTTTTACTATAATGGACCAAGGTATGGTTTTATTTATACTCATCCTGTGTGGAATTCAAAGATCTTGGATTTGTAGTTTGATGTCTTTAATCAATTTTTGGAATGATTTTGGTCGGTATCTCTTCAAATATTGCTTGCAGTCTTGTCCCTACATGGGGCAGGGGTGTGACTGAGAGCCATAAGGAGACAAGTACATATCTTAGCAAAGACCTAGATGAACCTCTGACCTCACCACTTCTCCCTTGTTCACTCCTCTTTAGTTACTCTGGCCTTCAAGCCCTTTAAATACACTAACCAGCCAGCCATGTGGCTCCTTATCTCATTCCATCCAGTTGTTTGGGAAACCTCACATCCTCAGAAAATGCTGAGACAGGCCTAGTTATTCTCCCTAAAATAGCTCTCACCCACACACTACTCTTTCAATTCCTATTCCTTTCCCTGCTTGTTTTTCTTTTTGAGCAATTGTGATTACAGTCAGTCTTCTTTATTTGCAGATTGTGTATTTGCAAATTTGCCTATTCACTGGATTATATTTGTTATTTCAAAATCTATCCCTAGTGTGTTTATAGTCATCTACAGTCATGTGCAGAGTGATGAGAAATCTGAGTCACCCAAAGTGTATACACCCAGCCAAAGTCAAACAAGGTGACACTTGGCCTTCTTATTCCAACTTGTATATTGTTAAGAAGCAACCTTTTGGTGATCTACTTAGTCCATGCTTTTCACTGTTTTGTGCTTCTTCAGTAATTTTTCTGTTCAAAGTGGCTCCCCAACATAGGGCTGTGATGTGGTCTAGTGTTCCTAAGTACAAGAAGGCTGTGATACCTGTGTTTAATAAAACACATGTCCCAGGCATGGTGGTGCATATATATATATTTTTTAATATATATATAAATATAATCATATAATTATAATTATATAATTATAATATATATTATAATATAATTATTATATTATAATTATAATATAATTATTATATTATATTATAATTGTAATATTATAATATAATATAATTATATTATAATTATATAATATATATTTATAATATATATATATATTGTGTGTGTGTGTGTGTGTGGTGCTAGGGATTGAACACAGGGCCTTGTGCTTGCAAGGCAAGCACTCTACCAACTGAGCTATATCCCCAGCCCAAGGTTATATATTGATTGGTTGACAAAAATGTTATGACCAGGGGCTTATAGGAACTTAACCCCCTTTTTCCCTTAGGGGCACTTATTCAGTATTCCCTAATTCAGTGTTCCTGGCAACTTTAGAGATCATAACTGTCATGAGTAGTGGGAATGAATTACATGTGACATTGTGTGTTATGCTTTTGTTTATTGCCTATTGCTTTCACTAGAATATAAACTTGAGAAAGGGAGAGGCTTTGCCTAACCTGTTCACTGCTATGGTTAGAGTAATGGCATTCATAGGCATTTAGTGAGCATCTGTGAAATGAATGAATGACAGAAAATCAAACCTACACAATAATTTTTATTTTCAGGACCGAAAAGGAGTTGAGGAAAAGATTTGGGGAAGAAGCAACTGATAAAAATGTTTGTTTGTTTAAGATGACTTGAGTTATGCAGCTATCTGGGAAAAGAGCCAGGGGTCAGTACGTGCAAAGGCCCTAAAGCAGAAGCCCCTCTAACTGAATAACATGTTCAGAGACAGAAGGGGCCAGCATGTCTAGAGAGAAAGGGTTGGTGGAGAAGTGTTGGAATTCAGAATAGTAATCAGGTGGGATCTGTTCACTGCTGTGTCCCAAGTGCTAAGAAGTATGACTGGAACATAGTACATATTCAGGAAAAATGTGCTGAATGTTCGCAAGTGACACTTTAATGCTTCTTAACCATCCCTGGCAATGTAGATTCACCCCTTAGAAAGCAGGGGAAGCAGGTGGTAGAGAAAACCCTGAACAGATAAATTAAGTTTCTTCCTGTCTCAGCAAAACAGAAGGTTGAGAATAGAAATTAAATAAGGGTGTCACCTTGACCCAAATCAAAAGGGGACAGTGACCTCACAGCCTCCTGAAGTAGATTGCTGTTCATCTTGTTGCTCAGGATTGAGGTCTGAGTGTGTGAGTGACCTCACAATGTACAGAGTGGGGCCCAGCCCATGGCCACAGCCTCAGTCCACCATGCTGAGTACCCTGTGGCTGCTGCTCAGCTTTGCTGTCCCAGCGTGGGGGGTCTACAGATTTGTCAGCTGCCCCCATGGCAAGCAATGCCAGAGGGCCCTGCTCTCAGGCAATGACGTACTCCTACAATGCAACTCTGCTGGGGCACACTGGTCTTACTTCTTCCTGCAGACCAGAAATGGCTGGACCGCCTCCAACACCAGTGTTGCCAATATGGTAACCACACCTTTAGGTCATCTTATCATCAGAAATCCATTGCCCTCCCAGACGGGCCTTTATAGCTGCTGGACCAAGAACGGCACCCAAGTGACACAGTATGAGATTGATTTTCAGAATGCCATCGCCCTGTATGTTTCACACAAAGACCTGGGCCATGAGTCCCTGGAGAACGAGTCCCTGAACCTGAATCGCCAGGAGACCGTCTTCACCCAGTGGGAGCCCTGGCAGGACTGTAACCGTTGCAAGGTGCCAGGAGAACGCAAGCGCCTGGGCTACTGCTACATTGAGGAGCCCCAGGAAGAACCCATTCCCTGTGGGATCTTTCTGGGACAGTCCAGGATCAACTCCAAACGCCTGCGGCCCGAGATGCAGGTGGAAGCCTGCCAAGTGCCCTGCCACCCTCACCACGTCTCCCAGAACGAGTACACCGTCTTCGACAATTTCCATTTCAGCGAGGGGTTAGGCTCTCTGTGGCTCACCTGCCCCTTAGGATCCATCTACAGGTGACAGAACCTGGTCACCGGCCCTGCCCTAGCCCCCAGCCAGGCTTTTCCAGCCCAGTGGTCTTTTTTAGTTCCTCTGTGAAGGGAGGGAGGGGTTCTAAGGTCAGCCTGGCTGGCTCAGGGGTCCTCGGAATACTAGTGGGCCCTGCCTTCAGGACACCCATGAGCCCTGGGGAAGACAGCCCAGGTGGTCAGAGCTGGGCAGAGAGGAGCCCTGGCAGAGTGAGGGGGCTGCCCAGGATGCTGGAGGGTTGGGTGCTTGAGTCATCTTGGAAGGGTCAGCAGGACCTGGAGGAGAGGAGGGTGGCCCCGCAGTCGCCCTTCGGAGCCTGTTTCCTGGCATTTACTCTCGTGTTCTTGTCTTCTGCCTGGAGCCCCTGGGAAATCTGCCCTCCCTTCACCTCCTCTTCCCCTCCCCACTTCCTGCACCTTCCCCAACAGGTGCCGGGCATCATCAGTGGCCATCCCCCAGGGCAAACTCTCTTCTTGGACAATATTCTCACCCCCTCCATCCTCCTGCCTCAAGGACTCCAAGGAGGTCTGTTTTGAAATGAGGAAACTGACCTGGAGGAGTGCAGACCCTCCCCAGAGGGAGGTGGCCATGCAGAACCTAAATCCTACAGATGGTCATGGGGTCCTCTAATCCTTGTGTAGACACCCAGGGCAGCTCCTTTCTTGCATGGGACTTGGTAAGGTGAAGCCTGAGCTACATCTGGGGCCTCTGCAGCCAGGGGCTCTGTGGGACCTGGCCTCGACACCTCTGTTGGGTTTTCTTCTGGTGTAGTCCAGCTGTGACTTCCATTCCTGTCTCTCTCTGGGACGTTTTGTCTCCTTTCCTCCTCCTCTAAGTATGAAAGTGATGCCTCTTTCCTAAGAGCACCCCAGTTCAGGAATGCAGAATGTGTGGGTCCCTCTCCTCTATGGGGACACCTGCTCCATCATGTTACCCCACAAGGAGTTCCCAAGTCCCAGTCCAGGGCCACGAGTGGACTCGGAGTGAGATAAGAACGGAGGGAGATCACAGAGAAATCAAGAAGTGCCTTCTTTCTAAGAAACTCAGAGGGGTGGCCTTTCTTGTGAGGTTTCAGTCTTGGGCTCTGGATTCTGCCAGGCTAGGTTCACACCTCTGGTTCTGCCATTTTCCAGCTGTATGGCTTTGGGTCCATGGTTTCTCTATGAGCCTCAGTTTCCTCATCCATAGAATGGGGTCGCACTAGTGACGGCACAAAGTACCATAAGCTGGGTGGCTTAAAACAACAGAAATTCATTCTCACTCCATTCTAGAGGCCGAAGTCTGAACCCCAGGTGTCCATGGGGTCCCTGCTCCCTCTCAGAATCCTTCCCCACCTTTTCCCATCTGCTGGTGGCAGCCAGAGATCCTTAACCCACCCTTAGCTCCTCTCTGCATCCATCACCCAGTCCCCACATCTGCCGTCACTGCTCGGCCTTCTTCCGGTCTGTCTGACCTCTCTGTCCAGCCTCCTCCCCTCATGAGGTCACCAGTCACATGGGACCTAGGGCCCACCCTCCTCCAACATGACTTCATTTTCACCTAATCACCTTGGCACTAGCCCAACTTGAAAATGAAGCCACATTCCTAGGTCCTGGGGAGGACATGAATTTGGTGGGGAAGGGAGTGGACATGGCACAGAGGTCTGGCTGGCCCAGCTCAGGGGTCACTGGGATGTTTAAGAGGGCCAGTGAGAGTCCAGGGCTTACCGCAGGGTCTTCTGGGACAGAGTTCCGCACTCTTCCCAGGTGTTAGCGATCACTTTGTGATTATGGGCCTCATTAGGATATGAGGATATTGTCACCTGAGCTGCTCTGTCCTTTAGCCACATGGGGCTTGGTGGGGGCCTGACATTTTTGCTGCTCATTGATATGCCAAGCACAACCCCAGGGGGCAGAGACACCCAGCACCCCCGCCCTCATGGAATCATTACTGCATTTTTGTCTCAGGATGAATAAAACATAGTGTTTTAGATGATGATAAGGGGCCATGGGAGTGGAGGACATTGAGATTGGAAGCTGGTCAGGGAAGGCCTCCCTGAGACAGTGCCATTCCAGCCAAGACCAAAAGGAGGCAAAGGAACCATGTGGGTTGAGGAACAGCCTTCTAGGCAGGGGAACAGCCAGGCCAGAGGTCCTGAGGCAGGACGGCACCTGGGTCACCTTCTGATCTTTGGACACGCTGGGCACGTTGTGGGCAGGGCAGAGTGACTTGGGATATGGAGGAGATGAAGCCAGGTGGGTAAAGGGAGAAAGAGTACCATTTACGGAGTGGTCTTGCTAATTCCTCCAAATAACTCAAGGAGAGGTGCAATCATTGATTACGCTCATTGTTGGACGAGGAAAGGGATGCTCCAGCTGCAGGCCTTGACTCAGGTCACCCAGCCAGGAAGGGGTGGAGTTCCGGGGCTCCTACTGTGTGGCCCCACCCTCCCCTGTTAACTGCCCTGCCCCCTGTTTTTTCCCTGGGATGCTGCACTGACCTTGTCCTCCTTGCAGGCCCATCATGTGGGAAGCCAACGGCACCTCCTTAACTTGGCAGGACCAGCTCTCTGACCAGGGCTTCAACACCTTCCTGGACACTTCCACTGGCGGCAGGCTGCTGCAGATTTTCCAGCCAGCCACATACAAGTGCTTCGTCCACCAGGAGTTCATGGCTCAGTTCAACCCCATAATCAGTCCAGAAGCTGAGAATCAGGCGAGCAAGGAGGACGACCAGCAGTGGCAGGTGGGGAAGGTCCTGGCCGCGCCAAAGGAGGCAGACTCAGTTCTCAAGGGGCTGAAGCTCATGCTGCTCGTGGTCTTCATCCTGGCCCTGGTAGGGCTGCTGTTCAGGGTGTTCCGCCCCACCTGGGACAAAAGAAAACACTCGGTCCTGCTGGTGAAATAAAGCGAGCCTGCTTGCCCCAGGGGACCCCGCTTCCTGTTCATTTATTGCTTCCGCTGTCCCAGCTGTAGCTCCTGCCCACCCCAGTGCCCATCCACATTGCCTTCTGAGATGCCCTGTGGACCAAAACAGACCCAGGGCAATAGCTGACAGCCACCAGCAGCAGCCTGCCGCAGTACCTGCTCTGGGCGCCGTGAGGGGTTAGCACCAGGCTGTCCTCAGGTGAGTCAATCCACGCTCCCAAGGACAACATGGAGAATGCCAGTGGGCCATCTCCAGGTCCTCCAGGTCTGCCACCCTGCCTTTCCTGCTTATCCATTGCCCCAGGCTTGCTCAGTCACACTGAGGTTTTCAGGTCAAGCTATGGTTCCCCAAGTCTGGGCCCAGGGTGGCTTGAACACACTTCATTCTTCCAGGCTCTTGTGGAGGAAACCCCTGGGGACCCCCAACAGGATGAGGTGCCAGGCCTGGTTCTGCATGGGAATCACCAGGCCCAGCTCTTCTCAGAAACTGCATCCACCGTTTAGCGGAGTGCCAGAGTGAGAAATGAAATAGTAATGCCTTTTAAAATTCATTGCTCTAAAGTTTCACTGTAGTGATGGGACAGGTCTGAAACCTCCCCAGAGCAGAACTGTGGCCCTGGAGGACAGGGCCTCCTAGGCTCCCTCAGGAGGTGTGGCCAGAACTTGAACTCTTCATAAGCGTTATGTCCCTGCAGCCACCCACAGGCTGCTGTCACTGAGCCTTGCTCTGCAGCTGAGAACATGAAGGTGCAGGAGGCACAGCCACTTGCTTGAGGCCACCCAGTGAGTTTGGGAAGGGGCCTGTGAAAGGAAATGCCTGCTCCCTGCTGGCTCCCGGGAAAGCCCCACTGTCCCGTACCTACAGTAGCCCCCCATTGTGCAGAAGCTGGAAGGGGAAGAGTGGGAGCCAACCAGTGGCCTGTGCCCATGCCAGTCTACACAGCGTGGAAGGTCTCATGACCCAGAGCTGAGGGTGCCACACTGCACTGTGACCCGTGACTTTCTACCTCCTGGTATCCACATCTTTGTGCAGTCCTCTGCCCTTTGTGTGGACCAGATCTGTGACCCTGTTTCTATACAGTACTGTATGCTGACAATGTTGGACTCCATTCTTGATGAGGTTGGATTATATAAGACTCTGTCTCAACAACCTGGAGCAGAGAGTCCTGCTGGTTTAATGACATAGCAGCTATTGTGGTTGTCCCCCAAAGACCCATGGGTTGAAGACTTCATCCCCAGTCCATGGTGTTATTTGGGCGGGGTGGTGGTGGTGGTGGCAGAACCTTTAGGAGGTAGAGCCTAGTGGGAGGGAGGAAGGTCACTGGGGCATGCCCTTGAATGAGATATGGGGACTCTGCCCCTCCCTGTCTCTCTTTTTTGCTTGCCCACTACCATGGGATGAGCAGCTTTCTTCACCATGGGCTCCCACCATGAGGTACTGCCTCACCACAGGCCCAAAAAGCAACTGGATCAACCAATCAAGGGCTGAAGCCTCTGAAACTAAACCAGAATAAACCTTTCCTCCCTAAAAGATGATTATCTCAGGTATTTTGTTATAGTAATGGAAAACTGACTAACATAGCAGCTATGTTGAGGAAGTCCATGTGGCAAGAAGCTTCAGGCTGTAGGAACTCCTGTAGAGACATTAAATATAAGGCCTGGGATGAGTGCATTTGCTTGGTGGATGAAGCTGACTAGGATATGGAGGCAGCCATGATGGAGGAGGACATCAAGGAAATATCCAGGGGCCAGATCCTGTAGGACTCTGTGGACCAGGGTCAGGGTTTGTTTTGTTGTTGTTGTTGTTGCTGTTGTTTTTTGTTGTTGTTACCAAGGATTGAACCCAGGAGTATTGAACCATTCAGTCACATCACATCCCCAGCCCATTTTATTTTATTTTATTTTATTTTATTTTATTTTATTTTATTTTATTTTTTATTTTGTGTCAGAATCTAGCTAAGTTGCTTAGGGCCTTGATAAGTTGCTGTGGCTGGCCTCAAACTTTTGATCCTCCTGCTTCAGCCTCTCAAGCCACTGGGATAACAGGTGGGTGCCATTATGCCCAGCCTTCAGGAACAAATCTTTATTAGAAACAAGATGGGAGCCCTGGGAGAGTTTTGACCAGTGGAGGGACATGATCAGATGTCCATTTAAAGTGGTGATTTGATGAGGTGGAGTTCCTTACAGGTAAGGGTTGAGGCAGGAAGTAGCAGTCACTTTGCAGACAACCAATAGGATAAAGAGAAACTCACCCCCAAGTGGTAAGGCCTGCCCTGGCAATGTGCCCCATACTCCATTCTTTATTTTGTTTGTTTGTTTTTTAGCTGGGTCTTACTATGTTGCCAGGTTGGTCTCAAAATGCTGGGCTGCTCCCATCTCAGCCTCCCGAGTAGGTGAGCCCAGCTATTCTACTTACCCATCCCTTCTGCCCTTTCCCTGCTGTGTTGTCATCTATTAATTTCTCAAGCTTACTTTTTTGAAAAAATTACAATTAAATATGATTCCAGTGAAGCAGTCCTCCTCCTGCAGTTTTACTTTCTATAGTATCAGTTCCCCAGGTTCCCAGTTACCTGCAGTCATCTGTGACCTGTGAATATTAAATGGAAAATTCCAGAAATAATTAATATGTTTATTATTAATAACTTTTATTACAGTATAATAATAAAGGTTCTATTTTATTAGTATTGTTAATCTTTTATTGTGCATAATTTATAAATTAATCAGAGGTATGTATGTATAGGAAAAAATAGCATATATAAGGTTCAGTGTTATCCAGCATTCCAGGCATCCACTGGGGTGTTGGAACATATTTCTAAAGGATAAGGTGGGGCTACTGTACAAGGCCTTGTTATCTAGCACCTCTGACCTGCTGGAGAGATAAAGATGAGAAGGGGAAAATATTCCCTCTTTTCTTTTGAAGTTGCAAAAATGCAGGCAAAGCTATCACCAGCTTATATACTGTCTCAGTGTGAATTTTATATTTTATACTGGCTTTGTGAATAGAGCATGGACTGAGACCCTGCTTGCGCCTTTGCTGGATACTTTGCATAGTGCTTGACTTGCACAACTCCACAAGACAACCCCAATAGACACTTTTTACATCATGAAATTGTCTTGGCAGATGTTACTATATTAAAGAAGTTCTTGTGATTTTGTATTAGTCAGCATAGGGTACTGCTGCAATAACAAGTGGTCTCCAGAATAAACACAAAGGTTTATTTCCTGTTCACCTTATAATCAAATGCAGGACTGGGGATATAGCTCAGTTGGTAGAGTGCCTGCCTCGCAAGTGCAAGACCCTGGGTTTAATCCCCAGCACCGCAAAAAAAAAAAAAAAAAAAAAATACATATATATAATCAAATGCAGCTTCCATGGCCTTCTTCCACTTGAGTCAGGTGACTCAGGGATCCAGGCTTTCACTCCAGAATAAACAGACAGTACATAGAACCAGCTATGAGGAATAGCACTAGGCCTAGAAGCATCATGTGTTTTCCCTATATCCCATTGGCTAGAACTCAGTCATATGATTCCCAATTTAATTGCAAAGAAAGCTGGGAAACTGGCCCCTCAGTGCATTTAGGAAGAGGAGGCGAGTTGTTGAGCATGTGACTGATGCTACAGGTCAGGTTTCAGGAAATTGAGGCCAGGTCCTCTGAAAGTGATCTGAACTGCCAAAAAGCATCTGTAATTCTCCTTGTACACACTAATAATTTATTTACCCCAGATTAACATTTAAATTGACTTTTCTTTAAAAATATTCCTGTCTAAAAAAATCAACTCCCTGTCCAAAATAATATTTCCTAGCTAAAATAATAATAATAATAACAACAATAATTTTAATAATAAACAACTTCTCTGGATTCCTTTTTTATTTTTTTATTTTTTATTTTGGAACCAGGGATTGAACTCAGGGACACTTGGCCACTGAGCCACATCCCCAGCCCTATTTTGTATTTTATTTAGAGACAGGGTCTCACTGAGTTGCTTAGGACCTCGCTAAGTTGCTGAGGCTGGCTTTGAACTCACGATCCTCCTGCCTCAGCCTCCCAAGTCGCTTGGATTACAGACATGCGCCACCACGCCCGGCTTTCCTTTCTTTCTTTCTTTTCTTTTTTTGACATTGATTGGGAATTGAACCCAGGGGTGCTTTATCACTGAGCCACATCCCAACCTGTTTTATTTTTTATTTTGAGACAAGTCTCTACTAAGTTGCTAAGGGTCTCCCTGAGTTGCTGAGGCTGGCCTCCACTTGCAATCTTCCTGCCTCAGCCTCCCGAGTTGCTGGGATCATAGGCACACACCACAGTACCTAAGAATTTCTCTGAATTCCTAACCCTTATTATACTCATTGCTTCTTTGCTCAGACATAAGAGGATCACTGGCATCTACCTCTTCACTTACATTTAGGTAAAAAAAAAGCTTTGAATCTGCCAGTCTAATTAGAGAATTTCAGAGGTTCCATATCCTTCCCCAACAGCTCAAGGCACACCCTCTTGGCCTTTATGTGGATTTCTGGCCATGTTCTTCCTGAATTCTTAAGCAAATCTTAAGAAGACCTTACATTTGCCTAAAACCCTGGTAATGGCCATTCCTTGCTCCTTCAGTCAGAACCACCTCTCCTCATGGCCTATAAGACATGTGCAGCTGGGCAGCTAGCTGCTCATGCCTCCCTTTTCTGCACCATCTGCCACCATGCCCTTCTGGCTCCAGTCAAACTGGCTCCTCTAAGCTGCTCCTACATGTTACCTCCTCATTGTTCTGTGCCTCCAACTAGAAAATCCTTCCTTTCCCCTCCTCTCAGTTAACTCTCATACTCTGGGATCAGCTCCTCATGGAAACCTTCCCACCACATACACACTTTCTGAATGATCAAAGCAACTCTCTGAATCTCCTGGCTCTCCACCTCCCCAGCTTTGGAGAGAATGATGCTTTCTGGACTTCTATAGCCATGCAGCTAGTTCCACAATGAGCTGTGGACAGAAGCAAAGTGGGTCACTTCCAAGCCACCACATTTAATTGCCAGTATAGTATCCTCTAGGATTCTCTTTCCCTCTGTGAAGAACCCAGAAAGCTTGAGATGGAGGTTTTTCTGCCAGTCTGAATTGAGGAATTGAAGAGACATGGAGCAGAGCTCCAATGATTCACCATAGACACAGTCCATAAGTAGGAAAGGAACTTTTGTTACTGTAAACCACTAGGACTTTGGGGGATATTTGTTACCACGGCATAACTGAGCCCATCCTGATTGATATGTTCTCTAAAAAACAAAACAAAAAAACCTTGTCATTTTTGCAATTTTTCACTTGTTTCTATTTCTATCACTATGGAATTAATATTTTTCTTTAGCCTGCTAAACTGACAGCTCCATGAGGTCCGGAATTGTTTTCCCATTATATCCTCAGCTCCTGAAAGAGACAGAACGTAGTACATACTCAATAAATTTATGTCAACAGATTGAAGGAAGAAATGAATGAGCAATAATTTTAGGAGGTAGGTTTGATTATCCTTATTTTACAAGAATGACATGGAAGCTAGGAATGGTCACATTGAATGCTCAGTGTCACATGACAGGTAAGTGGCAGAGATTGGCTCAGAACCCAGGCTTGAGTCCAGAGCTTGTTATTACTATGTGGTACTTCCTGTCCTAAGTGGGAAGATCTCAGGGTACCAGCTCCTGGCATTTCTTTCTAAGGGCCTTTGACTCTCCCACCAAGGAATGTCCTCTGTGTTGACGATATTAAGGATGAAGGGACTTGGAAGTCTATGGGCAATTGGACATCTACTTTAGAATGTTCCACAGCTAACTGGATAAGGCAAGGAGATGCTGGGTGAAAGGAGTGTTTCTCAGCTGTGTCTGCCTCTCATTACACCTCTTTTTAAAAATAATTGCCATTTAACTGCTCCAATCTCCACTAATGTTAGGACTGCATATTTGTGTCCCTCCAAAGTTCATCTGCTGAAATTCTAACTTCCAAAGGTACAGTGTTAGCAGGTGGACCTTTTGGGAGGTAATTAAATCCTTGATAGGATTAAGTACTTGAAATTAACACAAAAGAGCTTGCCTTTTCTCTCTCTGCTGTGTGTGGGCACAGCAAGAAGATGGTCATCTGCAAATCCAGACAGCCCTCATCAGACACCAGATCTGCCAACTCCTTCGTTTTAGACTTCTCGGCCTCCAGAACTATAAGAAATAAATGTTTGTTTAAGTCATACAGTCTATGGCAATCTATCATCATAGCCTGAAGGGACTAAGACGGCCAGGCTCTGTTCCAAGAGCTTTAGGATCATGGGCTCAGGGTATCTCCATAACTGTTCCAAAAGGTTCTGATTTTTTACAGGAGGAAACTGAAACCCAAAGAGTGAAGTCATTTCCCCATAGATGCAAAGTTTAGCTATCAGTTATGGACTGCAAAACAAAATATCCATCAAATTAGATTTCAGAAAGCATTTGTTATTATTTATAGGTCTAAAAACTCGCTGGGCAGTGCTGGTCTCAGCTGGGGTTGTTCATGGTTCTCTGATCAGCAGTGGGTGGAACTTGGCTTTGCTGATCTTGGCTGGGGTCTCTTACTCATCTGGGAGTCTGTTTTCCCTAGGTGAACTAGATGTCATCATCTGGGACACCTGGGTTCTTCACAGGATCTCTCCTCTTCCAAAGGGTCAGCCCAGGCTTGTCCACAGGTGGTGGCAGGCATCCAAGAAAGCACATGAAGTTATAAGACCACTTGAGACCCAGACGAAGAAGGAGCGTGCTATCACCAGGGACCAGGCTGGGGAGGCCTCGGTTTGCGTGTGACCCAGGATTTTGGAAGGTTCCCAGACAAAACTGGGTTGAACCAGATGTAACAATTATCTACCATTGTGAAAGAAACCACACAGAACTCAGTACTTACAGTTGCACTGGGTTTATCTCTTCATTCTGTGGGTTGGTGGTAGAGGCTGGGCTCAGCAGGGCTGTTCTTCTCGTCATGTGGGGCTCTCCTGTGTCTCTATGGTCAACTCTGGGTAGCTAAGTGGCTCTGCTTCAGGAGGCTGAGTGGCAGCCTCCGGCCTCCCATGCTCCATCAGGTTGGCTCAGTTATGTCCACAAGATCACAGCAAATGTCCAAGACGCTAAAGGGAAGCTGCAAGGTTTCCAAAGTCTGGGCTGGAACTAGCACAGCGTCATTTTCACCATGATTTATGGGCCAAACAAGCTGCAAGCTCAGCCCAGACTCAAGGGGTGGGAGACAGACTCAATCTCTTGGTGGAAAGAAAGGCAAAATCACATGGTAAGAGCACTCACAGGGAAGTAGGGGAGTCATTTGCTTTGCATCTGCTCTGCCGCACACAGCAAATAACACCCCTGGACTTCCAAACCAGGAGGCACACTGCCTTCCCATGACCTGCTCTTCCCAAGCTGTATCACTTCTCTTTCCTTTCTAAGCATCTCCCAACCTCTCATATGTTCCCTAGCTATTATTTGAGCCTTCCAACTGCCTTCTGTCTTAGTCAGGATGTGTTTGACTGATAGTAATAGAATTTTAAGCAAAGCAGTTTAAGCTAAGAAGAAATTTATGGGCTCTTGGAATTAAGAGGGCCAGGAGTAGGTTCTGCTTCAGGCACAGTTAGATCTAGGTGCTCATAGAATGTCCTTCAAAGTTGTCTTCCTCCATCTCTCTGGTCCAATTTTTCCTGCATTGTCTCAATTCTCAAGCAGATGCTTCCCAGGATGAGACATCCCTCAGCAGCTCCAGCAGTATATCAAAGCAGCCTAGCAACCTCGGCAGAAAGAGCACACATTTCTTAAGACATTAGTGTTATTAATAGTTGTAATAATAATGGAATATTTTACTGTCACTGGTCACTAAGTATTTGGCAGATGCTATTTTTATCCTAATACTCTATGAGGTATAAATAATCACCACTTCTATTTTACAGATGAGGAAACTGAGGCACAGAGATTAAATCCATGTCTACGGTTACATTGACTGTAAGTGGCAGGGTTGAAAGTTAAACCCAGCCGGGCGTGGTGGCGCACGCCTGTAGTCCAAGCAACTTGGGAGGCTGAGTCAGGAGGATCACGAGTTCAAAGCCAGCCTCAGCAACTTAGCAAGGCCCTAAGCAACTCAGTGAGACTCTGTCTCTAAATAAAATACAAAATAGGGCTGGGGATGTGGCTCAGTGGCCAAGTGACCCTGAGTTCAATCCCTGGTTCCAAAAAAAAAAAAAAAAAAAAGAAAGAAAGAAAGAAAGAAAGAAAGAAAGAAAGAAAGAAAGAAAGAAAATTAAACCCAAGCTGGCTGGCTCCAGAGTCCTTACTAGGACTATCACATAATCTGGCAGAAAAATACTAATAGTAGCAAATTGTCATTCAGAGAAGCTACTATGTGCTACTTTGTCCCTTGTTAAAAAGCCATCATCATTATCACCATCACTGTCACCATTACAACCACCACCATTACCATCATCACCATCACCACCATCACCACCATCACCACCACCAACACCACCACCACCACCACCACCACCACCACCACCACCATCACCACCATCACCACCATCATCATCACCATCACCACCACCATCACCACCATCACCATCACCATCATCACACCATCACCACCACCACCACCACCATCATTGCCTCCATCACTATCACCATCACTGTCTACAATCATCATCCATTCAATTCCTCCAGCAAGCCAGGTGTAGGGGTGCACTCCTACAATCCCAGCTACCTGGGAGGCTGAGGCAGGAGGATCATAAGTTCAAGGCCAGTCTCAGCAATTTAGAGAGGCCCAAGCAACTTCGTAAAATCCTGTTTCAAAATAAACAGGGCTGGGGATGTAGCTCAGTGGCTAAGTACCCCTGGGTTCAATCCTCCAGTGACCCCATGAGGTAGGCACTGTTCTAATCTCCATTTCATAGATGAGAACATGGATGCGCTGAGCGCATAGATAAGCCTATGACAAGGTCGCACCTGGGACTTGCACCCAGGCAGTGGAGTCCAGAATCTGCATCTGCTGTCCCCAGATCCCACCCTCAAGCCAGGGCAAAGCTGGCCTCTGAGAACTTGGTGAAGCAAGGTGGGAGGGGACCCTGGGACAGCCCAGAGCTGTGCACTGCCTCTCCCACCTCTGCCTCCCTCCCATCTGCCACCTGGCACAGCCTTCCCAGAACTCATTTGCAGACAGATTGACCTGATGCAGGCTGGCCAGAGGGGTGAGTCCAGGCAAGCAGGCCAGCAGCTGGCCTGAGTCACTGGGCAGGGCTTACTGAAACCCAGGGTGGCTGCTGAGTCCATGCCAAGGAGGGCCTGGGGTAGGGGGGTGGTGACACCTGGTGCCCAGGGCAACTGAGGTTCCCCCGTCCTGCCTCCACACCCGCACGTGATCATGACCTTGACACCCAGCAGACCCCTCAAAGCCCTCTTTGCCCACCGCCATGACAGGAAGCCTGGGCAGGACGCCAAGTCATATTTAACGCATTTATGAGAAACCGAGATGCGGCTATTTATAGCTTTTTGATTTGTCTGCCAAGTGCGAACTGGGTGAACGTAATGACATCTTCCGCATGGAAAGACGCCTGCTGCTTCAGAAAGGCGCCCAGCCCGCTCTGGTGCACGGGCTGGTCGGTTCCCGAGCCAACACATAGACATGGGTTGCATGTCCCTATTTTGAAGCAGGGGAAACTGAGGCTGGGGTCGGGGGAAAGCCCCTTGCTCACAGCCCCACGGCTGGTGTAAAGCAGGGCTGGGTGTAGAATCCAGGAAGACTGTCACCCAGCAGGCTGGGTGGCTGTCCCCAGCCTGCGGTCAGCTCTTTTCAAGCCTGACCCCCTGGTGGTCGGCGGGACCCCTGGAGACCTTGTACCTGCTCCCGCTGTCCTTCTCCCTCCCATCCCCACCCTCCTCTGTGCGATTAGAATGTTTTCGTTTCCTCTCTCTTTTCTTCCTTCCTTTCCTTCTTCCTTCCATCCTTCCTTCCCTTCTTCCTTCCTTCCTTCCTTCCTTCCTTCCTTCCTTCCTTCCTTCCTTCCTTCCTTCCCTTCTTTTCTTTCTTTCTTTCTTTCTTTCTTTCTTTCTTTCTTTCTTTCTTTCTTTCTTTCTTTCTTCTTTCTTCTTTCTTCCTTCTTTCTTTCTTCCTTTCCATCTCTCTTCTGTTGTTATTTCTTGATCTCTGTGCTTTTTGCTTTTTGAGATGGGACCTCACTGTGTTGCCCAGGCTGGTCTCACACTCCTCCTGCCTCAGACCCCGAGTGGCTGGGATCTGCAGGTTGGCACCCCCACATCCAGCTTTGGAATTTTTTTTTTTTTTTTTAAATCAAAGCTGATCCTGTTTCTCCCAGGAGCGAACATTAGAATGGGCTCACATGTCTCCTAATTCCTTCACATGGGATCTGGAAACTTCCCCAGCTTCTGATGGTTCGCTGCTGAATGCCATCACCATCCCCATTTTATGAATTTAGGCACTTAAGGCACCTGTGCCCATTGGCGACCCCTCCAGGCGGAGCTTCCCATGCAGGTGGGCTTGGCATGGCTCCTGCCAGCGATGCCCTCCTCATCTTCCCAGCCCATGTTGGGGTCAGTGCAGCTGCAATTCAAGTGAGCATCCCAGAAATGAGTCAAGTCTGGACTCGCCTTGGGGGATCTGATGTTTGAGTTATACTTACTCTGCAGCCATGTCTCGTGGCAAGAGGCTCACAGAAGGGTCCCCAGGGCAATGGCCTTTCACGGGGTGCCTCCATTTGCCTCCGTTGCCCTGTATGTGAAACGAGGATGAGGGTGTGGTGCTGCTGCCCGTGCCTGGACGGAGGTCTGCTCCACAAAGGTTTCCTGTCATAGGTGGGGTGTTTTATTCAACCCTGGGAAGGACACCAGCGACACTGCCCCTGGTCGGACGCATCCATGTGGAATATTCCCGGCCTTCCCCGCTGGAGTCCTTCCTGCAGGCTATATGTCTGACTCCAAGGCTGGTCCCCAAATCTCAGTCCCCGGTTCTGATTTTACTGCCCCTCTGCTGGGCCCCCAGCAGGAGGATGGGACACTCACAGGACTGGAGGTGGTGATGCTTGGGGTGGTGAGGGGAGCCCTCCAGAGTCCAAGCCTGTGACTTCTGGCCTTCCAGCCTCAGTGGCAGGCCTGTTGGTTTGTCACTGTACCTGCCATCCCATCTCTTCCTGCCACTCCTCCTTCCTCTTCGGGAAATAGCAGGCCCAGCTCCGTTAGGCTTTTCTTAACCAGATGTTTATGCGGCCCTGCTGTGAGTCATCATGTCACCCACAGAGCCGTTCTCTGTTGACTTCCTGCCTGGACGGGGAGATTCTGATTCACACCAGGCTGCCTCCCTGCTGACCCTGTGTGTGAGCTGTTTGGGGCTCAGATTCCAGGTCTGCAAACAAGCAGGGCACCTGCCTCCCAGGGCAGCGGTGAGGAGGCCCCAGAGGAATTCCTGCAGCCCGCGGGAGCAGGCTGCTGCCCGCCTCGGGCCCTGTGGGTGTCTCTGTTATTTATCTTTGTAACATTTAGTAATAGACAATCTCCACTTTCAGCGCTTCCCTTTCTTGGGCCTGCAGCATGGCCTGGTGGCCTCGAGTCACTGAGGACAACACCTCTGGGTGGCCCATCCCTGGGAGAGAAGGGCTTGCTGGGCTGTCACTGAGAGAGACACAGACTTCGTCCTGGTTGGAACCATGAGAATGTCCGTGGTCCCGCATCTGCAGAGCCCACCAAGACTGGAAATATCTGGGGAAAATCACATCTGTTCTGAATACGTATGAAGGGTTATGGAAAATAATATTCCTATAAAATAACTCCCCAAGAAAAATGAAGGGACGGTGTGGCTTGAGAAGCGGGAAAGGAGACTGATCAACCATTAAACCTCTCCCAGTGCATTCCAGATAACAGTGGGCCCCGGGGAAAAGAGTGGATATGGAATGCTAGGCCCTAAACCTTGACCTTCCCCAGGTCAACCTAATCCTGACTGACATTGGGCAAGATTTGAACCCTCATCCCTCAGCATCTAATTTTAACCTGTACAGCTGGCCCCTGATGGTCAAAACTGCATGTACGCAATGATTACATCCTCCTCCTCCTACCCTATAAAATCAGGATCCCCCTGTAACTGGCGGCCATTTTCCATCAGGAAAGTGGACCCGAATGACGCCCGACTCTGCGAAGGAATAAAGGCTTCTCTGAATCCGTTGAGGTCTGCCTCCCGTTTTTTTTCCTTTTTGCGCTTACAACGTACGGAACTTTTTTTTGGCCCCTTGTCATTTCCCCTAATTAATGCAGTAGAACAACTATTTATAGACCATTTAACATTGTATTAGGCATTACAAGTGATCTGGAGATGTTTTGAAGCATTCAGAAAAGGCAGGAGATGGAGCTCAGTGGTGGAGTGCTGGCCTGGCAGGCATGAGGCCCTGGGTTTGATCCCCACACCGCAAATAAATAAATGAAGTGTATGAAAGAACATGCAAAGTTTATATGTCATTATAACATCATTTTATGTTTTTTTATTTATTTTTGGGGGGGGGGTACCAGGGATTGAACTCAGGGCACTCAGTCACTGAGCCACATCCCCAGCCCTATTTTGTATTTTATTTAGAGACAGGGTCTCACTGAGTTGCTAAGGGCCTCGCTAAGTTGCTGAGGCTGGCTTTGAACTCACGATCCTCCTGCCTCAGCCTCCTGAACTGCTGGGATGACAGGCGTGGGCTACTGTGACCAGCTGCATTTGCTGACTTTTGACCAAGGCATATATTGATGTGATACACACCCCTGTTAAGATAAAGAACATTTCACAAGCCCATGAAGTCTCCTTCTGCCCCTTCCCATGTCATCTCCACCTCCCTAATGCACCCTGAACGGCATTCGTAGTACTGATATTTCATCTCTTTATAGCTAAATTATCAGGGTTAATGACTAGCATGTTCTGGGAATGACCTTAATTAAATTTAGTAGTTGGTGGTTAGAATTGAAGAAAAAAATATTCATGGCTCCCTTCTACATGATGGGCCCCATAACCATGTCTAGCCATGACTGGGCCTGGAAGGGGTCAGGGAATCTCAATACAGACAGCTGCTGGGACACTGCCCATCCCGGGCCACTGGTCCGAGCATTGACTGGGCCATGCTCTAAGTTTCCTACATCATGCTGGTTGACCCATCTCACGTAAATTATTCACCCCCGGTGTATCATGTAAGGCACTATTGGCTGCAAGTAAAGAACAAATTCCAAACATCTTAAACACTAAGGGCCTTTGTTATTTTACAAAACCAACTAGTTCCACAAAGGCAAGGAGATGCAATGTATCAATTAAATGGTGTTCTCATGGACTCAGGCTCTTTGGCACGTTGGCTGGATCCTCCCTCAAGGTGGCAAGATGACTGCCATGGTTCCGTCCATCATTTCTACAGACGCAAAGTATTCCAACCTGACACTTCCTGTTGCTAAAGATTTACTCTGCCCATTTCCTGTCCTTCTTCTACGTGTTTAGTCTCTCTGATTTTGCTCTTGGTACTAACTCGTGGGATTCTAGCTCTTAAAGATCATAGGTTCTTCCTAGTGCTAGTGAAAGAAATTACAAAAAGATGGGCTGGGGATGAACTCTATTTTGCAGCTGCAGAGAATCATCAGCATCACAAAAAACTTCTTGCACAGAATCTTTGCGGGACGCAGAGACTTCAAAGATCATCAGCACATCTTGCGAAAGGAGATGTCAACCTGCCCAAGTCTGTAACTCTGATTTGTTGCCTTACTTAATAATTTATGGTCCCGGGAATAATGCTTAAATTGGCATGCAGACTCCAAAGAGGGTAAATATTTGTGAGTTTTTCTTTTGCGAAGCCAGAAAAATGTGATTCCCACCCCCTCTTCTCCCACAAGGAGGCAGGGAAAAAGCAAACACATGAGTGCTGTAGATCTGCTTTGGACGGAGAGTTAGAGAGCGTCTAACTCCATGCCAATTAGTGCCTCCCCACGTGGCCACACTTTCTCTGGCAAAAGAAAATCAACTTTCTTTCTCTGTATCATTTTTTAATTTTTTTGGTGGGGGTACTAGGGATTGAACCCAGGATGCACTCCACCACTGAGCCACAACCCCAGCCTTATTTATTTATTTAGTATTTTATTTAGAGACAGGGTCTCACTGAGTTGCTTACATCCTCACTAAGTTGCTGAGGCTGGCTTTGAACTCGTGATCTTCCTGCCTCAGCCTCCCAAGCGCTTGGGATTATAGGTGTGCGCCACCGCGCCCGGCCTGCATTGTTCTTTAAAAAAGCAAAACCATTTTTTTCCCCAAAGCCTCCCTCTAGCCTGTCCTCCGTGGGTTTCCTCTCACCTGTTGGTGGTCCCAAGTGTCACAGTCCTTCCCAGCACCAATTCCTAAGGGGAGACTATGACTGGCGTGAGCCACACACAGGCTGAGGTTGCTTTTCCTGAACACATGGCCAGAGTTAATAAACAGGCTAAAATTAAGGGTCACCCTACAAACGAGCAGAGTAAAGGGAAATGGATCTTCTTATTAATAATGCAGATTCCCAGTTCCTGCTGCTGGTTGAGTGGCTGCTTCTGCAGTCGCTCCACCTCTGACCTCATGCTTGGATTCTGCTTTTATGCCTCAGGCTGGACGAACCTCAAATGCTCAGGTCTTTTATAACTGGAGCCTGTAGAGGGGGAGTGGTTTCTGAGAAAGGAAGCACCTGCCCACTTCCCTGGAGAGGAAAGTATCTAAACTTGTCTGCCTGCATATCTTTGAAGCGTTATTTTCAATTAGGCGCCCTGTCACAAGCAACTGAAACCCAAACTAGGAATTGGTTCTTATATTAATGGCAAGTCCAGGGGGAGTTTGGATTTCAGGTATGGCTGGATCCTCTCTCCTTCTTCTTGCCTCCGCTTTCTTTAATATTGGCTTCATTTTCATGCATTTTCTCTCTTCTTAGGGCAAAGATGGTCCCCAGAAGCCTGACAGATGAGTAACTAAGGCAGAATGAAAATCTGCTTTCCCAATAGTTCCAGCAAAATCCTGCAGCTGTCTCTCGTTGGCTTTACTTGGATGATGTGCTTATTGCTGGAACTGGGGAATGGAGTTGGCTCCGCCCAAATCATTCAGCATAAGAGAAGGGAAGGTTGGTTCCAAAAGAAAACTGAGAAGGGGAAACGAATGTCCATTGGGCCTTATATAGAGACAGAGCCCCGGGATCATCGTCCTCTGCTGTTTCATCCTGAGGAGCTGCTCCAGGGCCGTGGGACCAAGTTAACAGGGTGGTCAGGAGAGCATCTAAGAGGAGGCGTGCTGGAAGTGGATCCCTGAGGGATAATAATGAAGTACAGGCATCTGCCGGGAAGAGATGAGAGGCAGATCCATACGTGATACCCAGTGGACCTGCAGAGGCCGTGTGCAGAGCCAGGAGGTGGCCTGGGGACAGGGAAGCTGCAGCTGGGCTGCGGACCTTCAGGGAACTGGGGAGGGCAGACGTGGGGTAAGGAGCAGGAGGGGTGAGCAGACTCCCCAGGAGCCCAGGAGAGGCTGGTGGGCTCTGCAGGGAGCCCAGGCCCCTCCTCTCCTCCCTTCTCTGCCTCCTCCACCCTGCTCTCACTTCCTGTTTTCAGTTCTTCAAATGTAACAAACTCCGTCCCACCTCAGGGCCATTGTGCTTCCTGTTCCCTGCCTGGACACCCTTCCCTGAACCTCAGGAGTCTGGTTCCTCAGGCCTGAGGTCTAGCCAAGCATCCCCACCTCAGGCAGACCTCCCTGACCACCCTGGTCACCCCTTCTCACCTGCTCCACTTCCTCTCAGAAACGGTCTTTCTCGTGGCCACAGCCGTGCCCCCAGTGGCCAGCACAAGCCCCAGCCTAGCTCCATGTCCCCCAGCAATGGGGGTGGGGGGTGCCCTCAGTTTTCTCCTCCCTGAACTGCATGACAATGACAGAGCTGCCAAAGATCACTCACTGGGACACAGAGCCCTGGAGCTGGGCTGGGAGTAGGTGTCCTCCAGGAGGCAGCTCCGGGATATCGTCACCAGGATGGCTGACAACCTGTCACCTCCCAGGGATGCGGTGACCTCTCGGGGGTCAACTGCCTGGACCTGTGGAGTCCAGATTCCGGCCAGGACTGGGCGACACTCCTGGCTCTGGGCTGTTTCTCTCTCTGTAACATGGGGCTCACAGCAGCCATCGTGTTCTGGCTCTCCCCCCCCCCCCACCCCTCCTTTTCCCCCCCCCCCCCAAACACACACGCACACACGCGCGGCCTATGGTGCAGGTTTGATGAGCATATGCAGACAGCGTCTAGGCCAGGGCTCTGGGCAGAAAATGGAAATTATTTATGATGTAATTAGTTCAGCCAAATAGAATCTAGGGAGGTTTCCCGGCAGGCCATGTGACTTCACTGATGGCTTGAGTCTGGCTACAGCTCCAGCCCTCCCCCAACCCTCGCTCTCAAGGGTCCGCTGCAGGCTGTCCCTCCTCTGGACATCGGGAGGATGGGGGCAGCAACCCCAGCCCACTCTACTGCCTGTCCCACCCGGCCTGTCACCAGGTGGGGGCAGCTGGATGGAAAGGACTCCCAGCACTTGTTGACCAGAGGGCTCAACACCAGGGCAGATGGGGTGGGGGCAGGGCAGACAGGAACAGGAAGTCCCCTGGCCTCCAAGCCAGGCCTCTCTAGGAGTCACCTGTCCTCAAATCTGGGAGCTCAGTGGTCGTCACCTTTGAGGTCCTGGGGGCCAAGAGACGGGGACTCAGGAAAGTCCAAGTAAGGACATGGAAAACAAAACGAAACGACTGAACTACAAAACATGGCTGTCTACCACGGTGGCTTTCAAATTTATTGGACCATAAAAGAGTTGTTTTATATCACAACCCAGGACACACACACACACGTTTCCCAAAATAACACTGCTGACTGGAGACAAACTCTGATGCTCTGAAATATCTCCTCTTGTACTTAATTTTATTTTTTAAAAAATGCTGGTTGTGACCTTCTCAATTGCTCTCATGAACCACTAATGAGTCACTACTCAGAGCCCAGCTCTCATTGCACACTAGAAAGCATGTTTAACACCAGGGAAAAGGGGAAAGTTGTACCCATAGAATATTCCTGTCTTGGTCTGTTTTCTGTGACTATAACTAAAGGCTGTAGACAGGGTAATTTATGAAGAAAAGAGGTCTATTTAGTTCACAGTTTTGAAGTCCAAGAGCATGGTGTTGGCATCTGCTCAGCATCTGGATGAAGGCCCTTCTCCTGGGTCATGACATGGCAGAGGCCATCACATACTGGGACAGAGCAAATCAGCCAGAGACAACTTGCTTTTATATTTTGCTTTTATAGCAAAGCCACTCCTTTGATAACCCATTAATGTACTCATCCTTGAAGTCAGAGCCCTCTTAACCCAATCAGCTCTCAACAGTGCCCCTGGTCTCCCATGGGGATTAACCTTCAACATGAACTTGGGTGGAGACATCTAAACCATTGCACGCCAGCCTTGGCTTCCAAAACTCAGGTCTTTCTCACATATAAAGTGCATTCACTCCACCCCCAGGCCCCAGAGTCTTGACTCATTCCAGCATCCAAGTCCAGAGATCCATCTGAGACCCAAGGCAAACTCCTTCCCCTGTGAGTGTGTGAACTCAAAATAAGTTATCTGCTTCCAAGGCACAATGGCAGCGGGAGGGATCACGCCCAGCCTGCTGTGTCTTGAGCTGGACCTCCAAGGGCTCCCATATTGCAGGCTTGGGCTTCCGAGTGTTAGCACGAGGTGATGGGAACTTCAAGTTGTGGCGCAGAGTGGGTCATGGGGGGCCCTGTCCATGGATGGGACTGAGCAGTTCTTGTGGGATGCCAGTTAGCTCTGTGAGAGTGAGTTGCTATAAAGAGCAAGGCAGTCCCTCCCCTCACTCTGGCTTCCTGACTCACCATGTGATCCCTCTCTCTTTCTTGCACACACTCCTGCCATGAGGCCTCCACCAGGGCTGAACAGAAGCTGGCACCATACCCTGGAGCTTCCAGGACTGTAAGTTAACTAAACCTCTTTCCTTCATAAAGTACTCAGCCTCAGGTATTTGGTTATAGTAACAAAAGACAAACACACATTCCAAAGGGGAGATATAGACAGTTGGAAAGGTATCCCAGGCTCCAAGCAAGTCTGAAACCCACAGGACAGATATTAAATCTTAAAACTCAGGTCTGGGGCTCAGATTGTGACTCAGTGGTAGAGTGTTTGCCTAGCATGTGTGAGGCACTGGGCTCGAATCTCAGCACCACATATAAATAAATGAATAAAATGAAGGTCTATCAACATCTAAAAAAAATTTTTTAAAAAACCCCTCTAGGTCTGGCAGCTTGTGCACTGTAGGGGTGGGGGAGGATAGATCACCAGGGCCTTGGGGAGGCCCCCTGCATTGGCTCTGCTGGGAGCAGCCTGTGCTTCAGCTCTCATGGGTTGCATACCGGTACCCCAGGGAGAGCTTGCATGCTGCTATGGGTCTCAAGAGCATCCCTTTTTCAAGGCTGCACTGATCATTGTCCCAGTGGGCACTCTGGGGACTCCACCTCTGTGGCCAATTTCTGCCTGGGTCTGAATGCTATTTGATATGTCCTTTGAAACCTAGGTGGAAGTTTCTTGACCCCACGGATCTTGTTCTCTGTGTGCCTGCATAATTAGAATCACATGGTCACCGTCAAGACTCGCTGCTTGGGTCGTCTAGGGTGGTGGTGGCGTGAGTCACACTGGGCCCCTTGAGCCACAGCATGTCTGCCAAGCTTTATGGTCCCTAACCTCTGGAGTGTCTGCATAACCTGAGCCTGGGCCTCTTTGGGCCTCAGTGGGGTGACCAAGTGCTGCGTGCACTGGGGAGCACTCTCCATGCTACCCTGGGCAGAGAGCACATGGAGAGAATCCCAAACCGTGCTGCCTTCCTGGGCCTCTGGGCCTGTGATGGGCAGGGCAGCCTCAAAAATCCCCAAAGCCCTCTGAGGCCTTTAGCCAAGTCCTGCTGCACAGCCTCACGCCTGGTATTCTCTCCTAAAAATGCTATTTTATTTTTTACCCCATGACCAGACAGTTTTCCAAATCTTTCTGCTTTGCTGCCCTTCTGATTATAAATTCCCTTATTTAATTTTTTGGTACTAGGGATTGAACCCAGGGGCACTCCACCACTGAGCCACATCCCCAGCCCTATTTTGTATTTTATTTAGAGACAGGGTCTCACTGAGTTGCTTAGGGCCTCACTAAGTTGCAGAGGCTGGCTTTGAACTCGCAATCCTCCTGCCTCAGCCTCCAGAGCTGCTGGGATGACAGGCGTGGGCCACTGTTCCTGGCTATAAATTCCATCTTTAAGTCATTTTTTTTCTCCTCTCTCTCACAATTTAATATAAATGGGTAGAAGTCACCAGGTGCCTGAATGCTTTGCTGTTTAGATATTTCCTCTACCAAATATTCTCTCAATGTTCTTAAATTCTGCCTTCCACCAAGTGTGGGCCCAATGCAGCCGGCTGCTTTGCAACAGTGTGACAAGAGTGCTCTTTGCTTCAGTTCCTAGTAAGGTATTTCTGACTTCCCTCTGAGACCTCATTAGCATGGCTGTCACTGCCCACATTTCTTTTCTTCTTCCTCTCCTCCTCCTCCTCCCCCTCCTACTCCCCTCCCCATCCTCCCTGTCCTCCTCCTCCTCCTCCTCCTCCCCTTCCCCCTCCTCCCCCTCCTCCTCCTCCTTTCTCCTCTTTCTTTTTTGGCACCAGGAACTGAACCCAGGGGGACTGAACCACTGAGCCACATCCCCAGCCCTTTCTGTTTTATTTTGAGACAGGATCTCGCTGAGTTGCTCAGGGCCTTGCTAAATTGCTGAGGCTGGCCTCGGAACTTGTGATCCTCCTGCCTCAGCCTCCCGAGTTGCTGGGATTTTGATTATAGGCTTGTGCCACCACATCTGACTCCTGTCCCCTTTCTATCAGCCTCTGGTCACAGCCACTTAACCAGTCACTAAGAAGTTCCAGACTTTAGTCTTTTTGTCTTCTTGTGAGACCTCACCAGAGTCACCCTCAATGCTCTGTTCATGGTAATTTGGACATTTTCCAAATTCTTCCTCCGAATTCTTCCAGCGTCTCCTACTGCACAGCTCCCAACCACTTCCACATATTCAGATATTTGTTATTCCAAACAGTTTGACTTCTTGGTACCATTGTTCATTTTTAGTCCATTTTCTGTTGCTTTAACTGAATGGTACAGACTAAGTAATTTGTAAAGAAAAAAGGTTTATTCAGCTCATGGTTCCAGCAGTCTAAGAGCCTGGTACTGATATCCACTTGGCATCCGGGGAGCACCTTCCTGCAGGGCCATGACATGGTAGAGGGCAGCACCTGGTGAGACAGAGAGAGAAAGTTCACTTTTATAACAAAGCTACTCCTGTGAGAGCTCATTAATCCATTTATTAATTTATATTAATTTTTCATTTTATATTTTTCAGTTGTACTGGTCATTGAACCCAGGGCATTCTACCACTGAGCTACACCCCCAACCCATTTTTATTTTTTGTTTTGAGACTGGTTCTTGCTAAATTGCTTAGGCTGGCCTCCAATTTGCAATCCTCCTGCTTCAGCCTCCCGAGTGGCCAGAATTACAGGCATGTAATCCCTGGATAACCCATTACTTTATTAATCCAGGATGAGATTAACCCATTTTGGAACCCAATTGCCTCTTGACTGTCTGTCTTATCTGGTCTCACTTCTTAGTACTTCACAATGAGGATTACATTTCATCACGGGTGCCATTTGAAGACTTTCAAACTACAGCCATGAATATATTTTACTTGATGTAAAATGCTGTACTTTCGTTTAAAAAAAAAAAAAAAACCTAACTGCAGACAGCCAGGGAGTGTGCTGCAGTGAGGCGCCAGCGGAGGAGGCCCTGCTGCGTTGGACTCATTGCATTCACTCATTCGTTCACTCATCTAGCAAATCCATGCTACATGTGGGGATCCTGCTGGAGCCGGTTCATACAGCTCAGAAGAGCCAATTGCTACCTTTTTCAGGAATGTTGCTTGAAATTGCATCAATAGCTTGAAATCCACAGTGGCCAGATATTTACATCACAGAAAGCAGCTTATGCTGTATATCAGGACCTCTTCCCCTGCCACAGCCAGCTGCTAACTATTGGTCAGCAGTGACCAGGACCTGGTTCCTGCACTGGCAGAGGACGCTAAGGGAGTGGGGTGTACTATACTCTCACCACCATGTGAATATGATCAATGCTATGATGGAAAAGTATGAAACCCATGAGAGCATATAATACAAACGATCCCAAGAAGGCTTCTCTAGGGACATGAAATTTGAGTAGACTTGAAGGACAAGGAGATGTAGGTAGACAAAGGATGCAGGGAACAGTGTTTCAGGGAGAAAGAAGAGCATGTGCAAAGGTCCTGTGCCAAAAGAGAGAAGGAAATCTGAGCAATGTCGCTGGAGGTGGCAACAGAGTAAGAAATAGAGGGACCAGTTTGGCACTGTGACCATCAAGGCCAAGTGAGGCTTGAGGCAATGGGAGGATTTTGATTTTTGTGTTGAGAACAATTGAATCAAGGCTCTTCCCATGTTGCATCTTATCAGATTCTGTGACCTGAAGTTATGGTACAGATCGTTCTGTCTCCTTTACAGCTGCGGGAGACAGGAGACCGCTGCCTCTCTTCCCGACATGACTTTTGGTAATGAAGAAGACTTGCATTTCTAAAATCAGCCTCTGGAAGTTCTGATGAGACCAGAATAATCAAAAAAGCAGAGCTGGAGAGAGCAGCATTGCACTGGCGACGAAATCTATTTTATGGCTTTTCCTTTAAGCCAAGATGGTCTTTGAAGTGCCGTCAGGGGATCAGTGTGGGAGCTGATCAGCTCCTGCCAGAAGGGCCTGAGTGACAGGCAGAGACATCACGGTCGAAGGTGAAAGAGAAGACCAGGGACCAGAGAGCTGCTTCCAGCATCTCTGGTCTTGATGAGGGAGAGAGAAAGCCAACCTGCCTGTGACTAGGGGACGGGATGAGGACCAGGAGGTGGCACTTAGAAGCGGGCAGCTTAGGAAGAAGTCCTTCCCGGCCTGGCCGAGGCAGGGCCCCTCTGTTCTGCATGGCACAGGGTGTTCCTGGGAACTGGGTTTGCAGAGATCTTGGGAGCAGACCCCCCCACCCCTCAGATACTTGGAGAGTCCTCGCAGCCGCTGTGGTCAGGGGTGGTTGACACTCCTTTCCTGCCAGTGCTTCCTGTCCCTGTGTAACCTTGAGGTGGCTGTCTCTGGACTGCATTCTAAAATTGGGGTCAATTTTGGTGGCCGCCTCACAGAGTTGTTCTGAGGATTTTAAGAGATCACACGTGTGGTGTTTAAAGAGCATCAGATGCGGGGATGCAGCTCAATGGTAGAGCTTGCCTGCCACGCATGAGGCCCCGACTTCTATCCCCAGTGCTGCAAAAACTAAAGAGCCCTTGGCACAGAATAGGTGCTCAATAAAGTTCGCTATTGTTATTAATGGTGTCTCTTGGCTCCCCTAAAAATCAAACACGCCTCAGGTGTCAACAAATTCTTTTATGGAAGGGTCCGTTTATTTGTTTTGACTCTATTGCAGCAGCCAGAACCCCAATTTTAAGTAGACTTCAATGACAAAGATGACACTTTATTGGAACATGTCATTTTAAAGCATAGATATCTGTAGCCTCAGGTGTGGCTGGATCTAAGGTGCCTCTTCTTTTCCTCATTCTCAGGCTCACTCCTCCCTGCTGGGGGACACAATGGCTGCCAGCACCTTAGAGGCTGCCTTTGCTAACAGCAGGATGAAGCTTGGCATCTCTGCCTCATTCTGTGTCTGCCTCCTTTGTGACCATAAACTTTGTGACCTGCTCAGCTCTGCATGGAGGCATGCTAAGATAAAACCAGTAAAGCACAAGAAGTGAATTCAAGAATCAACAAACCAGATGGCATCAAACTAAAGGCTTCTTCACAGCCCAGGAAATGATCAAGAACGTGAAGAGAGAGCCTACAGAGTGGGAGAAAATCTTTGCCACCTGCACCTCAGATGGAGCACAAATCTTCAGAATATATAAAGAACTCAAAAAACTTATCACCAAAAAACAAACAAACAACAACAACAAAAACAAATAACCCAATCAATAAACAGGCTAAGAAAAACACCAGATACTTCACAGAAGAAGAAATACAAATGGTCAACAAATATATGGAAAAATGTTCAACATGTCTAGCAATTAGAGAAATGCAAATCAAAACTACACTGAGATTCCATCTCACTCCAGTCAGAATGGCAATCATCAAGAATATAAGCAACAATAAATGTTGGCAAGGATGTGGGGGAAAAGGAACACTCATACATTGCTGGTGGGACTGCAAATTGGTGCAACCATTCTGGAAAGCACTATGGAGATTCCTGAGAAAACTTGGAATGGAACCACCATTTGACACAGTTATCCCACTCCTTGGTTTTTACCCAAAAGACTTAAAACTAGCATACTATGGGGATGCAGCCACATCAATGTTTATAGCAGCTCCAGTCACAATAGCTAAGCTATGGAACCAACGTAGGTGCCCTTCAACAGATGAATGGATAAAGAAAATATGGTGTATGTATACACAATGGAATATTGCTCAGGGATAAAGAATGAAATTATGGCATTTGCCACTAAATGGATGAAACTGGACACTATCATGCTAAGAGATATAAGCCAATCTCAAAAAACCAAAGGCCAAATGTTCTCTCTGATATGTGGATGCTGACTCACAATAAGGGGCAGGGGGAGAACAGCAATTCATTGGATTAGATGAAGGGGAATGAAGGGAAGGGAGGAGAGGAAGATGGGAATGGGAAAGAAAATAGAATGAATTGGACGTAACTTTCCTATGTCCATATATGAATACACGACCAGTGTAACTCCACATCAGGTCCAACCACAAGAACGGGAAGTTGTACTCCATGTACGTACGATATGTCAAAATACATTGTGTCATGTATAACTACAAAGAACAAAAAAAGAGATAAAATTAGTAACACAAGGTTTATTGGCCCCAAATTTACCTAATCTGTCTCGTCCCCCTTCAAGCCTGACATCTGGTTTGCAGGGACATATGACAACACCCTAGAGGGACACCTAGTCCTGAATCACTGTTCCTTTCAGGAACAGTGGGAGCCATGCAGGTCAATCACCCCAACGTGTGACTGCCCCTTTAAGCAGGAACAATGGTGTCATGGGAACTGTCATGGTTTGGGTGTGAGGTGTCCCCCAGAAGCTTTACGTGTGAGACAATGAAGGAAGATTTGGAGGTTGTGAGCCTTAACCCAATCGGTGAATTAATCCCTGATGGGATTAGCCGACTGAAGGCAGGTGGGGTGTGGCTAGAGGAGGTGTCCCTGGGGGCGTGCCTTTGTAGTGTATATTTTGTATCTGGTGAGTGGGTCTCGCTCTGCTTCGGATCACCCTGTGAGCTGCTTCCCTCCACCACACCCTTCCACCATGATGTTCTGCCTCACCTCAGGGGGCTGGAGGAATGGAGCCGGCCTTCTATGGACTGAGACCTCTGAAACCTTGAGCCCCCAAATAAACTTTTCCTCCTCTGTACCTGTTCTTGTCAGGTCCTTTAGTCACAGAGGTGAAAAAGCTGAGTAAAACAGGAACCAAATAGCCTCCTTCCAGAAGTGTAAATATCCTGAGCAGCAAGTGGACATGGACCTTGTCCAGCCATCCGGCTTCTCCAGCCGCCTTGCAGAACCAGAGCTGAGACAGTGAGGGCCCAGAGCGTGGCGTGACCCAAACGACTCCACTACGCATTCCTCTCACCCCAGCCCAGTTCTTCCTCATTTCAACCCAAAGCTCCTGTGAGCATCCAGAAGATGGGGCTAAGCACGGGGGTCCCTTTGCCTTCCTGATGTAGTTACGCTGATTATAATTTCCTTTCACTGTGACCTTTTCTGTTGGTTTTTGGAGTAAGTGACCAACCTGGTTTGTGGGGATCCCAGGGACCAGGTCTCTCACCTAGAAGTCCAGTAACATAGATATTACCTGCCTAGTACTGTGTGCTATGAGCCTGGGAAAAGTTTAAATTCAAAGTATGGTTCCTATACAGTCCACATTGCTTTTGCACCACTGAAATCTCAAAAATTTCTGTAAGTCAGGTTATCATAGTGTGAGACCTATCTATCTATGAAAATTACTCTTGGAACTAATATTAAAATAAAGGTATCAGTAATGAAAAATAGAATTTATAAAGAGGAAATGACTGGAAATTTTGCAACTGAAAAACATAATAACCAAGATTGAAAATTCTACGGCATGGGCTCAGTTACAGAATGAAGATGATGGAAAGCAGTCACTTAAAGGTGAATCACGAGAAATGGTCACATCTGTACAGTAGAAAGAAAAAAGATTTTTAAAAAAATATGGACAGAGCCTCAGGAAACTTAGGAACATTTGTGTCCCAGAAGTTAGGATAAATTGTGGTGAAAAAAATATTTGAAGATATAATAGCTGAAAACACCTCAAGTTTAGCAAAGGTGTTACGACATGGTAAGATAGATGATCATGGTGTAGGCCCTCCCCACTTCCTGGCTCACAGCTCCTAAATCTTTTCCATATGCTGAGATGACTGATGGTGGGAGGGATCAGGATGAGGGATGGTTGCCAAGGGAACCCACCACACGATTAATTGGCTGGAATTTTCTTCCCCATCCACTCCCATCTCTAGGAACCAGGAGAGGGATTGAAGGTATAATTGGTCATGGAGGGTCAATGGTGCAACTGTTCAGGTCCATGTAATGAAGCCTCTCAGAAAATTCCAAAGAGTGGGTTTTGTAGATATCCTTGTTTGCTGAACAAGTGGAGAGGCTGCAGGGTGATGCAGCCTCGAGGGCATGAGGCTCCCATCTTGCCATGCGTCCCCTCCACCTGGCTGTTCTTGAGTTGTCTCCTTTGTAAGAAATGGGGAAGCATTTGTCCAGAGTTCCCCTGAGGTCTGTGAGCCATTTCGGCAAATGACTGAACCCAGGAGAGGGGCAAGGAAAACGGATTCAGAGCCAAGACAGAAGTCGTGGGTGACCTGGAAACACACCACCTGTGATTGGCATCTGAAATGGGGGGGTATCTTTGTGGGACAGAGCCCTCCCTTACCTTGTGGGAACTGACGCTGGGTAGCCAGGGTCAGAACTCAATCAAACTGTGCGACACCCAGCTGGAGGAGAATTGCCTGGCGAGGACAAACTTGGACGTCTAGTGTCAGAAGTGGAATACTTCGTGTTGCGTGTGGGTACAGAGGAAAAACAGTTGGCTTTCCCCAAATACAGACATAAACCCTCGGCCTCATGAAACAGAGTGAACCCCAAATAAGAGAAACCCACAGAAATCTATGCACAGACTAATAAAAATTAAACTGCTAAAAAATAAATACAAACAAAAGATCTTGAAAGAAGCCAAAGGAAAATCAGACATGAGAACAATTCAAATGGTGAGAAATGGTGACAGAATTCTCATCAGAGACCAGGGAGGCCAGAAGGAAGCAGCCCAGTATTTTTAAAGTTCTGACAGAAGAGGAGCGTCAATCTGGAATTCTGTGTGCAGGAAAAATATCTTTCAGGAGTGAAGATGAAATAAAAACTTTCTCAGATTAAGCAGACCTAGGAAAGTTCGTGGCCAGTTATCTAAAAACCAGGGCTAACTGAAGGGCCTCACATGGGGGAATGGGGCAAGGAAACCGGAACATCAGGAAGGAAGGAGAAACAACAGAAAGGTTGATAAAATCAACTGTTCTCCTCTGGAGTTCTCTAAAATCTGCTTAAAGGTTGAAAGGAGAAAAATAATATTGCTTAGGTATTTTCAATGAATGTATATGTAACATCAGTGGTACGGTTTCCAGTGGTAAAATATTGTTTCTACATACACTGTGAAAAGTTCAGTTTAAGTTCCTTAAAGTTAACACTAAAAAAGTATACAAAGAGATGTAGTTAAAAATCTATATAATAGATAACTAGAATGCTAAGATGCTAAAATAGAATGCTAAGCATGTTTTAAAAAGCCAAAAGAAGGCAGGAAAGGAAAAAAAGAAGAAGACAAAAGAAGAAGCAAAGCACAAAGAAAACAAACAATAAGATGGTATGCCAAATCCAAACACACCACTAATCACATTCAATTAAATTATTAATTAAACTAAATTAAAATTATCTAAGTACATCAACTAAAAGACAGATTATCAAGAGGTTTAAAATAATTGCCCAACTATACACTCTCTACAAGAAACTCTCTTTAAATGTAAGGAAATTCATATGTTAAAAGTAACAGAATAAAGAAGATATCCTATGTGAACATTAATCAAAGAACACTAGAGCAGCTTGATTAACATCAGATAAAACAAACTTCAGATTCATGTTGATAAAACTTTGATTACCAAGAAGACATTGTGATTCTAAGTGAGTATTAACAACAGAACTGTAAAATACACAAACCCCAAACTGACAGAACGGAAAGGAGAATAAATAATCCCACAACCGCAGGTAGAGATCAACATTTCCCTCAGTAATAAATAGAACTAGTAAGAGGAAATCAAGGATATAGAAGAACTTATCAAGGTCACCAACTGAATGGATCTAATCAACAGTTACATAACATTTCACCCAATGGTAGCAGAATAAGCATTCTTTTTTACATCCATGGAATATTCACGAGGATACACGTGTATCATGAGTCATAAAACAAGAAAACGAAAATGAAATATTCACCAGGATACACTGTATCATGAGTCATAAAACAAGAGAATCATACAAAATTACGTTCTCTGACCATATAGAACTAAACTAGAAATTAGTAAATGAAAGTTAACAGAAAAGCTTCAGTCACCTGAAAAACAGGACATTCTAGAAGGATCCACGGGTCAAAGAAGATATCTCAAGAGAAATTAGGAAATAGTTTGAACAGAAGGAAAATGAAAATCAATACCAAATTTTGTGCAATGCAGTTAAAGAAGTTTTCTGATGGAAATGTATAGGATTAGATCCTTATATTAGAAAAGAAGAAAGGTCTCAGGCCAATAATCTAAGCTTCCATCTTAAGAAATTAGAACATAAAGAATACAATAAACCAGAATCAAACACAAAGATAAATAATGGTAAGAGCAAAAATCATAGAAAACAAAAAAGAAATAGACAACAATCAATGGAACCAAAAGCTGGTTCTTTGAAATGATTAATAACACTTACAGATCTCTATCAAGGCCAAGAAGAATGATAAAAATTACTAACATCAGGTATGAAAGAAGATCTCACTAGAGATCTTATAATTATTGAAAGGGTAATAGGGAAATATTAAGAATAACTCTGTGCACATAAATTTTAAAATTTGCATGAAATGAGCCGATTTCTCAAAAACCACTGGTTACCATTGATGCCCTACACAATATGAATAACTATTAAGTAAATTTCATATATAGTTAATAATACAATTTTAAAAATCTCCAGGCCCAGGTGGTTTCATCAAAGAAACTCCATAAACAACTTAAAGATGAAAAATCACAAACTTTTTCACTTTTTCTAGAAAATACAAGATGAAGGAATATTTCCCAACTCATTTTATGAAGCCAGAATTAATCCTGATAAAAATTTCAAATAGCAGCCAGGCGTGGTGGCGCACACCTGTAATTCCAGCACCTGGGAGGCTGAGGCAGGAGGATCGCGAGTTCAAAGCCAACCTCAGCAACTTAGCGAAGCCCTAAGCAACTCAGTGAGACCCTGTCTCTAAATAAAATGCAAAATAGGGCTGGGGATGTGGCTCAGTGGTGGAGTGTCCCTGGGTTCAATCCCCAGTACCAAAAAAAAGAAAAAAAAATTACAAATAATGATAAGAAGAAATAAAACTAAAATATTCCTCATAAATGTACATGCAAAAATATTCAACACAAATTTAACAAATTGCATTGAAGTGCACATATAAAGAACAGTAAATTATGACTTAGTGGGATTCATACTAAGAATGTAACAATGGTTCAATGTTTAAAAATCAATCAATATAGCTGGGCATGGTGGCAGAAGCCTATGATCTCAGCAGCTTTGGAGGCTGAGGCAGGAGGATCGAGGGTTCAAAGCCAGTCTCAGCAACTTAGTGAGACCGTGTCTCAAAATAAAAATGTAGCTCAGTGGGGGATGTAGCTCAGTGGTTAAGTGTTCCTAGGTTCAATCCCAGGTGCAAAAAAAAAAGGGAAGGAAGGGAGGGAGGGAAGGAGGGAGGGAGGAAGGAAGGAAATCAATGTTATCCACCATATTAATAGTTTGAAGACCAAAAAAGTCATATGATCATATCAATAGATACAGAAAAACTATTAACAAAATAAAACATTAATACATGTTGCTTTAAAACAGTAGCAAACGATGAATAGAAATGAACTTTACCCAACTGATAAAGAGCATCTACAAAAAGCTTACAGCTAGTATCTTAATAGTGAGAAATAAATGTTTTCCCCCTTAAGATTGGAAAAAGTAAGAACAGTCCACCATTTCTATTCAGTGTCTTACCGGAAATCTTAGCCAGTGTAACAAAGCAATAAAATAGGTAAAAGGCATACGTATCAGAAAGGGAAAACTGTCCCTATTCCCATGTGGTATGTAGAAAATAGGTGGAAATAAAAAAAACACTGTTTTAAATGACCAATGAGTCAAAGGAGAAAGCAAAGGAAAAAGTAAAACTAAACTGAGAGAAACAGGAATTAATATATAGCATATTTAAACTTATGGGATGCAGCTAAAGCAGGGCCTAGAGGGAAATTTATACCTTCAAATATGGAGAGAGACCTCCAATCAATAATCTAACCGCCCATTTTGTCTTAGTGTGGAGTGTTATAACAAAACACCCTAGACTAACTGGCTTTAACAACAGGAATTGTTTTCTCATTCTTTGGAGGCAGGTAAGTCCAAGATCAAGGAACTGGATGATTAAGATCCCAGGGAGAGCTCTCTTCCTGGCTTACAGATGGCCTCCTTTTTGCTGTTTTTTCACATGGGATGCAGGGAAGTCAGCAAGCTCATCTCTCTTCCTTCTCATACTGACACGGATTCCATGGGGAGGCCCGACCCTCATGACCTTGTCTAAATCTACTTACCCCCTGACCTTCCCAAGGCCCTACCTCCAACTGCCACCACACTGGGGTTAGAGCTTCAGCGTAGGAACAGAAGTGGGGACACAAACGTTTAGTCCATAACACATCTTAAGATGCTGGAAAAATAGGAGCAGAACCTAGACTGTGAAGAAGAAAGGCAATAATAAACAGCACAGTGGAAACTAATGAAATAGAGCATTAAAAAAAATACAATAGAGAGAAATCAAGGAAATCCAGCATTGATCATTTTTAAAAATCAACAAAACTGGACAAATTTTTAGCTGGATTGACCAAGAAAAAAAGAAGACTCCACTTCCTAGAATCAGAAATGGAAGTGGGGACACTACTACTGACTTCACAAAAATGAAAATCATTACAAAGGAATACTATGAATAAGCATAAGCCAAGGAATTATGCAATTTGGATGATGTCTTCATCTGTTCTGTGTTGCTACAACAGAATACCTGAGACTGGGAAAGTTATAAAGAAAAAAAAATTATTTTTCATGGCTCGGGAGGCTCGGGAGGCTCGGGAGGCTGGGGAGGCTGGGAGGCTCTGGGAAGGCCAAGATTCACAGGCTGCATCTGGTGAAGGTCTCCTCATGGTGTTATCCCATGGTGGAAAAGTGGAAGGGCGGCTGAGTTCATGTCAGAGAGGAAGCAGGAGGGGCAGACTCACATTTAGAACACCCTGCTCCCGCAATAACTACCACTCTGAGAAAACAACGTTAACTGTTCCTTGGCCTCACCTCTCATGAGTCCCCACCCACCAATGATGGTGGGTGATACGCTGCAGGCTGTGTCCAACGCATGAATTCTGGGAACACATTGAAACCATAGCAAGTGAAATGGATAAATTCTGTGAAAGATAGGAAGGATTGAAATTGACACAAGAATAATTAGATAATCTGAACAGACTCCCAATAAGGGAAGAGGTTGAATAAATAATCAAAAATTTATCCCTCCCCACCGGTCATATCCACAGATGGTTTCACTGGAAAAGCCTACCGATATTCGAAGTTTTAATGCCAACTCTTCTCAAACTCTTGCAAAGATTAGAAAAGGAGGCAACACTTTCCAGTTCATTCTATGGGGCCAATGTTACCGTTTTACCAAAATCAGATAAAGGATATCACAAGAACACTACAGACCAATATCACTTATGAACAGAGATGCCCAAATCCTTGACATAACAGCAAACCACATCCAGCAAAATGAACAGTTAGACGCCATGGCCAAAGGAAAGTTATTCCAGGAAAGTAAGAGGAATTTGAAAATCAATTAGTGTAATATGCCATATTGACAGAATAAAAACCAAAACCCACATGATCATCTTGAGAGACACAGAAAAAACACATGACAAAATCCAACAGCCTTTCATGAGAAAAAGAAAACATTCAGTAAAACTAGGAACAGAGGAGACTTTCCTCAACATGGTGAAGGGCACCTCTCGAAAACTCACTTTGGGACTGTGGTGTAGACGGGTGCTACAGTGCTTGCCTAGCATGAGCTAGGTTCTACCCCAGCACGCTCACACACTACCAAAATCCTCAAAGCCCCTATAGTTCACATTGTATTTTATAGTTAAAGACCGAATTCACTACATACATTCTCACCACTTCTATTCAACATTATAATAAAGGTTTCCACCAGGGCAGTTAAGCAAGTAATAAAAGAAATAAAGGCACCCAGAAGGGAAAAGAAGAAAAACTACCTGTATTCATAGAGAATTTAAATTCTATATAGAAAATCCTAAAGATTCTATTAAAAAAGGTACTGTAAATAATAAACAAGATCAGCAAATTTTCATGATACAAATATACAAATCTAAATAATAAACAAGATCAGCAAATTTTCATGATACAAATATACAAATCAGTGGTATTTATATATACTCACAAAGAACAATCCAAGAATAAAGTTAAGAATAAATAGTTAGTCTGAACCAATTATGTCCATACTAACACCCAAAGGAATAAAACACTTAGAAATACATGTAATAGAAAAGCACAAAACTTGTACTTTGAAAATCACAAAATGTGATAGAAATGAAAGCAGATACAAATAAATGGGAAAACATCCCATGTTCATGGATTGGAAGACTTAATAGTGTGAAGATGATGAAACTCCCCAAGCTGATCTGCAGATTAAAGGCATTACCTATCAGAATCCCAGCTAATTTCTTTGTAGAAATTGATCAGCTGATCCTAAAATTCCTATGGAATTCCAAGGGACCCCAAACAACCAAAACAATCTTGAAAAACAAAATCAGAGCTGGAAGACTCAGTGTTAAGGATTCCAAAACTTACTCCAAAGCAAGAGTAACCAAGAACAAGATACTCATATAGATCAATGGAATAAATGGAGAGTCCAAAGTCAACCCCCATGTCTGTGGCATGACTTTCAATGAGGATGCTTTGACTAGTAAATGGAAGGAAAAAAAACCAGTATTTTCAACAAATAGTGATTTAAGAACCAGATAGCCATATGCAAAGGAATGAAGTCAGATCCTTACCTCATGTTTTAGTCAGCTTTTTTTATGTTGTGACTAAAAGACTCAACCAGAACAACTATAGAGGAGGAAAAGTTTATTTGATGGCTCACGGTTTCAGATGTCTTAGTCCATAGAAGGCCAGCTCCGTTCCTCAGGGCTCAAGGTGAGGCTGAACATCATGGTGGGAGAGTATGGTGGAGGGAAGCAGCTCACATGATGATCAGGAAGCAGAGAAAGAGACCCACTCACCAGACACAAATATGTACCCAAAGCCACACCCCAATCCCCACCTCCTCCAGCCACACCCTACTACTTCAGTTACCACTCCCTTAATCCCCATGGGGGATTACATCACTGACTGGGTTAAGATTCTTACAACCCAATCATTTCTCCTCTGAACCTTCTTGCATTGTCTCACATATGAGCTTTTGGGGGACACCTCATACCCAAACCATAACCTCTCACAACACACGCAAAAATTGATTCAAAACAGAGCAGAGGGCTAAAACTATAAAACCCCAAAGAGAAAACATGAGGGTAAATCTTCATGATCTCATTTACAACAGATTCTTTTCCCCACAAGTGTTGCTGGCCTTGTGCATGGTAGGCAAGTGCTCTACCACTGAGCTACAACCCTAGCCAAAAACAGACATTTAGATAGAACACCAATACAAAAGCAATAACAACAACAGAAATAAATTTGGCTTTACCAAAATTAAAAACTTTTGTGCTTCAAAAGATACTATCAAGAAAGTGAAAAGACAACTCACCAAATGGGAGAAAATATTTGCAGATCACATATCTGATAAGGGACTTGTATCCTGAATATATAAAGAACTCTTACAACTCAATAACAAAAAGACAATGTAGTTTTTAAAAACCGGGCAAAGATTATGAATAGACATTTCTCCAAAGAAAATATACATGTGGCCAATAAACACATGAAAAGATGCTCAGTGGTGTTTGTCTTTAGAGAAATGCAATCCCAAACCACAGTGAGAGACCTCTTCTCACCCACTAGGATGACTGGAATAAAAAATCAGATAATAACCAGCCCTGGTGAGGGTGTGGAGAACTTGGAGCCCTCATGCATATCGCTGGTACGGAAAATGGTGCAGCCAATTTGGAAATCAGTCTAGCAGTTTCTCACACTGCTAAAAATAGAGTTGAACTGTTTTGACCCAATGATTCTATTCCTAAGAGAAATGAAAACACATGTTCACACATGAGTTTGTTTGAGGGCTCACGATATTATTATTCATAATAGCCAAGAAGCAAAAACATCCCAAATATCCATCAGCTGATGAATGCATAAATGAAATACAGCAAATACTTACAATGGAATATTATTAACCCTTAAAAAAGAAATGTGGTACCAATGCATTAGACCTCACAGATGAACCTTGAAAGCATTATGCCCAGTGAAAGGAGCCAGTCACAAAAGGCCACAGATTATATGAAATGTCCAGAATAGGCGAATCTAGACCCAGAGAGGAGGTTCATGGTTACTTGGAGTTTAGAGGGGAATGAGGGAACAGGGAGATTGATAATTATAGGGTATGGGGGATGATGGGAATGTTTTTAAATCAATTATTGTAGGGGTCTCTCAGCCACGTTCTGCATGGATGAGAAAAGGGTTAACTGCCAGAGGATGATGTTGGCTCTAAATCCACCAATTACCCAGAAACTTATCTAATCAATAAAAATACAAGAGCCAATACTACTTTTTAAATGAGAGAGGGCGTGACGAGTCTGGCCATACCAGCTCTGGCCTCTAACAGCATGGAGTAGCCCAACTCTCCTGAATTTATAACACACAGGTAAAGAAGGCAAAACTGGGAGGAGCTTCTTCTGTGATGGACAGGATAGGGTGGAGTTAGGGGAGCCATTCTCTCAGGGGGAATATTCCAGAAGGAGTCAGGGAACCACTTGCACGAAGAACCACATGCTTCCTGGCAATCTGGGACAGACCTCCATGGCTGTTAGTTCCTGGAAGCCAGACCTCTGCATCCCATGGCTCAACCTGGTCTGATTCTGCTAAATAAGGACGGCTTCCCGCAGATTATGATGGTAGTTGCTCACATCTGTGAAAGCTAGCAACTTGTACACTTTAAATGTGTGGATTGCATGGCGTGTGAATTATGTTACAATAACTGATAAAAATAAGATAAAAGAAAGGTGCTGTCCTTTCCGTGGTGGAAGCGGTTCAATGCAGTTGACCTGCCATCAGGAAACTGGGGGATGGTCCTGAGCGTGGTGCCGTATCAGGACTAGTGCCGGTCTCTGGTTTTGGAATTCTGGGCACTTATCAGTCACAGTAGCCAGATCCACTTTGGTCACTGAAAGTCCTTGCTGTGAGTCCAGGGAACCCTCTGCACTGCCACAGTGGCCGTGGCTGTGATGCTAATGATCCACTGGGTGAGGACAATGGCTGGGGAAGGAGGTTGATGAGGTCCTCATGTTGGGTTGTCTTGTTTACCGGATTATTCAGATCTTATTTTCTGAAGTCAGTCTGGTGTGCCTTCACCCAGGGCACACACCTTTCCATGGGGAGGTCTGCCTGCATTCCTCTTCCCCAGACTTCCTAGTGACCAGTGTTCCAGTCAGTTCCTATCTGACCCCTGAGCCTGTAGCCAGCCCATGAATGACACAGATCCATCCTCTGGACATCTTTCCTCCAAGTCAAATGTGCAGCCAGGTGCACGGGTGGAGGTTCTTCTGGTTGGGGAATGCTCCTTCCTTCCCAGGCTGACCTCCTTGTGATACCTGTGTATCACACAGAACTCTGGGAACACCAGCCTGACATTTTCTTCAACTGGTCCTAGGGAACGCCTGACGAGGCCACCAGTAACATCTGAGAGAAAGGTGATGGAAAGGAACGGGGATGAACACTTCTCTTGCAAATCACCTGTCTTCAGGACCCACCCGATTCCAGTCTAGTTGACACCATTTCCATTTGTTCCTGGAGTGCCCTCGTACTGGCTACCCACCCAGTTCATGGTTGGTTGGGTGAGAAACCAGGGTGTGATGGGTGGCCCAGGTCACATGGTACTTGGTTGCCCAGTGTCAAGCCTTAGTTCTCTGCCAAGGCTCAGTAGAAAACCAAATGCAGTTTCTCAAAGAATGTGTCATTGCTGTTGATTTATTATTTTCATGGGTAAAGAGAGTTCTGGTGGCTTCCACTTGGCTTTTGCTACCATAATATTCTTCACTCTGTGAGATGAGACAGGGAACCAAATTGGAATTCTTCCAGTTGCTCCAGATGTCTATTCCAATTATTTATTCCAGAGTTGAGGAAATAGCCATAGGGTGGACTCAGGGGCCTGTCAGTCCCTCAGTAAGACAGAACTTCCTAAAACTCCATTGTCCACTGACCTCCAAAGTCCCTACTGCAGTGACATTTTGGATCTCTAGGAAAGAAGGCCAAGTCAAACCCAGTGTCCAGTAATCTCTGGAACGTGATTATTTCCCTTTCCCCAAAACATAGTCACCTTGTAAATGGCCACTTGTATCTGGAGAAACCTAGGAGGAAAATTAACAGCATAAAGTTTGGCAGAGTAACAACATCCTTCCTCAAAGAGACTGCTGTCCTTCATTCAAGGATTCAAGTATGGGAAATGACTGAGGGGCTCTGACTCCCTGCTTTTGGTGGTTCAGGTCACACGTCTGCTCTCTAGATCCAGAACTCACCCACTCTGATCAAGCAAGACTTTAGCAGGCTCAGTCCTATTTCATTTCTATGGATACCATGATAAATGCCAAAGACCTCTAGGAGTCAGCCTCTTCTCCATTACTGTTTTGGTTTCACTACAGTAACCATGCTCACCTTATCTTTTGCATATAAATGCTACTTGAGTATTTGCCACCCCAGGCTCCCATCATGCCCACTGCATTTAGAAATCCCAGTTCAACAGCATCTGTTTCCACTAGACTCTCTGACCTGTGAAGAAGGATCACCCAGAGAGCTCTTGAAAAATGCTGGGATTTGCTCTCATAGATTTATTTCTAATAGCTGCAATGAAAGTTGTGTCCCGTTGACCTTCCAGTGTGTTAGGATGAGCAAATCTTTCATGAAAAGCCACTTGACCATTCCACTGTCCCTCAGCCGTTGGACGCCATCTGCTAGAGCAAGAACCATCCAACTCTGGCCTGTGGACCATCCAGCCCACAGGCTGCCTCTGTAGGACCCACAAGATGAAAGTGGGTTTTACATTTTATTTGAAATAAAATCAAAAGAAAAATAATATTTGTGACATAGGACAGCAATATGAAATTCAGATGTCAGTGCTCATGAATAAATTTTTGTGGGGACATGGCCCCACTCACTTGTTTTCGAATTGACTTGGTGGTGTTCCATAACCACAGAAGAGCTGAATACTTACAAATGGAGTCTAACCCATAAAACCTAAAATATTTACTATCTGGCCTTTTATGGAAAAAGTTCGCTGACTCATGCTCTGTTGTATACCAAGGAACTTCTGACATTAAAACCAGTAGAGTGGACCTTCTGTATCCATAGGGTCCACATCTGTGAATTCAACCAGCTGTGAATTGGGGGGAAAATGTGTGTGTGTGTTGCAGTTGTACTGATACAATGCATTTTTTTCTTGACATTTACTAAATACAATATAGTATAACAATTATTTACATAGCATTTATTGTATATTTAGTATTATAAATAATCGAGGGATGATTTAAAATACATGGAAGGATATGGATAGCTTCTATGCAAATATTATGTTATTTCATATAAGGGACTTGAGGATCCTTGTATTTTGGTACTGTGGGGGTCCTGGAGCTAGTCCCCTGGGGGTACCAAAGGATGAATGTATGGGCCAACTTGAGGTCCCTATTATCAGCCAATCAACTAAGAAAATGGTGAGGACCATTCCTAGCCCTTCAATCTCAACCACTGAATCTCTGACCAAACTTTATATTCTTCTATCCTGATTCAACCACTTTGATATCCATTTCTGCACATATTCCCCAGTTTTCTGCTGATGTAAACTGGAAAGTAGAAATAGGCAATTAATTGGGAGTGTATTCCACTTTCTCATAGGTCACTCTGTTCCTGACCTCTTGAGTTCTCTTGAGCCTCAAGTCTAATTCTAGGACTTAGGAACAAGAAGAGGTGGAAGGAGTAGGTCCCAGTGAGCATCAACAGGTCCTTGTGGGGCAACTTCCTTAGGGAAGACCATTAGAGTTTCTTCAGGCAGGGAGGCTCACGCTGCAGGCAGAGGGGAATGGGCTGCTTCTATCCACAAAGAGATGGCAGAATTTAGAGATTTGAGGCTCCCAGGTACATTGGAATCTGCTCACATATCCCCACTCCAATTTTCAGGGTCTCATTCCTTCCCACTCAACACCCTAACTTCAACAAAAGAGACCCTGTGAGGTTGGAAGTTCCAGGTTTGTTGTAATTGCACCCCCTCTAGAATTAGACTTTGGGTTTGGTCTTCAGAAATCTCAGCCCTGTGACTACAGGAAATAGAAGTTTCTTTCAAGGTAGCAAGGAAGCTTTCAAGTCCCTTATTCAGAACTTGAACTGGGAATTTAAAACTCTAAGCTCATTATTTTCTTTCCCCATGTTTTCCAGCTCAGTTAGAAACAATGAACCAATCCCACTATCCATCTTATTTTCCCAAAAAATGTTCTCTGGAAGCAGATACTCAGTCATTGAGAGCCTTGCCTTCTACATGAACTTAACACAGGAAGCTCCGGGTGATGATCTGAGTAACTCTTTTGCCACTTCATTGCCATGGGCTGTCAGGGTCCCCTTTATCACTGGAAAGGTCATTAACCACTTCAAATCTAATTAGGCCAGAAAACCAATTCCAGAAAACCCAGAATTCATTGTAGGATTCTGTTCTTCTGGAACACCACCCTGAGTTTTAAATCTGGTACCAACAAAGTTAAACTTTTTTTTTTTTTTTGTGGTACTGGGGATTGAATCCAGTGCACTTTACCACTGAGCTAAGTCCTCAGTCTTTTATAGTTTTATTTTAAGGCAGGGTCTTGCTAAGTTGTTTAGGGCCTTGCTAAATTGCTGAGACTGGTCTTGAACTTACAATCCTCCTGCCTCAGCCTCCCAAATCACTGGGATTACAAATGTGTGCCACCATGCCTGGCAAAGCTGAACTTCTAACACACACACACACACACACACACACACACACACACACAATTCAACTTTCAATAACTGTGAGAATTCAACAACTGTGAGTACAGAAGCTGCTGTTACTACTGTGCTTGATGCTAAAACCCACAGGGAAGGAAATCAAGAATGGAAAATGGAGATAAGGTCTGGGAGAGTAAGGAACAAGCTGGAGCCCACAAGCACAAGCTGGAGTCTGCAAGGTTAGACAATTCCATGCCAGTTCTTGTTGCCTCTGACCTTGGTCATATGGTGTCCTACCAGAAACAGGGTCCTTTTCACAGGGCTAAGTACACCCTCGTGGCCCAGGAGTTGGATAAGCTGAAGGAGGATCCAGGGAAGGTAGCCCAGTTGAGTCTTGGTTGCTGCCTTACCCCTACAAGATGAGCTGGCAGAAAATTGGCAAGAGGTATAAACTGCACAATGGCTGCCATGTCACCTCCAATCCACAAGAATGTCTCCTGTGGCCCACCATAACCAGAGACTTGTAGGCATATAGGGAAGGGAATTCTGGGAAATGTAGTTTAACTGAGCTAAGGTAACACAAGACAGAGCCACTCAGACCATGTTTAATCAATCTCCCACCATCAGGAAATGGAGTCAGCAATTCCCCAACCTCCTTAAAAGCAAACACAACTCACAGCTTTGGAGATCCCTCCCAACACCCTGAACAATCAAGTTTCATATGAAAAATCAGGTTCCTTTCAGCTAATGTGATTTGGCCTCAATTCTTCCAAAACAAGAGCCTTGACAGAATTATACTCAGGAGGCTGGCTGAATTATAAGAGCCATTCCATTAACTCTTGGCAAGAAATTTCTCCCCTGATGTCAGAGTGGAGGATGAGAAGGGCTTCATTGCTGAACATGATGCAACAGAAAATGTCTTGGGCCAGGATGGGTTTGGGAGCAGAGAATCAGGCTCTGGGGAGGTCCTGCTGAAGAGATTTCTGGAGGTCTTTTCCCAGTCGGAGATTCAGTGTTGTTGTACTCAACATTCCCTAGTCTTCCGTCTTTTCCTTTCAGATTTGAGTAACAATGGCTTAAGCCCCCATCTCCTAACTAGAGGGAAGCTCAGTGTCCTCAACAAATTCCTGGAGCCTGTGGTTTTCTTTGATGGCATCCAAGGTGTCATGGACTCAACCAAAGGACATTTCTTGGTTTCCTTTGCAGATAAAGGTGACCAATCAGAAGTAAGTAAAGTTTGAGGGAAGAGATCTTTTTAAGAAGAACAGAACCACCTAGTGTTACCTTTGCTTCCCCACAAATTTTTTTCCCTCTTCTTTTTTTCCTGGAGTTGACATGATGGCTGAGACTCCTGCAGCTGTTTTGTGGCCCATGAACACGTGAGCAGAAATGACATGTTTCCCTTCCTAGCAGAGGCCGCAAGAGTGTGTCTTTGTTCTCTCTTTCCTTCCATCCCAGCGACCATCTGCATCATCTTGAGTCCCACCGCAGCTTCCAGCTGACCCATGATGGACATGAAGTGTGAGAGAAACATACCCTTGCTGTGAGTCACTGAGATTCTGTGACTGTCAATTTTAAGCAAAAAAGATCTGATCTGATGTGGGGATTGGAGGTCCCAGAGCTCTCTGGAAACGCTAGTGGAGTGAGCATGTGGCCAAGACTCTGGAAATGATCCCCAAGATATGACCAAATCCACTTCCCAGGGGAGTGTCTCCCTGAACCCTAAACACCAGGTGCCACTGTACCCGTCACTGGCAGAATCCTATTGCTCTGCCTGAGATTCAGGGATCAAGAAATTGTCACCACCCAGAACCCAACTGTCTTTTGGGTTTCAATTTCACTGTGGTTTGTGTGGAGGTATAACTTACACACAGGGCAGATCTCAAGTGCACAGTTCGATCCATGCTGATGGGGATATGTGGATATGTAATCTGCACCACCGTTGGGTACGGAACATCTCAATCTTTCAAGAAGCTTCCCTAATGCCTCTTGGCAGTCATCCTATTCCCTTGCTGTGGACATAATAGTACTAGAGGCAACTGCTATCTGGCTTTTGTCACCATTGATTTGTTTTGACTTTTTTTTTTTTTTTTGAGAAATGGTTTTGCTGTTCTGTCCAGGGCGGCCCTTGATTTCCTGGGCAGTCCTGAGCGGTTGGAAGTCAGGTGTGTGCCACAGGCCCACCTTCCATCAGCGAGTCCTGCTTATCCCAGAACCTCATGCACATGGATTTTTACGGTCTGTGCTCTTTTCGATCTGGCTTCCTTCCTTCAGAGTCATGCTTCTGAGATTCATCCATGTCATCATTGGTCTCCATATTTCTTCCTATCACAGTTTGTACCTGCTCACCTGTGCCAGCGGACATTTGGGTGGTTCCCAGGTTTTCACTATTACAAAGATTGCCGGAAACGTTTGTGTGAACATAGGGTTTCATAGCTCTCAGAAAAATTCTTAAGAGTTGAATTTTGGGTTCCTATGCTAAGAGTACATTTATCTTTTTTAAGAAAGGGCCAATTTTCTGAAATGATGATAACCAACTGATGCTCCTGGGAAAATTCCAGTTGCTCTGTATCCTCTTTGACCCTTAGAATCGCCAGTCTCTTTTCGCTGCAGGGGTGTGTGGTACTGTTTCATTGTGGTTGGCATTTATTTTTTCCTGACGGTTAATGACATTGAACATCTTTCATGTTTCTCTTGGCCATTTAGAGACTCTTTTTGTGTGTATAATTGCCTTTTTTCATTTTTCTTTTTTAAAATTTTTTATTTGTTGTTTTTAGATGTGTATGACAGTAGAGTACATTTGGACATAGTATATATACATGGAGTGTAACTCCAACCCCCACCCCCTGACTTTTGTTTTGATACTGAGGATTGAACCCAGAGGTACTTAACCACTGAGCCACATCCCCAGTCCTATTTTGTATTTTATTTAGAGACAGAGTCTCACTGAGTTGCTTTGGGTCTCACTTTTGCTGAGGCTGGCTTTGAACTTGCAATCCTCCTGCCTCGACCTCCCGAGCTGCTGGGATTACAGGCATGCGCCACTGTGACTGGCTAACTTCCCATTCTTGAAGTTGTACATGAGGTAATGTTACAACGGTCGTGTATTCATATATGAACATAGGAAACAATAGCCTTTTAATGACCACAAGGCAAATGACTGGATGGTGGAGTGGTATAGTCAAAGACAAAACAAAAACAAACAACAACAAATCCAAAATCAAAAAACTCAATACCTCTCCGACCATGCTGGCCTGCAGAAAACAGCCAATTATGGAGAAAGGGTCTCCTTAGTCTTTCAGATCTTATAGGAGGGGCTCTATTTAGAGGACCTGAATCTATGTTCAGAATCCCAACTCAGAATCCATCTGGAAAACATACCTTAGCTTTCTCATCTCCATCCCATGGGGAGGTGGGATGAGGGAGGACTGGTCTCTGGGTCCTGCTTTCCAATCATCCACACACTGAGCTGGCCTCTTCCCAGTGTTAGTCTCCTACGCTGAGGTGGTGGCCAATGAGCTGGTTTCAGGTCCCAGACGATGTTAAATCACATTGCATTGTGTCACCAGAGAATGTCACATTGCATCATCAGAAAATAGTCTGAATGCGGCTCATGGCCCATTCTGCTGATTTAATCCATCAGATGCTACAAAGGAGAAAGTGTCTCTATGGTGAAGAATCCACTGTACCCTGATTTAGAATTAACCACACCTGGTTTTGCCCTTGACTGCTGGAAGGCGATTTCTAAGCCCTTGGAAACTTCTGCCTGGTGTGACCTTCTTTATATGGGGGCCTTGGTTCACATCAGCTGGTTTCTTTCTTTTTTTTTTTTAACCTGGGATTGAACTCAGGGACACTCAGCCACTGAGCCACATCCCCAGCCCTATTTTGTATTTTATATAGAGACAGGGTCTCACTGAGTTGCTTAGGGCCTCGCTAAGTTGCTGAGGCTGGCTTTGAACTCGCAATCCTCCTGACTTAGCCTCCCGAGTCACTTGGATTACAGACGTGCACCACCATGCCTGGCTTTCAGCTGGTTTCTAACAGTGTGATTCATGGTGGGGGCTTTGGGTCACATGGATCAGCAACATCCCTGGAAGGGCTGGACACTAAGTCAGCCAGCTGGGAAGTCAATCATGTCTTTGTGACTAGGAGCAGTAAAAGCTCTGGGCCCAAGGTGGGTTTCCCTGGTGGGCAATACTGCTGGGGAAGTTAGCGTCATCTGCGAATGCTCCTCTGGGAGGGGACAGGGGGAGCTTTGTGCTTGGAACTCTCCTGGATCTTTGCCCGTGTGTTTTCCTCCTTGGTTGATCTTGGTGTGCTTCTCACTGTCGTCAACCATGACCAAGAACACAACAGCATTTAGTGCACCGAGCCCTTCTGGCAAATTGGCAAACCCAGGGATGATCTCAGGGATCCTCAAACCCCCAGCATGTACAGGAGGTGAGGGTGGTCTCAGGCCTCCCAACTTGGGCAGTGTCTGGGTAGTGGTTGCTGATCACACCTCCAGACCCCACGGTCTCCCTGGCACCAGGCAGACGGGCCTCTGGCTCGGAACCCTGCTTAGCACTTTCGTCTCCACTTAAGAAACAGCACAACTTCGGCTTCATTTGTCTTCATGGGATCCATCTTTAGGGCCCTCTTCTATTTATATCGAGCAGTATTGATTTTCTATATATGATTGTGCCTTTTAAAATAAATGTCTTGAAGTGAAAAAGGGAATTGGTCTTTTAAAAAAGTGATGAATTGTACTGGTGCTGGGGGTGGGGTGGTGTGAAAATTGGCAAGAGAATACATGACAACGGAAGGACGGGAAATAATAACCCAGGAACATCCTGCAGGCTGGAGCAGCCACCAGCCAGGGGCGCATGTGCTGCCAGCAACTCCTGGGTTCAGACGCATTTCCCCTGCACAACCTGCAGGGCTGCCCCCTAAACCCCTGCCCCACTTTTCTTTCTTTCTTTCTTTCCCTTTTTTTTTTTTTTTTTTTTTTTTTTTTTGGTACCATGGATTGAACCCAGGGGCACTCTGTCACTGAGCCACATCCCCAGCACCCCCCTTTTCCCATATTTTATTTACAGGCAGGGTCTCACTGAATTACTTAGCACCTTGATTCTGCTGAGGCTGGCTTTGAACTTGCTATCCTCCTGCCTCAGCCTCCCAAGCCACTGGAATTACAGGCGTGTGCCACCACCCACGGTATTGCTTTTCAATGTTTTTAAAAAGCCACCCGTGATTAGAAATATGCTTTATATCATCACCACGATGGATATCATTAGGTTCAGTCATAGGAAATCACTATTTGTGTATGTCAAAAATATTTGAATAGTGACATTTTCAAATGATTCAGTTTAATATATGGATATAAATAGCTGCAGCCAGCTAGCTAGCTCGATAGAAGGATAGATGACTGGGTAGACATCTCTTCTGATTAGTAGGTGGTGGATGTCAATAATAAGACATTTTTAGTGTCTCTGATACTATATATGGGTCTTCCCTTGGTATGCACAGGGGGTTGGTTCCAGGACCCTCTGAGGATATTAAAATCTGTGGACACTCAGGTTCTTTATGTGAAATGGTGTCGTATTTACTATCATCTGTAGAATCCTCCCAAACACTCGCCGCCCTCTCTGCACTCTTTAGAAACCTAATGCAATAGAAATGCTGTGGATATAGTAGCTTCACTATATTTTTGAGGAAGACCATGAAAAAAAAGGGTTGGATATTTTCTTTTCTGTGACTTCTTTCCCTTTTCCTCTGGCATGCAGCTTGTGACCCAGGAAACAGCCGTCATAAGGAAATGGTCTGTGACCTTAAGTTTCTGAAACACTATTACACAACGGCTGGGACCAGGGTCTCCTCTCTAAACTTTGGCACGGTCCCCGCCTGGAGCCCTGGGTGCAGGTGCCTGCCCGGGCTTGATCAGTTGAGCCCCTCCCCACGAGAGCTGGAGGCCCAGGGCCTTCTGGAAGCCCCCTGGAGACTCTGTGCCTTCCCCACCATGTTGGGGTCCACAGGGCCCTGGAATTCCCCACCCGCGTGGCTCTGAGCCCACTCCAGGGCCTGCAAAGTGTTCTTGGCAGACATGTCCCTCAGTCCAGAGGTGACCCGGCATTGGTCACTGTGTCTTGGAGAGTCTGGACAGAGTGTGATGTGCAGGTGAAAGTGTCCACACTGGTGTGTGACCCTCCTCAAGGTGAAAGAGACCCATAGCGCAAGAAAAAGGGGGGTCACCAGGGCTGGGGGCCTCCATCTGTGTTGGGGGAGCAGGCCCTGGATACCACGCTCTGCACAAGGACTGGAGCAGGGGTCTCAAGTGGCTCGCGGACAGACTCTCAGCGGACTCTCTTCCACGGTCACCCACCACGCCTGCCCCCACCCGGCCACGCCCCTCACTTCATTCCCGCCTGGGCTCCTGAGCCGAGCCCCCTCCCCGCCCCTCACTTCACTCTCCAGGGCGCCCGAGACTGCCCGGCTCCTTACTGCCTCCCCAGTGGAGCGTGATCGGAGGCCACAGGGTGGACCACGGTGCTTTAATTTTTGTCTGAACAGAGCGGAAAACTTAAGGGGCGGTGCCCGGGCAGCCACACCCCTCGGGGAGGCAGGGTGGGGAGGTGGGCGCAGGGCCGTCACCCCAGGGCCGGCTCCATCCGTCTGAGTCTTCCCTCTCAGGCTGGGCTGCTTCCACTGACCACTCTGTAGGCTCTTGGAGGGGAGGGAGGAGGCTGGCTGCCATGCACTGGTTGGGGCGCCGTCTTGGAGTCCCCATGGGGTTGGCGGTCCCCACTGCTGACGGACTCACCTGCGACTCCGGCACAATTGGGACAACTGCCGACACTTGCCACCTGCGAAGGAAAAGGAAATGCGATATTGAGTAGTGTGTGCTCCGGGGACGGGAAGAGGCTGGCGGATCCCGCCTCTCAGGAAGCACACAGGTAGCTCCGTAAATAAGGGACTGAGAGACAAGCGCGGGACCAGCCAGGGCAAAGGCCCGCAGGGAGGAGTCCACACACACACACACTCACACACACACACACACACACACGGACGGGACGGTGGAAAATGCAGACCATTTTGTGTATTACACGTACATTTACCTACTATGTTCCAGGTACTGGTCAGGGCACTGGAAACAGAGTGGGGAACAAGAAAGAAAACAAAAAGTCCTGACCTTACAGAGCTGACTTTCCTAGCAGGGGAGACCAGCAAAGAAAAATCACTAAGTCCAATGTATAGATGGTGCTAGGAACAAAAACAGATCCAAGAAGGACGCAGGGAGGCCTAGGAGTCGGGTGCATCCTCATGGGCCACCCTGAAGATGTCATCCTCACCCAGGAGGTGACAGCTGGGCAAAGACTTGGTGGAGGTGAGGATATGTGGATGGTGTTCCAGGCAGAGGGAACAGCCAGTGCAAAGGCCCTGTGGCAGGAGAACTTGAATGATGGGCTCGAGGAACAGGAAGGGGGCCAGAGGCCTAGTCCAGAGTGAGCCAAGGAGCACTTGAGAAAAGCAACCCGCCTGCCACCTGGCTGCCACTTTGCCTCCCCCAGTCCTCTCCTCTCTTGCCTCCTCCCCTCCCCTCCCTGGCTCCCTCTGCTATTACCACAGCAGGTTCCCTCATTCCTGCCCCAGGACATTTTGCCCGCTGCTCCCTCTGCCTGGATTTTTGTTTTTTGTTTGTTTCATCTTCTCATCATCAGGAACCCGTTCCAGTTCCACCTTCTCAGAGGGAGCTCCGCCCTTGCCCCTCTGTCTCAGTGCTTGAGTTGACCGATACCCTTTTCCTCCTTTGCATTCTGCTCATTCCTGCATTTCCTTGCTTGTTGTAACCTGCCCACCAGCCGTGAGCTCCCCAAAGACGAGGGTCAGGGCTGCCTGTGACCACCATGCCCTCAACATCATCCAGCACAGATCAGGTCTACAGAGAGTGCCCCCAAATATTTGTCATTGGAAAAATATGTGGCCCCAGATCTAACACCCAGGCTCTGCCCTCACAGACCTGGGTCCAGTCCTCCCCTGATTTTTATGTGCTGTGTGACCTCGGACAGACGTCTCAACTCTCTGAGCCTTAATCTCCCCACTGGGGAGAGGACAGGGCCTGGCACAGAGTCAGGATCTACAAAGGCATGGGCAACTGAGGCGACTGCGTGTTAGCGAGCTTGGTTATTCTTTTCAGTGTTCTGCCCCCACCTTCAGGCAAGAACAATGTGGCTGTGCCCATTTTCCTGATGAGAAAGTCGGATGAGAGGGGCATTTGGCATGGGTTATACAGCTTAGCTGAGTGCTTATAAATGGGGAAGGGGCTTGTGTTTTATTATACCCACACAGAATTTTTTTAAAGCTTTTAAAAACAATTAGTCTCTCTCCTTATTATCCCCCTTTGCCTCCCTTCCTCACCCAACCTCGGGCCCCACGAGGCACACGCGACAGGCGCACCCCTGGGCCCCTCACCATCTACCGCAGCGCTAGCACAAAACAGGGCAAGAGGACCAGGGGCCTGGGCGCCGGATCCCTCCGCCTGTTACACTGAGGCAGCCGCTGGATGGTCTCCCAGGACCAATGCTCCTGCCAGAGTCCCGGGCTGTGCTTTGGACGTGGTCTCAGAGTGTCCCTCAGAGGCTTCATATGTCGGAAGCTCGGTCCTCAGTGTTGAGAGGCTGCGGGGCCTTTAAGAGGTGGGGCCTAGGTTGGGGGCGTCACCTTCAGGAGGGGTGGCCGCTCACCTCTCTGGTCAGCTGACTCCCCAGAGAGTGGGTTGTAATAAAGAGATGGAGACGGCCCTCCCGCCCTGGCTTCTTGTCGTGTCATGGGTTTCTCCCTTCCTGATACCATCCCCGTGATGGCACGCAGCCGCAGGCCCTCACCAGAGCTCAGAACCATGGGGCCGCTGAGCTGGGACTCTTGGCCTCCAAGACGGTGAGCTAAATCAACCCCTTTTCTTTATAAGGATCACACTCAGGTATTTTGTTTCAGCAAAGGAAAATAGATGAATATATCCTCTTTTAAACCTTCTTCCATTAACCCTTTGAGAGTCCATCTGTCACCTGTGATGACCCCGACTGTCACAGCTGCCAACACGTAGGCATGCAGATATTTTACAGAAACAATAAATCTTGAAAGGGTCACTACTCTGGTAGCTCCAGACCCCCTATTCTTGTTCCATTGGGTGGATGTGGTTGCTCCCTCTAGGTGGGTCATCTGGTCCTCATCTGCCTTCTCCCTACCTAGTCTTGTTCACCCCTTGTTCCCTGATAGATCTGTGGACTGGTGTGTTGACTGCTAAAATGGCCCCAATTTTCTAACCCTCCCTCTGAATGTACAGGCTTCCTCTCTCCCTCCCTCTCTCTCATTTCCTCTCACACCTTCACCTCCTAGTCTCCTGGTCTAATCCATGGTCTTATTCCTCTCTCGTCACCTCAGGAGGCTAAGAACATGAGGTAAAGAACCGAGGTGCCCCTCAAAGCATTGCTCCAGCTCACAGTCAACTGACGTCAGAGGCGTGAATAAATCCAGCCACAGCCAGAAGAACCACCCGGCTGAGCCCAACCCACATTTCTCAACCGCAGCCATGGAGCTGAAGGAGTGGTCGTCTCCCTAGGCCATTGCTGTTCCGGGGAGGTTCACACGGACACAGAGCTGCAGATGTGCCTGGTGGGAAGCAGCCTAGCCCAGGGGCCTTCAGGAACCTGCCCTCAGGTGCGATGCAGGTCAAAGCCTCCCCCAGCCCGGTCCAGTGCCCCTCCCACCCAAGCCCCAGGCTCACTGGTAAGGATGATAATTCCCGTGATGAACAGCACGGCTGCCACCAGGAGACCCCGTCTCCGCAGAGTGGTCTCATCTACAGGAAGAGAAGTGGAAGTAGAAGATCAGAGGGCCTTCCGCTTCCCCTCTCCCACATCTTCCCATGGCTGACATACCATAGTAGAAGGGGTTGTCCTCATCTGAACCTGGGAGAAAACACAAGGCACACATCAGAGTCTGGTAGAGGCTTGCAGAATGAATAAGTGAATGGCAGAGTCAGGGAGCAGAGACACTTGGGTCTCACTCAGCCTTTCTGTCCTCACCAGGGCACATGACCTGGCTCCATCACCTCTCTAAGCTCCTCTCCTCACTCTCACCATGACTGCTACACTTCAGACCCACTGGCCTCCCTGCTGTTAAGCCTTCTCACCTCAGGGCCTTTGCACTGGCTGATCCCTAGATATCCCTCCTTCACTTCCTTCAAAGTGAGACCTTCCGTGGCCCTTTATATGAAATACCCCCCAGTCATTCTTTTTTTTTTTTTTTTTTTTTTGGTACTGGGGATTGAACCCAGGGGGCACTCCACCACTGAGCCACATCCCCAGCCCTATTTTGTATTTTATTTAGAGACAGGGTCTCACTGAGTTGCTTAGGGCCTCGCTCAGTTGCTGAAGCTGGCTTTGAACTTGCGATCCTCCTGTCTCAGCCTCCCAAGTGCTAGGATTACAGGCGTGCGCCACCGTGCCCGGCCCCCCAGTCATTCTGTTAACCCTAAACCAGCTTTATTTTTCTGAATAGCAAAATAAAACCACCCACTATGTATTATTACAATTATTATTTGCTGTCTTCCCCACCCCTAGAATGAGACAGAGATTCTGTCTGTCTCATGCACTGCCGTGTCCCTGGCTTCTACAATGGTGCTGGCACACACGAGGTGCTCAATGAACCTAGGCTGAATTAACAGGTGAGTGGGCTGTCTGGTGGGCATGTCCTTCCCACATACTTCAGAGTTCAGTGGGCAGGAAGTGGAGGACAAGAGTACCAAGAATCAGAGCTTCCTGCTGACCCACAACCGATCTCAGACACGTGAGTAGGCTCAGTGGGGACCAGAAGAACCACCCAGCTGAGCCCAACCTCCCTTTCAAATTGCAGGATTAGGCGCTAAATAAGCAATTGCCATTCTGAGCCCCTGAGTTTGGGCATGGTCTGGACCCACATGCCTTCATCTGTTTTTTCAGACATGATGGTGTCCCCACCCCCTGCCCAACCTGGGACTCGTTCACTACCCCACATACCTGAACTGAGGACACCTCTGAGCTGAGCTCATTCCAGGGCAGGTAATGCATGGTAACTGGGAAGGGCCCATTTCCAGTCTGGGAAGGGAGTTACTGACCTGATGAGCTGGGGCTCAGGGGGTCCGTCCTGGCATCTTTGCCTGGGGATGGCCTCCGAACGGGCTCCGTGGTGCCTTCAATGGGAGGGTCAGAGAGGGTGGCCAGAAGACAGGGAGGGCAGGAGTGGGTGGGAGACAGGAGGAGGACATCACTGTGGGCCAAAATGGGAGAAACCCCTCCCCCAATATCTGCAGAGGTGTCCCCCCTCCACCCGCAGAGACAACAGCAATGGCCTCACCTGCTGGTCCAAGCTAGCTGCCCCAACCCCCTGTTGGCCTCGCTCCTCAAGCCTCCCAGACACCCCATATGGAGTCCAGGAGCTCAAGGGCAACACCTGGCAGAGTGGGGGTGGGGGCCCAGGAGCCTGGCTCAGCTGCCTGCCAGCAAAACATTTCCAACATTGCCTCGGTCCTGAAACCCACAAGTCCAGTGGGTCCTTAAAAAACAATTCCATTTCCCAAAGAAAAGGCCAAGTCCTCACCCTGGCTCTAGGAAGCACAGACCGTCCCATGGACCCTGGGTTCCGCGGGCTCTTTCAGCACCTCACCCCTTAAATACAACCCGAGGGGTGAGGACTGGGGCCGGCTGGGGAGAGCCTGACCTAGAGGAAGGTATTGCAAGACAGAGAGCCCCCTCCCAGTGCACCGAGTCCCAGATCCTAATGGCGCTCCCTGTGGCCCAGGTTATAACTGAGGGGCCACATGACCCCCATCCAGTTCCTCCCAGAGACCCTCCAAACCCCAAGTAATGATTCTGAGTGACAGCCAGGCACCAGGGACTGAACTGCGTCTCCCCCAATTCACACACAGAAGCCCTAGCCCCCGAGTGTGGGGAGTCATGCAGGTGGGGCCAGAGGCCACTGGCTTCCACCTGCACAGGCCTGGGAAAGGCCCTAGCAGGACACAGCAAGAAGGTGGCCATCTGCAACCCCAGGAGGGAGCCCGCACCTCACACAGACCCTGATGCCCCCTTGATCTTGGACGTCCAGTCTCCAGAACCATGAGAAATAAATTCCTGCTGCTTAAGCCCCCTGGCCCATGGTCCTTGGCTGTGCAACCAGAGCAGATCAAGTCACGAGGCAAAGCTAGGAAGCTGGGAGCTGGATGATGGCAGAAGCCATGTCCCCACCAGGTGCCCCAGCAGGAGAGAAGCCAGGAGGGAGGAGGGAGGGGCTCAGTGGCACCTTCTGCCCCTTGACTTGATGACCCCTGTTCCTGCTGAATTTCTGTCATATATAACAGGAGTGCAGACTCACATAGAGAGCAACACAGGCCAGCAACGACTCAAGAGCAAATTAAAAGTGTTTCTATCAGTTGGGAAACGCAAACGCAGCTGCTATCTCCCATGGGGCACTTTGGTGCAAAATGGAAAAGCTCCATTCCCTAAGACACTTTATTTTCATCTGTCATGAAAGTGTTTTCATAGATTCTGTAGGAATGAGATGTTCTACAGTCATCACTGGAAAATCAGAATGATCATGGACAAGGCGAATGATATGAACCTAGAGGTGATGCTCTTGTGCAGCGCTCAATCTGTGCAACTGTGCATGCCTCTCAGCCTGAGTGGCCTCAGCTACAGTGCTATCCAGTGACGGCTTGCTTTTGAATAGGGATCATCAGAGGCGTGGGAGGTTGTTTGTTGCCTTCATCTTATCTCAGACCCTTTTCTCACATCTTCTTGTAACATTAACTTACTTGTCTGGAAGGAACCACCTCTCCCCTGACTGTTGGTCTAGGTGGTGCTGGTAGGGCTGACTACCTTGTCCAGCCCTAGGGTGGGACTCAGACCAATCAGAGCAGTCCAGGCTTCTATTGGTTCAGATACAGATATATGACCCCAGCTTGGGTAATGAGAGTCAATTCTGGGCTTTGGACTGAAGTAAATGAGAAAGAAATCCTCTGTAGACACTGAATTACAGAACTATGTTTGCCACCAAGAAGGAAAAAAAGAAGGAAGACAACACAGTCAAGAGCAGGAGCAATTCAATCATAATGGCGGTGCTTAAGCCCCTTGATCCAGCTATGCCTGACACTGTTTTTAACCTCCAGATTTTATAGAACTTATATAGCTAATAAATCTTTCTGTTTTAATTGGGTGGTCTATATTTTGCAACTGAAAGGTTTCTTCCCTAATACTGGGCAGGATACACGAAGGAAACATCTACAGTCCTATTTCTCAGCACCAGCCCAGTAGGAATCTGAACAAAGGAGGGTAACCAAGTCCACTGCCTTTGGGAAATGCCGCTTTCTAGAGGCTCCCTCACGGGAGGCATGCTGCAAATTAGCTTTTATGCTGAGAACCCTTGCCATCAAGAAACATATTTAAATTCAGCTCAGAGTTCCCCAAATACTTTGACTACACACACACACACAAAAAAAAATTAAATTAACAATTCCCCAAACAGGAGCTCTGAGAAACTCACTTGGGGAAGCGCTGACCTAGATAGGGAGTCAAACAAGAACCAAAGGTTGCCATTCCCAGTCCCAGGCTCTACCTTCCTCGCTGCTCACGAGTGTCCCTGGATCTGTCACCAGAAGCACATCCATTCTTGTTGGTGGCAGGGTCTCCCTCAGGATCGTGGTCTGGCTCTGTGTTGTTTCTACTCAGGTCAGAAGGACAAAGAGGGGAGGATAAGAACTGAGTGAGCCAGGTGTGGTGGCCCATGCTGGTGATCCCAGCGACTTGGGAGGCTGAGGCAGGAGGATCACAAGTTTGAGGCCAGCCTTCAGTGACTTAGCGAGGCCCTAAGCAACTTAGCAAGACCCTGTCTCTGAATAAACTATAAAAAGGACCGGGGACCTGAGACCTGCACCAAATAGAAGACAAAGTAGGCCTGAATCTTCATCATGTTGGATTAGGATCAGACTTCCTTAACAAGACTCCCAAAGCACATGAAATCAAAGCAAGAATCAATAAATGGAATGGACTCAAACTAAAAAGCTTTTTCTCAGCAAAGGATACAATCAATAATGTGAAAAGAGAGCCTACAGAGTGGGAGAAAAATCTTTACCACCTGCACTTCAGATAAAGCACTAATCTCCAAAATATATAAAGAACTTACAAAACTTTACACCAAAAATACAAAGAACCCAATCAATAAATGGGCCAAGGATCTGGACAGACACTTTACAGAAGAGGATGAACAGGCGATCAATAAACATATGAAAAAGTGTTCAACATCTCTAGTAATTAGAGAAATGCAAATTAAAACAACTCTAAGATTTCATTTTACTCCAATTAGAATGGATATTATCAAGAACACAAACAATAATAGATGTTGGCGTGGCTGTGGGGAGAAAGGCACACTTTTACATTGCTGGTGGAGTTGCAAATTGGCACAGCTACTCTGGAAAGCAATATAGAGATTCCTCAGAAAACTTGGAATGGACCCACCTTTTGACCCACTTATCCCACTCCTCGGTTTATACCCAGAGGACTTAAAATTAGCACACTACAGTAACACAGCCACATCAATGTTTATAGCAGCTCAATTCACAATAGCTAGACTGTGGAGCCAACCTAGATGCCCTTCAACAGATGAATGGATAAAGAAGCTGCGGTATATATATACAATGGAATACCACTCAGCCACAAAGAAGAATAATATTATGGCATTTGCAGACAAATGGATGGAATTGGAGATTATCATGCTAAGTGAAACAAGCCAATCCCAAAAAAACAAAGGCTGAATGTTTTCCCTGATAAGTGGATGATAATATAAAATCTGGTTGGGGGGATGGGGAGTGAGAGAAGAATGGAGGAACTTTAGATTATGTAGAGGGAAATGAGAGGGGGAGGGGGTGGGGATATGAAAAATGGTGGAATGAGAGAGACGTCATTACCTTATGTACATGTATGATTAACAATAATGATATGAATGCACATCATGCACAACCATAGAAATGAAAATATGTACCCCATATGTGTACAAAGAATCAAAATGAAGTCTGTAAAAAAATAAAAATTAATAAAAATTAAAAATTAAAAAAAAAGGACCAGGGATGTTGCTCAGTGGTTAGGGTTCGATCCCCAGCAAGAAATGAAGGAAGGAAGGAGGGAAGGAGGGAGGAAGTAAGAGAGGGAGGGAGGGAGGGAGGGAAGGAACTGGGTTAACAGCAGCATGCAGATCTATAGGACTGTGTCTCCCTCCCTCCATCAGTTTGGCACTGATCAAAGATGTCAATATACCGAGTGTCACTGGTCACTGTAGCTGGGCAAGGAGGACTATCTCTGCCTGCTACCAATGGTGTGGCCACTTGAGAGCGCAACTTTTAAAACAGATCCACATGTCCAGGACCTTTCCCCAAAGTGTCCTGAATAAGAGCCCTGGCTCTGGACCAGATTTCCACACTCTGATCCTGTCTGTGGGCCTGCGTTGCTGTGAGACCATGGGCAAGTTGCTCTGAGCCTCCATTTCATTATCCATAAGGTGGAGATAATGGCTGTTTCTATCTGGTAGGGCTTGTGTGAGGGTCAAAGGAGTTAATGCCCATAAAGTATTCATGGCTGTGATGGTGTGTGTGAGTTCTGTGTTTGCTCAAAGGGAAGGAGCAAGGCTGCTCACTGTGGCAGTGTGTGTTGCAAGCAATGAGCGCATCAGGATGGGTGTGTCTATATTCACTGCAGCCTGGCACCCTGTGGAATACTAGACAGCAGAGAAGAAGGAGAGCATGAGCCTTATGTTGTGAGAACAACTTCCAAACATACTATTGCTTAGAAAAGACAAAGCAAGGTGCAGGACATTCACATGATATCCTTTAACTCACAGAAAAACACCAGACAGTGTATTTTCTGCAGGTAATATTCATGTGATATCATAGGATCAGGAAATCACCCCTAACGTTAAGTATGGGGCATCCCAGAGACGGAAAGAGAACAAGAACAGCCTGGGGCAGGGGGGCAAAGGGATTTAGTCTTGCATAAAATACTTTTTTCTTTCCAAGGACAATGTGTTTACATACTACTGTGACAATAATCATTAAAACAAAAAAATTCAGGGGCACCCTCTGAAATATGTTAAACTCCAAGAAAAAGTTCTAATAGTATTTGAAAATTTAAAACAAGGAAAAAATAGATAAAGAGATGAATAGAAAAAACGAATAGGGTTTGGCACACAGGAAGTTTCTGCGGGGACTTGTAAAGGTCTATTCTTTGATCTGCCCGGGAAGTGACGCGGGCGTTCAGTCTGGGGTAGGTTGCTGAGTCCTACGCTGGCAGGTGTGGTCCTTTTCTTGGTACATGTAAGACCTCCCAATTTCAAAAGTTCCCTTTGTTTTGTTTTTTAAAAGTGGGTGGACAGGAGGCTGAGGCAGGAGGATGACAAGTTCGAAGCCAGCCTCGGCAACCTAGCGAGACTGTCTCAGAAAAAACAAAATAGAGCGGGGCTGGGGATGGGGCCCTGTGGTTAAGCACCCGGGGTTCCATCACTCACCATCAGTAGGCTGGGCCAGGGTCTCAGGGGTGGACTGGACTTCTGGGTGGGCTGTGTCTACAGTTAGAAAAAGAAGAGGAGAGAGAGAAGTTGAGAAGGTCTGAGACGGAGATCCGGAGATCCGGGGATCCGGGAGCAACTTAATTCTGATGTAATGAAATGACCACAGGCTCCACCATTCATTTGTTAAGTGCCACGGTCTCCCTGCCTGGGTACCTTGCCTCCTACACCAATCACACCGGGGTTCCTTCTGGGGACATTGCCACCCGTCGGCTTTATCAGGACTTCGAAAAGTCCTGTCTAAAGAAATGTGTTTTACTCAGTTTTTCAAATATCTGACCACAAACCAGCACCCAGCTGCCTGGATAAGAGCCTCCTGGATAAGATCCCCTTTGGGGATCCATCCTTCCCTGATGTTTGGACCACTTTTTTCAGGGGTGGAGATTGACCAGGGGGCCCAGTTCCACCAATCAGCTTTCTACATCGGTGGTCATAATGATCAGCTCATAGTTGGACTCGTGATCTGAGTCCAATGACACTCAGGTTTGGGACATCTGGTAGATTGAGGAGGAAGAAACTCTGTTGTCTTGGATTCATAGCAGGGCCATATTGGCCCCATGAGATGATAAGCTGACTGAGCATGAAGCCAACACAGAGAAAACAGAACCAAGAGATAAGTTCTTGATGGCAACATTCGAGAACCTAGATCAAGCCATGCCTGAAGGTCTATCCTTAGTCTTTTTAGTTATACGAATCCATAAAGTTCCTATTTGGTCTAAAATGGAGAGTTTTGTTGCTGGTGTTATTTGCACTGATGGGATGTTGACAGACCTGTCCATCTTTCCTCATTTGGGACTTGTGTCAGGACGTGAATGCCCAAAGTAGTTTGGTCCACTGTAGAAATGGATGTGGTCTCCTCTAACGTCTGTCCTGCGGAACCAAAGAAATGTCAGGAGGGAGCCCCTGGTCCCCCTTCTCTCGTCTTTACTTCCACCTGCCCAAACTTCCAAGACTTGGGGGCAACTCCAGGGGTCCTGTGTGCTGGGGGGACCATTCAGCTCTGATGCCTGGACGTTTACAAGCTGTGCTAAAGTCCCAGGACCCTTCTGCCAGCCCCATACTTGTGGGGTGCTCTAGTGAGCCAGGTGCCGGGGTCAACTGGGACCCTAGTTTCAATACTCCCAAGGACCCCTGTGACTTAGAACAAATGAACCCTCAGTCGTCGCGTCTGCAAAGTGGGGATAACAGGGAGATCGACTTCACAGGGCTGGAGATGGGGCCGAAGGAGACGGAGGGGAAGGGGCCCTCCCTGCACTTCATGGAGTTAGCGCTACACATGTCCGCTGCCCTTGCCCCACGCCAGCCTCTGTCCCCTCCCCGGGTGACCTCTGTTATACAATATCCCCTCCTCCTGTGACCCAGACGTGAAAGGAGACCTCTCCCTGGCTCCTGTGACCTCCGAGGTTGGATCACGATCCTCTGTGGCCCAGCAGCACCTCACTCTAGGTAAAAGCCAAAGTCCTCACTTGGCCCGTCATTCTCCCCTCCCTCTGGCCCCAGCACCCCCATCTTCTAGCAGTCTACCTGTTGCTCACTCCGACCTGGCCACTGGATCTTCCTGCTTTTCCTCAAACACCCCAGACAACGCTGACCCCCAGATCCCTGCCCAGAGCACTCCCACACACTTTACTTCTTAGTTGCTTAGTGTCTGTCTTTGCCCCAGCAGAACGTGACGTCCTGTGGCGCTCGCTGCAGTTCCTTTCAGGCCAGAAGATCTGGCACATGGTAAGTGCTCAGCAAATCGCTGTCGTACGGTTGCAAGGACACATGAACATCCAAGAGAAGTGGGGGCACCTTTGGTGAAGCAAACAATCTGGATTCTGATGAAGCCAGGGATGTTGAGACCCAAGCTCTCCACCCACTAGCCTCTGGCACAAGTCACTTCTGCCCACTGACCCTCGGTTTCCTCATCCATAAAAGGGACACAACAACATGTATAAGAGAGAGGTAAAGCCTCCATCAGCCCAGGAAGCATTCACCATGGCTACTGCCTTGGAAGACACGTCTCAGGCAAGGCTGCGCGTTCTCCTCCTCTTTGGACTAGCACCAGTTCAACCCCTTTGCCTAACAGCTCATTGTTAGGGGACCCAGGGATCTGCTTTGTTGGGAGCCCAGGTTTTCTGGCTGCCGAATAGAAAACTGACACCGGTCTCCCGGCCAAATCAAACTCTCCAAGTTCTTTTGGAGGTGAAGTTGTGGATGCTCAGCAGGACAGGCTCCAGACAGAGTCAGGAAGCAACCACCCAGGTCTGAGGTGCCTGAGAAGGTGTAGCCCCAGAGTGCCCAGGGAGCCCTACTTCCTGATGCCAGCTCAGTGGAGGGGGCCCGGTGAGATGACAGGAGAGCAGCCACCACACTCAGGGCCACCCACCCAGAAGCACCCTGGGGGCTCCAGAGCAGGGTCTTACCTCTGGTGGGAAGAATGAGGCCAAGGATGGTGAGGAGGCGCAGGCGACCAGAGGGAGACATCTACAGGGTAAGTGGGAGGTGGGGGGTCAGAGAAACACGCCTGTGGGGCGAGCCCCTTCTCTCCCAGGAGCTGGGCCTCTGGCTTCCAGGACCCCTGCCAGGCCTGACAGCTGCCACCGGGAGCAGTGAGAGATCTTGGAGGTGGGACTCCCAAGAAAACAGAAAGCATCGTGCCAACCTGGCGCCCCAGCAGCACAAAGGGAACGGGACACCCCGGAGGCAGAAAAGCCCTCCCTGCGCCTCTGGCCAGGCAGCAAACCTCACTCAAATGGATGGCGAAGGCGCATGGTGACCTGGGGTCTGGGGCAGAGTGGATGTGGTCCCCTCCCCACTCTCTGAGGCCCAGAGTCCAGAGCCCTCAAGGAGTGGAAAGAGGAAGAGTGACTAATGCCTCCTGATCGCAGGGGAAAAAGTGAGTTTGTGTCAGGGCTGCAGGCGGGACCGCGCGCCCCGAGCGCTGGGAGGATCTGCGAGGGACAGGTCTGCGAGCGATGGAGCGAGCCGGGGACACTGAGGCAGCAGGAGAGAATGGGGCGGTCCGTCTAGCCCCGAGGGGAGGTGAGAGACCAGGGCATGAATGGGAGGCAGGGAGGCCCAGCGAGGCCGGTCTGCTACCCACCTGAGCCCGGCCCTGGGCAGAGGGGCAGCGGCTGGAGGTGGATCAGAGAAGGGACTTACGTCAGCGCCGGGGGTCGGGAGCCTGCAGCTGGAGGAGAGAGGACCTCGGCGGGAGCGGCGTCCGGGCGGAGGGTGTGGCCAGGGGAGCGCGGGCGGGCGGGGACCAAGACGGCCCAGTCATTTCCTCTTGGGTTTCCTGACTTCAGAGCCGGGGTGGAGGCAGGAGGGGGAGGCTCAGGGCGACGTGGGGCTGGTGGGAGGCCGGGCGGGGGTCTCCAGCCACCCGGGGCTCGCGGCGCGGGGCTGCCTGCGGGACCCGCGCGGGCAGGTCGGGGGGGCGGGGCTCCTCGGCGGAGGCGGGGGACCGGGAAGGGCCGAGGCGCGCAGCGAGGGTGTGAGGACCAGGAGGCGGAGCCGCGGGCGACCCCGGCACCCCACCTCGTGTGCCCACAGATGAGAACAGGCAGACAGAGCAGGGAAAACACCAAATGCACATTTATTAAGCTCAAGACGTGGACACCCGGGGGCCCGGGAGCGGATCTTCGGGGAGGAGACGAGGAGGTGCAGGGCGCGGCACACGGGGATTTGGGGGCGCTGGGCGTGGACTCCCGGGTCCCAGGAGCAGGAGGCCTGAGTCCCCGGGTCTGGGATGCAGACGGGCTCTTTGGGGGATCGTCATTGCCAAGGCCTGGGGAGGGACAGCGGGGTGCAGCGGCTCCAGCCTTGGGGTGGGTGGGGCGGCTCATTCGGGGGAGCGCTCCCCGGCGCAAGGCTGGGGTCCCCACCGCCTTCACCCGGTCCTCAGGCTCCCGCGCTCAGGCAGGGACGGCTGTGGAGGTTCCCTGGAGTTGCTCTTACACGCCGCCACCGCCAGGGGCTGGGGACAGAGGAGGGGCGGCGTCAGCAGGGGGCGGGGGTCTCAGCGAGTGGCCCCTGCCCACAGCCACAGTGGGCCCTGGATCAACAGTCACCCCGGATTTCACCCACGAGCGAGCACGAGGGAGCTTTCTTGTCCCCCCGCCCCTCCGCACCCCACTCCCCCACACCCTAACACCTGATCCCTATGGGGAGAGAGCCAACACAGCTGTGAAGGGACACGGAAAGTGAACCTGGGCTTTAGGGGGACTCCCCCTGCCAGCAGGGAAGACCCGCCCCCGCCTACACCCCCAGGCTCCTACACCCTCCTTCTGCTCTCGTTCCCGGCGTCCTGAACGTTTGGATCCAACAGGAAGGAATCCCCTCAAATCCCACCCACTCCAGACCATCCTTCAACCAGGAAGGGTCAGAATCCTGCAGGGATTCCTAAGTGGTTCCCCAGGTGCCAGGACCAGACACCCCGCATCCACACCTCCCCCAGCACCCACAGAGTACACCATTAAGGCTCTTAAATATCACTCACAGAATAGGAAACAAACATGAAATTCGACACCCGATTTCCCCCAAAAGGGAACCTTCCAAGCCCCTCCCCTTTTGTTCAGTTCTAAGAATTTTATGAGGCAGAGAGATTCCCATCTGATTTTTTTTTAACAGTCCCTGGAAAGGATGCAATTCCACTCAAAACAGGTCAAGATATTTTTACGTAATTAAAATTAACACCCCCAAGGGGCCACACTCTTCCATCTGCGTGCTTATCTCCCTCTGCATCCTCACCCCTCCCCACCTTCCCTTACACCTTCTGTCCACCCCCAACCCCTCCTCCAGCCGCCAGCCTCCAGCCTCCACTTCTCCCTCCCCCTTCTTCCCAACACTTCCATCCCCCTCATCTTCTCTCCCTTCCTGTACTCCTCCTTCCTAACTCCCCACATTCTCTAATGCCTCCATCTTTTTTTACAGTGAATTTTAAAATATTTAAAGATATTTAAATATTTTATCTCCCCCCCACACACACCAGGTATTGAACCCAGGGGAGCTAACCACTGAGCCACATCCCCCTTTTTAATATTTTATTTAGAGAAAGGATCTCGCTGAATTGCTTAGGGTCTCGCTAAGTTGCTGAGGCTGGCTTTGAACTCACGATCCTCTTGCCTCAGCCTCCTGAGCTGCTGGGATTACAGGCGTGCGCCACCAGGCTGGCTGTTTTTGTTATTTTGATACATTATTCAGAAACTCGTCCTCTCTCCTTCCCTCCCTCCTTCTCTTCCCTCCCTTCCCCTCTATTCCTGAGTCTTTTCAACCTAGGTGGCCCAGCTGAACAATGAAGTCTGGAACTCACTCTATTCCCTTTCCTTCCCTACGCTCTCAACTTCCTTCATTCCTACTGGCCTGACATCCTTCTCCCATATGGGGCCCCTCTCTTTGCAAGGTGTGGCTTTCTTCCTTGGGAAATTAGCTCCTCCTTGCTTTGGGGGACTTATGCATCTGTTTCTGGGAGTTTTGGTGGACCCTTTAGGACCTTTGGGGTCCCATGGTCCCTCGAGGCTTAGCATTTTCCATCTCAGAGACTCAGCCTCCTATGGAATAGTCCCAGGGGCAGCCACCAGGGCCCCACTCTGTGGTCCACCCACCACAGGTGGCCTTGCAAGGACTTCCCTTTCTGTTGCCACTCAGCCACCTCCCAGAACCACAAAGGTTCTCGCCTCACCTGAGGAGGGAAGCTCCGACTTGCAGGACTTACATGTTGGGCTGTGGAGGCAAAAGGAGAGAGAGGTGCATGAGGAGCAACGGCAGATCCCCGCTTCTGGGCCCTTCCGCTAGGGGAGCACCCGAGGCCCAGGCCGCCCCCACCCCCCCACCCCTGCTGCCAGACCTCTCAGACCTGGAGTCCGCCTTCCTGCACTTCACCTTCTTGCCTGTTAGGAGAGAGAGAGCAACACAGACAGGACAGAGGACAGAGGGTGGGGACAGAAGGCAGCCTGGGGACAGCAGGCAGCCCAGGGAGGACCAGACTTACTGAGGATGATGATGATGCCCAGCACGAACATTATAGTGGCCAGAGTCATGCCCACAGTCTGCACCGTGGCGTAGTCTAGGGAGACAATGGGGACATCAGGGCAGGGCAGCACCTTGGCCCCCGGAGCCTTAGACCTGGCTTCAGGCTGCCCAGCCAGGGGCCCAGAACCCAGGGATGCAGCAAGCCATGCAGACGCTCCTCCAGTGGGTTCCGGGGAGGACGCGGAGCCTGGGCTTGGGCAGCTCCCCTGGGCCTCTCCTCTCCTCCTCTGCCCTCCCCCACTGGAGTGAATGCTTATATCACACACACAGATCCATCCAGGTGGCCCAGCTGGGCTATGATCTTACTGCACAACCCTGCCCCCACCCACAGGCACAAGGACCCCGTTAACACCTGAGTCGGATCACAGAACTCCTCAGCTCAGAGTCCTCCCCGGCCTCCACTGCTCTCCAGGTAAAAGCCAAGGTCCTCATCACAACCCCAGGGACCCAGTGGGACCTGGGTCTTGTTCCTACTCAAGGCTCAACACCCGCCTCCCCGCCCACTCCAGCTCTCCCTAGCAATACTTCACCCCTGCCATGCTGGCTTCCCTGCAGTTCCCAGAGCATATCCAGTTGTCCTGCCTCAGGGCCTTTGCACTTGCTCCCGCTGCCTGAACAACCCTCCCTCTAAATATCCACATGGCTTCCTCCCTTCTGAGCTTCATTCAAATGTCTGTGAAACCTCTGACTGTCCTATTTAGAATTTTCCCAACCTTTCCTCAATACTTTTCAGTAAGCAAAGGAATTCTTATTTCCTTTTGTAAGAAACACTCCTGTTTTATATTCTTCTCTAAAAAAAAATTTTAATTTTTCTTGAGTATCCGTCCCTCTCCTGTGAAGGGCAAGGTCAAGGAGCACAGGAAATCTTGTCTGTATTGCTCATTGTAGTTCTCCAAGTGCCTGGAACGTTGCTGGCACAGAGCGTGTGCCCAGCAAATATTTGCTGAAATGGGAATTTGTGGGGCACATAGTCTGTACCAGCAGTGGGCCAGGCCTCTGCCCACCAGCAGGGGACCTTCATATTGTGATTAAGCACTCATCAACGAACCAACCAAACAAAAAAAATATGTAAAGTGAAAATCCAAGTCATGACTGAGTGTGGTGTGGCTCCTTTTGCCTGGGATCAGAGAAGGCCTCTCTGGGAGCAATCAATATTTGATCTGAGGCCAGAAAAAGGGAAAGGGGCTTGACCAGCTACATGAAGAGCTAGGGGAGGAATACTCATGGCAGAGCCGCCAGCCAGTGCAAAGGTCCTCAGGTGAGAAGGAAATTAACATATTGGAGGAACAGCAAAAACGGAGGAAGCGGAGGGTTTTCAGAGAGGACAGGGGAGCCAAGTCTGCCAGACCTGGGGGTAACTTCTCTGTGCTTCAGGGTCATCGGGTGATCATCCAGGTAAGTCTTTCCCACAGCCTACACAGGTGGGAATGATGACTATCACTTGTTTAGAGAAGGCCTCAGGGAGGCAAAGTCACTTGCCTAAGGCCACACAGTAGGGAGAGGAGATTCAGATCCAGGTGACCTGGACTTAGTCATTACTCTTAAGAGTTTCCCTGTCTGCTTCTCTGATCACTTCAAGGTACTAGCCCAGAGTCCTGCTGAAGCCTGAAGGAGACCCAGATCCACCCTAACCTGGTTCTGCCCTCCATAAACCCAGCTGATGTGAACTCTACCCACGTGGTCACACGGTCGGTGGTCCATGAACCATCGAGCCGGAGCTGAAGCCAACTGGTTTGTGGGAACATGCAGCCACCCCTCCATCCAGCCCTAGGGTACCACCATTCAAAACTCCAACACTCACCATAATAAAATGGGTCAGGTTCCTCAGGAACTGTGGGAAGGAAGAGGGGGAAAATACTTCAGCACTGGGTTCCTTAACACTTTTAAGGATCTAGATGGGGCCACTGGCCTAATGGTTTTGAGTGGAAATCAGACAAAAAGATCCCTTACTCTGGATTATGTAGCTCCATGGCAGGACACAGGCCTGAAGAATGGAGCATAGCATGGATTCCAATCCCACTCATTCCATCATTTGGTACCATCCCCTGTGCAGTGTCCCATCTATCCAACTGTCCATGGCAGTCACCGTCCTAGATCCCTATGAAGAGCTGATGCAAGCTACGGACTCACTCCCTGAAAAATACACACACTTCCATTTACATATGATGCCAAGGGTTCGCAATTCCACCGGTGGCCCACTGAACTATCAGCTTCCCCTGTACAATCCCTAAAATGTCCCAGTCATCTAAGTGCTCCCGAGGGCAGGTGCTACCACTACTGCCCTCATCTACTGGCCTCTGGACACCAAATCCAGTACAGGGGAGCTATGTCGTTCCTATCCTATATTACTATTTTTTTTTTTTTTTTGGTGGTACTGGGGATTGAACCCAGGGCTTCGTGCATGCTACACAACCACTCTACCAACTGAGCTATATCCCCAGCCCTATATTACTTATTTTTAAGACACCAGCGAGTTTGTGATTCAAAATTGACTTCGTGATGGTGTTCTCAGGATGCAGGTACATGTGGGTTGTATGGACTCGCCCTGACTTCAGAGAGGACAACATGGACCTGTGCATCTGCCCTTTCCCTCCTCCATCTCCCTGTCCCAGACCATGTTCCCCTGGGGAGAACTCAGAACATCTTCCCATTCCTGAAGTCCATCCCGATGGCCCCTTATGTCTGACAGCTCTGGAGTAGGATTCTGCAGAGCGTGTGCCAGAGCGGGGCCAGAGGGATGTCAGGTAATGTCATTAGCATTCTCCTTCCCCCTTGGAAGGATCAGGGAAGGATGTCTCCCTTGAGGTGGGTTGGAGCTGTGGGATTAATTCCAGCCCATGAACTGTGAGTGGAAGTGTCACTTCTAGGTTGGAACATTCAAGTGCCCAGGCAAGAGCACTGTTTTGCCTGTGACCTGATGACCTGAAGGTTCAACATAGTGGCTGCTCTAGTTTTCTTTGGTGAGTAAGAGAATGCCCCTTGCCCCAGTCAACCTCTGATGGACATATAGCACAAGTGAGAAATAAGCCCTGGTGATCATCATCCACTGAGATTTTTGGTACTGCTAGTTATCAAAGCAAGCTGTTGCCTAAACTGACTGATACAGGTGACTCAGAGGCAAGACCCTGACAGTGTGTAAGTTTGCCCTTCCCAGGTCTCTTCTAGTCTCCAAGAAGGAACTCTTAGGTTGGTGCTGATACGTCTTTAATGCCTACCAAACCTTGTTAATCTATCCTTCTTACCCAAGAGAAAACAAGCCTTGTGCTCCAGAGTCTTTGGCAGGCAGTAACAATATCTAGGTAGAATTTTGCGACGTTATTGGGTTTTCTCCTTTATTTATTTATCTAGTCAGAAATGGATAGCACTGACTTCACGCCAGAGCCACTTCTAAGCACTTTACAGATGTTGACACATTTAATCTTGGCAGGCACTCTCTGACACAGGTGCTATCTCCATCTCCACTTCACAAAAAGGAGATACTGGACCCAGAAAAGTGAAGTCACTTGCTTTAGATTCTTTTTATGTTTACCCTCAATTTAAAGCAAAAAAAAAAAAAAAATACTCATTTTCCATTTGTGGTGGTGATACAAAACAATGTTAATTAAATGTTTTAAAAAGTGAATCCTTCAAAGGAAAAAACTATTAAATAGCAGTGTGGGGAACATTAACAGGTCAAAAATCTTGAAGGTGGTACTTAAAAGTGTCCCCATGAGGTCACAGTGTTTTAGTCACCTGTGCTCTGTCTTTGTTTCTGGATCAGGGTGAGTAAATTTGTTAGGCTCTCAAAGAAGTTTTCTGGAATGAATGAATGCATGCATGTGTGAAGGAAGGAATGAAGGAATGTGAAGCCCTTCTGGGCTGCAGGAGGCTGCATCAAAGTCGGAACAGTTGGATTATCTTGCTTTTGTCTCCCAGTTTTACAGACACCCTCTTCCAAAGTGCTCAGGGACCCTTTGGGTAAGCATCTGTCCCCAAATCCTCTTCTCCTGGCACCTGAGTGTGCAGTGCTCCATGCGGAAGATCTTCTGCTGGATCTTGCTGGCCCAGCAATCTGGTTCCCCAGGGTGTGGCTGGGCTAAGGGTGGAGCCAGGAGATAGAGAAGGAATGTGCACTACTCCTGGCCAGTTGCCAAGGAGAGATGGGAAGGAGGTGGTTGCTATGGCAACAGGGGCATCTTGAGAGGTGATGGGTCCTGGTACTCCAGGCTGGCTGGGGTCCTGTGTGAAGCTTGGAGGTTGGGCCAAATTTTAACTTCCTCTCCTCTTTGCACCTCCCTTATTGCCCCTGCAGGGCTGGCTTCTGGCCAAGCTGAGGGGCCCTCTGGGTTGTGCTCACACATCCCCCTTTTCTGTTGCCCCTAATTCTCCTTCCTTTCCTCTGGCAGGGTGGCAGTTCTTTATCTCCCTCCCCTTTTCTCCCCAGCAATTCGTTAATTCATTTCCTTAAGCAGTTTGCAATACACAACGTGCTTTTTCCTCCCCAGGGAACTCCCAAGACCTGTGGTCCCTCTTATGCTGTGATTGGGAGAAGCAATAGGGGGAGGGGGGAGGTTTGAGGCGTCTGCCCTCCCACCTCTGCCCGTCTGCTGCCATCGATCCTGCTAACCACCACCTCTGCAAAAAGAAGCCCTGGGCTCCCGCCAGACTTGCTGGCTCAGCCCCGCCCCCTCTCCCCAGGGTGGCTTCCAGCCTCTGCAGCCCCCCCCACCCCCGCCCTGCTTCAGATTCTGCAGATACGGCTCAGTGCAGCAGCCCCTGCCTGCTGGGAAAGGGGGAAGGGAAGGAGAGAACCGAGTGGAATCGGGGTTCCCTTCACCGCCAGGGGCACCTCAGCATCCGCCCTGCGCTCCGTACTGGAAACACTTGCCCTGTCCCATCCCCCATGAAGCATCCCATTCCTTGCTCTTCTGCAGCCCGAGGCTCAGCAAGGGGGTGTGTTGGGGGCAACAGTGAGAAGGAGTGTTTGAGTGGGAGCATATCTGGGTTAACGGGTGTGAAATGGAACTGTGCCGCTGGAGGGGGTGGGAGGGGCAGCGATGTGCACCGCGGAGTCTGGACACCGCAAGTAGGTGTGGGCTGGGAAGAAGGGTCTCCTCATCCTAGTCCACCCTTGGGGGTTCACTGCAGTGGTTGCAGCCCCACCCCATGCTGCCCCTTTCTCTTCCTCTGCCTGTGGCTTGGTGTCTCTCTCCGCTTCCCTCTCCATGGCTGTCTCAATCCCTCTATCTCTGAGTCTCTCTGTCTCTGATTTTCTCTCCCTCTCTGCATCTCCGGGTACAGCTCTTTCTCTCCCCTACATTCTCTCTGATCTCCCAGAGTCTCCTATCTATCTCTCTGGGTCTCCCTCTATCTCTGACTCTTTATCTCCTGTCTCTCCTCTATCTCTTTTAGGTTCTCCTAGTCAGTCTCTGATCAATTTCTGCTCCCACCCCTTCTCCTCTTTTTTCAGCTGTCCCTCCTTCCCTCTGAACCCGCCTGTCAGGAATTTCAGGAAACACTTATGGTAGGAGACAGTGCTGGGAAGAAAAGGACTATGGTGCCTTTCTCCCTGCCCACCAGGGTCCTGAAATCTTCCAGAACCCCTCTGACCGCAGACCTACCGGTTCCCACCCTCAAAGCCCATCTCTTCCGTCTGCTACCACCACTGAGCTGGACCAGTCACCCGGTTGCCATAGCAACCAGTCCGAGCATCCTTTCTCCGGGGACTGCCACTCTCTAATCGTAGGTCCCATACAGGGACCGTATCGCAGGGGAGCAGGTGTCCGAGACACGGCAAGGGGCGTCAAGGGGTGCACTACAGGGGCCTCCGCCCAGGGAAGGGGTGGACATCCCCTCTTCCCTCCTTTCCCTGTTCAGAGCTGGAATCTCCCCACACCCTCTCCTAAGCTCTCAGATCCCGGAGCCTCCCCGGCACCCACTCCCCAGGTGACGCTCACCGTTTGTGGGGGTCTGGGTTGGGGTCGCCATGCTGAGCCAGAGCAGGGGGCTGCTGGATGCTGAGGCAGCGAAGGCACGGCTGCAGCAGCTGGAAGCAGGACAGACTGATGTGGGGGGGGGGAATGGGGGGGAGCCCTGGTGTTGGGGGGGCCTGTAGCCAATGGGGGCCCGGGGAGCCCGCCCCCGTCCAGGCCACCTCCGCCCCCGCCCCCGCCCACTGCTGTCGTCCCCGCCCCTTCCCCAAGGGTGGGGGCGCCCCCTGCCGGGGCCAAGGGGGCTCCCAGGCTTTCGCGCAGAGGGACTGACAGATCAACAAAGCGCTGTCAAGAGAGAAAAGCATGTTTTATTGGAAATCTGAGAGGCATGGGGACTCAGTAGGGCAGGGCTGGGAAAGGGGGCAGTCTAGGTGGTGGCAGGCGCGCAGGAGGTGGGTGAGACGCATCAAGTGCCAGGGGAATCCTGTGGGGTGAAAAGGGTGAGAGGCGAGGAAGGTCCTCAAGCCCTCCCCCTCCTCCCCTTAGCCACCTTCCCACCCTGGTCCGTCGCCCCCTCTTCCTCCCTTCTTCCCCCACTCCCCGAGCCCAGTCGGAGCTGCAGGACCTGGCCGAGTTCCACGGTGCCAGGTGTTTCTACCGCCTGCGGGTGGACAGACCTGACGGGGACACAGAAAGTTCCGCTGTCAGGAGGGGCTTCCCTGTGGAGGTAGGGTCCCTGCCCTCTGGTTTCAGCTCAAGCCCCTCCCTTTTCCACGGCCAGGAAAGCGGCTCTTGGAACCAGCTCTCACCCCCAAGCACCCGCAGTCTCCCCAAACTCACGGCGGATGGAGCTGCGGAAAGTTCCTTCCTCTTCATCGGGTTCCCCAGTTCTGGGAAGGGAGAGCAAGAGCGAACACGAGATGGAAAAGGTGAGGCAGTGGCTTCCGGAAAACCCCCCATGAAGGCCTCATCTTCCAGACTGGTGCATGGAGTCCCATGTACCCCAAGGAGCACGCTCGGGATACGCCCCAAATGAGGAGCACCCAGGAGCAGTTTGTGTGGCAGAGGCTTTCCAAACAGGTAACAGTGAATACCACCAAGGATACTGGGGAAGGGACTTGAAGTTGGTGGGGGAGGGATGGTCAAAGGAACTTGACAGACTGCCAGGTGATGATCTGAGTGGGAAACCCAGAAGCCTCATCTTCCAGTGAGTGATCTTGAATAAGTGACTTTACCTCCCTGTGCCTCAGTTTTGTCATCTGTACAATGGGGTTGGTAACAGCCCCTACCTCTAGGAGGTGGGATGAGGGATAAATAAAATACTACACAAGGAAAGAGTGCCTGGCACGTGGCATAACAGCCAATAGGTATTAGTTATTACTTATAATTATATTATAATTGTTTTAACACGAAGGTATTCATATGTTGGCTGTGTTTAAAATTTTTTATTTAAAGATGAATCAAAGCGCTCGGAACAAGACTCTGAGCTAAACTGGGCCGCCGTGTGAGATGATCTCATTTCACTCCTGCTCGCTCTTTATCAGCAGTTTTGTTATCATGCTTTGTGATTTTAATCTGCGGAACCACCACCACAGCCTCCACTGGGCTGGGAACTTGACCAAGCAAGGCAGGAGGTTTATTCGTCACTGGGTCCCAGGACCTGGTGTGGGGCTTGGCACATAGGTAGGTGCTTCGCACATGTTAGTTGAAGGTTTTCTGGCTTCGGGTTGGGTGGACTCCCCGTCTCACCCCCAGCGCCCCTCTAGGAGCAGGAGGGAGGGCCGGGAGGGGCTTCTTACCTCTGTTGCTGGTTGAACTTGCATCGGCATCTCTTGCCTGTGGAGGGAGGGAGAGAGGCGCGCGGAGGCTGAGATTGCGTCCCCCCACGCGGGCGCCCAGCGGCTCTCCGGCGGCTGCTCTCCCTAGAGAGGGGCGGAGCCGCGCGGGCAGGGGCGGGGCGGGGCGGGGGCGGGGCCAGGTGCTGGCACTCACTGAGAATGATGAGGATGCCCAGGATGAAGAGGATTCCGGCGATGGTGAGGCCTCCGATCCGCAGGGATTGGTAGTCTGAGGGCAGCAGGGAGGAGGGTGAGGGCAAGGAGAGGAGAGCGGGACAGGAGATCAATTGGTGGGAAGAGAAGATAGAAGAGAAGCAGAGAAGGGGGCAGGGCAGGGAGGAGAGGGAGAAAGGGGTGGGAGGCGGCGGAGGACGGGCCCTGAGAGACTCAAAGAAACTGAGTCCAAAGGAGACAGAGAGGGATCAGACTCGGAGCCAGACGAGAGAGGAAGGAGGGAGGACCCGCACACCCAGGCACTCCCTCCGACTCCCGGAATAGATGCCGCCCCTCACCGTAGGTGAATGGGTCGTGTTCCTGTGGCGCTTCTGGAAAGAGAGAGAGATCTGGGTTTGGATGCTTCCCTGGACCCTGAACAGGGAGGGGCATCAGAAGACCCTTTGGGGGGCTCTCCCTTCCATGGCTGAGGGTTTGGGGGCTGTTGGCCCTGGGCAGGCTGCCCCCCACTCTGGGTCCTAGCTGCCCCCTCTGTACTGTCCTGGGCAGGCTGGGGTCATGTCACTGCTCCAGCACCCTGTGTACTGCAGCCTATGATTCCCTCAATCTGGGAGGGAGCCAGCCTCCATCTCACTTCCACTCCCACCTTTGCCATGATCTGGGGTATCCATCCTCCCCCTCCAAATGCCAGTCTGTGACTGAACTGCATGCTGGACCCCAAATTTCCAGGTACTCCAACTGAGTTCATTTAGGTAGGGGTCTCCAACTTGGTTCTCTCATAGTTTCTCACGCCCCTGCCATCCTTGAGGCTAGGGTGGGCAGTGGGCTACCCTCCGTGACTCACCTGCATTGGCTGTGGCAAGAAGACCCACGCAGAAAACCAAGATGTGGTCGACAGACGCCATTGTCCTGAGGGGACAAAAGGGTCAGGAAATGTGTACCCTCGTCCTCCTCATATTGGGGCCTGAACCCAAAGGGTTAAGTCAGAGACAGTCCAGGGACTTAATCACAAAAGTGTCAGTCGTCAAGCTTAGTTGCCCAAGAAACAGGGGCACCCCCTGCTTCACTGGGCCATGCCACCAAAGCAGCTCACACAATGGGGGTCACACAACCCAACACAGCAAGGGCAGAGGCAAGACACACAGTCACAGGGTCTCCCACTGGCCTCCACCTCCCCACACAGGCCCCAGATTCCTCAAATCTGCCCTGGCAGGGAAGACAGGATGCCACCTCACCCTGGTGGAGAGACAGACACACTGTGTGCAAGACAGCAGGACACACCCTAGTCCCACCTGCCTGCACACCACAGCCTCCAGGCCTTGCTGCGTCCCGAACGATCCCAGCTCTCCTGCCCTCGGCCGCCCGCCCGCTCTCCGCCCGCTCTCGGCCTGACCCTGGGTATAAATATCTCCCACTTCACCCTGGAAGAATTCGCCTCACACAGGCCACCATGGCAACAGCCTTCCTCCCCACCAACTCGGGGGTCATGCGCTACCCTGGTGGGGTGAGGCCTGGCCGCCACATCGCCAGAGGCTGCCCCTCAGGGTAAAGCCACCCCTTCTCCTCTCCTGGAAACCACGAGAAAAGGGGGAAACACCCTTTCCACCCACCCCTGGGTGACATCTTTTATAACCAGACAACACCAGACAAGTGACGTGAGGCCCAAGCCAGTGGGCCTGAGAGAGAAGGCAGATGCCAGGGGCAGGGACACACGCGCGCACACACACACACACATACACACAGGGTGGGTGGGGCTGGATTGAGATAGACAACACCCTCTCCCCACACTGCTGGCTGGCCGAATGTGGGGTGTAGACAGCGACACACACACTCCTCCTCCAGGCCTCCAGTGCCCCAGCAGTGTCGCAAGCAGACCTACACCGAAGTGTCCAGATGCCACACCCAGCCAGGGGGCTCACACAGCAGCAGAGGGAGGAGTCGAACCCTGATTCCCAGCCTGCGGAACCCCACTGTCCCCACACTCTCCTCCCTCTAGGGTCAGGCCTGCCTGGGAAGCCACCGGCTGGCCACTCCTGCTCCCAAAATAGGCTGCCCTGGCAGGAGTGGGAAAACGTCTGGAGGGGAGGGGTGGGGGACGCTCACCCCGATCAGGTTGTCCCCTGCTGAAAGAAGGCCCCCAAATGTCCGGTTGTGCCCTGGGGGCTGAGCACTTTGGACCCCCTGGCCCAGAGCTGGATGCTCCGCCCCCCGCAGGCTCCCCTCCTGGCCCCACCCCACCCCTCCCCTCCCCAACCAGCAGCTGTAACTGGAGCCGGGGCTGGAGGGGGGCCAGGGGGCGGCCCCCAGCCCAGACCGCCCTGGCCCTGCTAGGTTAACTCTCTCAACTCAGAGGAAGAAACAGCAGGCGGTGGGTGAGGGGACTGCACCACACATGCAGACACAGATACACGTGCACACACGCATGCACACCAGCAAGCCTGGCATGGAGCTTCTGGCATAGAGCTGGGGCGGGAGAGCGATCTCCGTGCTGGGCTCTGGGAATCGCGCCCAGCGGAACGAGGGTCATTCAGTCCCAGTGCTTAGGAGCCCACTGCCCTCTGACCCCAGCATCACAGGGCTGTTGGAGGGGACTTTTTTGCATGTTTGTGTGTGTGTGTGTGTGTGTGTGTGTGTGTGTAGTCAGCTGCCGACGGTGAGCTTCACCAGAGATGCACACTGCACACACACAGCACATACCCAGAGAAACCCGAAGACACACACACAGCCAGCACCTCTTATACCAGACCCTAAATGCCAGGAGGAGCCCACGTGCGCAGTCGCACACACCCATCCACACGACACCTGGAGAGGCACAGCCACACATCTGTCCACTCATGCAAATGGAAAATGAGATCCGCACTTTGTGAAGATGCCCTCACTAATGGCCTTACAGCAGCACACCAGCGCGCATGCAGCACGCGACACACACGCCACCGGCACTCCCACACCGTCCCAAAGACCTGAAGGCCAATGAACTTGTGTCCACACACACCTCATTTCCATCCGGGGAAGCAGACTGTCAGGGAGGTCGCCCTACCCCAGCCACTCCGCACAGTCCACGCAGGGGCGGCGGCCACACTGGTGGCCCACCCGCTGTGCTCACAGACTCCAAAACCACAGCCACGTGCTCAACTGTACGGTTGGTCCTTTCCCTGAGAGCATGTGGCCTAGCTCCAGGGAAACACCTCCAGTGTCCTCGTGGGCAGGCCAGGTTCACAGACCCTGGGGACAGAGAAACCTGGAGTCAGGTCTAGACTCTGCACTCCTGACTGTGTGACTTTGGGCCTTCCTCGTGACCTCTCTGTGCCTCAGTTTCCTGAACTACAAGATGCAGAAATCACTAAGGTTGTATATGTCACCCCCCCTCTGAACTTGACCTGGTCTCATTTTCAACTCCACTCTACAGATAAGGAAACCAAGGCTTAGCTAGGTGGAGCTAATTCTCCTGAGGTCCCCCTGGTGGCTAAGGATAGAAATGCACCCACCCTCAAGCCGTCAGACATGCCAAGGGACCTGGCTAGGCTCTGCAGGACAGGAGGATCTGCCTGTGCGCACACCCAGGCATGTGCAGGTACAGCCCTAACACATGCATGTGAGTGTACACACACACCTGGCTTCAGAGGACCCGGGAGCTTCAATCGGCTCCCTCATCCCTGCCTGCTGAGTCCTTTTAGCCTCTGCCCTCTGGCCCTGCATCCCAGGGTCATCAGCTGGCCATGGTTAATGATAACCCTGGTGTTTACATGGCACTGAGGAGGAGGGACAGGGGGAAAGGAGGCAGTCAGGAGGGGGCACCTGGCCCGCTCTTGGCCATCCAGCTTCCCTCCCTCCTGGGGCATTAATTGACCAGGGAGAAAGGGCTCAGCCCTTCCTAGCTGTGTGATATTGAGCAAATGACTTAACCTCTCTGTGCTCTGTTGTTCCTTCTGTAAAATGAAGAGGACAATGATATTCACCTCAGAGGGAAGTTGGGATGATTTTGTAGAACAATCCCTGTTAAACTGTGAGAAAAAGCCTGGCATATAGTAAATGATTTAAAAAAAATAGCTGTCGTTGTTATTGTCTGTGTCATTCCTTCTCATCGTAAAGTGCAGGGAGAGCCCTGTTGGGCGGGCATCCTGTGTGTGGGCACAGGCCTGCTTTGTCCCCTGCGTGTCCCTGGCACTGAGCTCTTTATCTGCACTTTCAAAGTCCCAGTAAAGAGGTTTATCTTATTTGCTTTTCAACAAAAGAAACCCAGCGCAGAACTAAGACCTGGAGCCAGAGTTCCTCCCAAGCCTACTATCGCTTTGGGGTGCCTGCCTTGTGCTGAACCCCAGGAGGGTGAGTGGCCTCCATCTTCTCCTCATGCTGGAAGTGGGTGTTATGAATGTTCCCACTGGATACATGGGAAAAATGAGGACCAGAGAGGTTGATTGACTGGTCACAAAGGACTGGGATGGACCCAGATCTCAAGCTGGTGCTGTTAAGCCCAGTCTCCTGGATGCATACCCCAGAGGCAAGAGAGGAAGTGTGCTCTTCAGTCTCAAGGGTGAGTCTCCTGGTCCTGGGCAATGAGGTGGTACAGACTAGTGGTGAGGTTTAGAGCTGACAGGCACCATAAAACTAATCATTTAACCTCCTTGTTCCTCAGTTTACCCGTCTGTAAAGTGGGGATGGTAACACTGCCCACCTCACAGGGTTACTGGGGAAACTGAGTCAAATCATGAAAAGAATGGTACATACTAAGTGCTCAGTAAGCACTATTACTATGTCAGGTTAGGTAACAAATATCATTTTATTTAATGGACAGAATCAATCCACATTACTAAAAGCTTTTTCCAAATCAAAACAGTTCATTATCCACATATCCACAAATTCTGATCTCTGAGGACAAAATCCACATGACCTGGAGCCAGCTGCCAGCTGGACTTGAATCCTGGCTCTGCCTCGGGCTCGGGCACCTGGAGCTCAGGTTACTTGACTTCTGCCCTCAGTTTCTCTAGCTATACGCTAGCCACGAGAATAGTACCAACCGCAGAGGGCTGTGGCCAGAGGAGTCAATAGATGAGCTGTGAGGACGAGGCTTGTTGCAGAGTAAATCTTAAACGGAGGTGGCGTCAGGGCTGGGAATGTAGCTCAGTTGGTAGAGTGCTTGCCTTGCAAGCACAAGGCCCTGGGTTCAATCCCCAGCACCGCAAAAAAGAAAAAGAAAAAAAGAGGAGGTGGCGTCGTCATCGTTATTTCCTTGGGAATGGGTGGTGGGCATTTAAAGGGTTAATTTCAGAGGCGGGCAGGAGGTCTTGGGTTTAGAGGCGGGCAACTGTCCTACCAAGTGTGGCCACCAGAGGGCGCAGCTGGACCTGAGCTGCCCCTTCCAAGCCTTGGTGACAGGGCCCACCACACCCTCCTGGAGCCAGAAGAGGGGGCTGGCTGGGAATGGCCAGGACCTCCCCCAGCCCTCAGGAGTGGCCTCTCCTCCACTCCCCCTCCTGTCTGCTGGGTCATTCAGTCCCCACCCTGGTGACATCCTCCTCACACTCCCTGGGTGAGGTTGAGTGGGGGACTCTGGGGAGGGGGCTGACTGGGAGTGGCCAGGGCGGTTCCAGTCCTTGGTGGCCCCACCCCCTCCCAAAAGTCCCTTCCCCAGGGCCGCTCTTCCTATGGCCTCTGACCCCCTCCTTCTCCCGGCCCTGCTCTGCATGTCCCTTCCCCAAACCTTCAGGGAGAAGCAGCGTGGGAGGAGGCAGAGACTCCAGGGCTCAGGAAGGGAGAGGAGAAGTGAAGACACCAGGCAGAGGGACAGGCCACCAGAAAGGGACCTGGAGAGACAGAGAGACAGAGACACACAAAGACCTAAGCAGAGACTGAGAGTGGGCCATGGACTGACAGAGACAGACAGACAAAGGAAGAGGCAGGAAAGACAGAGGAGCAGGTACCGCAGGCCACAGGGAGAGGGCAGGCTGAGAGACCAAGGACAAGGGTGGACAGTGAAGCTAGGGCAGGGTCCAGTGGTCAGGATGGAGGGGCCTCGGGCAGAGATGGAGTGACCTGGGCCAGGCTGGGTGGGAGAGCAGTGGGCACCTCGGCGGGGGGCGGGGGGCATGGGACGGACAGGCATTCTGCTGCTGCTGCTGCTGGCTGGGCCGGGGTTGGGGATGGCCTGGAGACCCCCAAAGGGCAAGTGTCCCCCCCGCTGCTCCTGCTCCAAAGACAGCGCCCTGTGCGAGGGCTCCCGGGACCTGCCAGAGAACTTCTCCCCAACGCTGCTGTCACTGTGAGTGTCGGGTCCTCTGCGGGCCTGAAATGGGGCGCAGGAGTCCTGGGACCCCTGAGTAGAGGCGGGTACCCAGGTGCCCGAGGAAACAGGGGCCCACCTGGATCCCGCGCAGCAAAGGATGTCGGGATGCCTGCACTGCATGGGGGCTGCTGGGACTTGGGATGGAGCAGGAGGGGTCATGGGGACCTGGAAGGAGGGATAGCCCGGGACTGGGCTAAGTGCTTGCCAGGACCTTCACCAACCAGAGGACAAACGTCCTCCTGGGACGTAGGAGAAGCCTCTGGGGTCAGGGTGCAGGCCGAGGGTCTGAGACAGCAGCAGGCTCTGGGTCGGGGACCACAGCGCTTGCGTGGTTTTCTCCTCACCCGCCACCGCCCACGTCCCCAGCTCACTCGTGAGGACTGGAGTCGCCCAGCTGAAAGCCGGTGGCTTCCTGAGGATGCCGTCACTGCATCTGCTGTGAGTGGTACCGGCAGAGCCGAGGACACGCTGGAGGGAGGCAGGGGGCCTCTCGCGCATGCGTGTGGGCCAGCACGAGTGGGCGTGGGGTGTCCCTGCAGGAGAGAGGGCCTGCGTGCACGTGTGTCCTGTCAAAGTCCCTTTGCCCCTGCACGTGATCACCCACGTGCATGTCAGTGTCCCCGTGCCTGACTGGGCTGATGGAGGGGCAAGGCCAAGACTCAGAGAGGGTCCTCGACCCGGCGCCTTTCTTCCCGGCCAGCCTCTTCACCTCCAACTCCTTCTCCGTGATCGAGGATGACGCGTTTGCCGGCTTGTCCCACCTGCAGTACCTGTGAGTGAGGCCAAGGGCCGGGCAGGTGGGCCTGGGGGAAGGAGAGGGCTCTGTGTGGTGCCCAGAGTAGAAGGCGGTAAGGGCTGTGGGTCTGGAGAGGAGAGATGACAAGGGCCCTCAGACCTGCTCCTGGGATAGTGTTAGGGCTTCAGATCCGCTGTGTGATCTCAGGCTGCTCACCTCACCTCTCAGCTTCAAGATCCACTAAGGGCCCGATAACCACTTTATTTCTGGCCCCTTCCTGACTCCTTGGAACTCAGGGAGGATGTGAGCCAAAAGGCCAGGGGAAGGAAATGTTTGAAAGGAACGGGAAACAAACAGGTGTTGGTGATAGTGCTGATGGCGGTACTGATGGCGGGTGGTGATGGCAGTGGTGGGGGATCCTGTTGCTATTGGCAACGGAAATGGTGGCCTCCTTGTTGACGATGGCAGGTCAGCGTTGATAAAAACGGCAGTTCTCTAGGTGATGGTCCTGGGGGTGCTCAAGATGATTGCCAGTGCAGTGGACGCTGGTCATCGTGGCACTGGCATTGGCGATGGCTGAGCAGGACACTGGTGTCAGTGGTTATGACGGTGTTATTTCTAGTGAGTTTTCATCAACAACTGAGGCGTTGGTATTTATGAAAGTCGTGACAGCAATGGTGTTGGCCGTGGGTGACATGAGTGTTGGAATAATGGTGACGCTGCTGGTGTCCACCATGCTGGTGCTGATTCTGGATCACAGCGGCAGTGCTGGTGAGGGTGGTGGCCAGGTTTTGGGTGTGTGTGGTGAACACTTACCAGTTGGTGATGCTCATCAGTGGTGTCCGCATGGGGTTTGGTGATTGACATTGACCATGGACGTGTGTGGTGATGTCAGTGGCCGGGTATGGTGCTGGGGCAGTGGCAGTTATTGGTGTGGGTAGGTGACAGTGATGGTGGTGTGGGTGCTGGCATGCAGCAACTACCGGGACAATGGTGGAGGTCTTGGTGATGCCAGTGGGACCAGTGCTGATGTCAGTGACAGTGGTGACGGTGTCCATGGCAAGGTTGGCAGTGGCCACAGGGCCTGTCATGGCTCTGGGGACTGTGGATCAGGCCCTCAGTGAGGAGAGGTTTCTGGGAAGGCTTTCCCTGGGATTGGCCAAGGTGCTGGGGGAGAGAGTGGCTCCGTAGGTGCCCCTCACCCCGCCTTCCCTCCACAGCTTCATCGAGGACAACAAGATCGGCTCCATCTCCAAGAATGCGCTCCGAGGACTCCGCTCACTCACACACCTGTGCGTGCCTCCGTCACCACCCCACCACCGACAGGCATCCTGCCCCAGGGACGCACCATCTCCTGGCAGCTGCTGACGGCTCCTTCTTCTCTCCCCCACCAGGAGTCTGGCCAATAACCAACTGGAGGCCCTGCCCAGATTCCTGTTCCGGGACCTGGAGACCCTGACTCATGTGTGAGGCTCCAGGGGCCCGGAGGGAAGGGCTTGGGAGCGTTCGTGGAGGGAGGGGTCATCTGTGCCACTTTGGGTCACTGGCACAAGTTGTGATGGTTCTGACATCTTCTTCATGCCCCCTGGGGCCCCAGGGGAGGGGGCAGGGTACATGGCCTCCAGGGGGTAGAAGCTGGGTTGCAGCCCCTTCCTGGCCTCTTGCACCAGGGACCTCCGTGGGAACCCATTCCAGTGTGACTGCCGTGTCCTTTGGCTGCTTCAGTGGATGCCTACCGTGAATGCCAGCGTGGGGACCGGGGCCTGCGCCGGCCCCTCTGCCCTGGCTCACATGCAGCTCCAACACCTCGACCCAAAGACGTTCAAGTGCAGAGCCATAGGTGGGGGCTTTCCCAGCGGGGAGGGAGGGGCCACAGGGTGCCCAGAAGAGGGCAGGAGATGGGGCAATGGCTGCCAGTGCAGAGGAGCTGGCCTCACTCCCTGCCATCTCCTGGCCAGAGACCCCGAGCACATGGCACCACCACCCTGAGCCTCAGGCTCCTCATCTGTAAAATGGGGATATAAACAGTGAGGCAGGAGTGCTGGGAGGAGTCCACGATGCTCTAGCCTGTCCAGCACTGGACCCCAGGCCTGGGGCAGGAGGCTCTTACATAGGTTCACACTGGTTCCTTTTTTTTTTTGGAACCAGGGATTGAACTCAGGGGCACTCCACCACTGAGCCACATCCCCAGCCCTATTTTGTATTTTATTTAGAGACAGGGTCTCACTGAGTTGCTTAGGGCCTTGCTAAGTTGCTTAGGCCAGCTTTGAACTTGAGATCCTCCTGACTCAGCCTCCCAAGTCGCTTGGGTTACAGGCGTGCGCCACCGCGCCCGGCTTCACTGGTTCCTTTTAAAACACCTCATTTGTATTGTTAGGAACTGCGGATGCCACATCTCCTCACATATTTCTTTTCCTTTTGCTTTTCCATAAATATATTTTGGTGACTCTTCGGGTACAGAGCAATGCAGAGAGCACAGCAGTGACAAAGACAGCCCTGGTCTTGGCTTCACAGAGGCCACAGCCCAGCCCCACACAGTGACAGCCCAAAGCTTCAGGGCCAGGACGGGCAGTCAGAGGCAGAGGAGTCTGGGGTGGGATGGGGAAGCAAGGCAGAGAAATAAGGCCAGGGCAGAAGCCGTGGGAGCTGAGGGAGCCCGGAGCCAGGACCAGGGTCACACAGAACTGAGCAGGAGGCAGGAAGGGCTTCCTCAAGGAGTGGCCATCTGAGTTCAAACCTGAGGTGTCCTGACGCAGATGTTTTTATACAAAAACAGCCGGGCGTGGTGGTGCACACCAGTAATCCCAGCACTTGGGAGGCTGAGGCAGGAGGATCGTGAGTTCAAAGCCAGCCTCAGCAACTTAGTGAGGCCCTAAGCAACTCAGTGAGACCCTGTCTCTAAATAAAACACAAAATAGGGCTGGGGATGTGGTTCAGTGGCCGAGTGTCCCTGAGTTCAATCCCCAGTTCCAAAAAAAAAAAAACAAAAACAAAAACAAAAACAATGACCGTCGTGTTATCTATGTGTGAGATGTGTTTTTGGTCTGGGGGACTCACAGGACAAGGTGACTGAGCTCAGGGATTACTCTGTTTTTGGAGGGGAAGGGAGTGCCACAGATCAAGCCCAGGGCCTCACACCTGCTAGGCAAGGGCTCTGCCCCAGCCCAACGTTCACTAGATTTAATTGTTCAACTAATACTCAGTGAGATCAACTAAAGTATGGCACACATAAACAAGCTGCACGTTCCACAGGGAGTTGTGAGGGAGATGGGATCTTCCCTGTCGTGCAGGATGGGGTCAGAGAAGGCTTCTCCAAAGAGGAGGCATTAGATCCAAATTTATCGATATGAAAAGGAGAGGGAAGGGCACTCTGTGGAGAGGGAACAGCATTGGCAGTGGCCCCAAGGCAGCCTAGAACTTGCCCTGTTTGACCAGCGTGGCTGGGGTGGTGCCTGAAGGGAGGGACAGAGGTGAGGTCAAGGTTGGCAGGGGCTCCACGCTGCAGGACTTTGAAAGTCACATCGACTTTATTTCCAGGGCCTAGGGGAGCCATGGAGGGTGTGGAGAAGGAGTTGATGGGCATTTTTAAAAGAACCCTCTTTGGGTGGCCATGATTGCTTCAGTTCTGGCACCTGGGCTCTGGATGTGCAGGGTGATGTATCATAAGCTGGAGTCACAGCATGGTACCCACTAACAACCCAGTATCTTTTATGGCGTCATGCTAGGCCAGAGACCATAAAAGCTAAGCCGTGTAACAAAGAGGCTCAAAATACCACGAATTGCAGAGGCGAGCTAAGGGGAGCTGTCCAGGTGGGTGCGGCAGCTCTTGGGTACTGACCTCATTTTCATGGTTGAAATCAGGTTTGACGCTTCCATAGGCTATGCTCACGAGAAGGAGGAGAATGAGGTCAAGTCCAAGACAAGCTGTGTTTGCACCCCCAAGTGAAGCAGCGTCCATTATGCTCCTATCCGGCAGGAACCTGGTCCTGACGTGACCACACCTCACTTCCAGGGAGGGTGTTGGTGAAGGTGCTGGGACAATGTGGCTTTATTTGGGCAGCCTGCTGGCCGGCTCCAGTCCTGTTCATGCAGATGGACTTTGTCAGACAGCGGCTGTCTGGGCCACTGAACCTCCGTTGCTTCATCTTTGGAGGGCATGACGGAATGGACCTCACTGGAATGCTGTGGAGGCCCGTGAACGACCAAATAGGCTGTTTCTAGGGGATTATTTGACGATGCCACTCAGTTTACAAAAGCAAGATGCTGCCTGAGTTAATACCCTAGAGATAAAATGATTGCTTGAGGTCCCTGTGGGGTGAACACCGTGGGCAGGGCCCTCCTTTCAGAGATGTGCAGGCTCAGCAGTGAGGGCCCTTGGGTCCCTGGGGCCCACCTGACTCTCTCCTGCCACCCCCAGAGCTGTCCTGGTTCCAGATGGTGGGGGAGTCTGCGCTGGGCGTGGAGACCTTCTCCTACCAGGGGGAGCCCCTCATCATCCTGGCTCAGCCCTTTGCTGGCCGCTGCCTGATCCTCTCCTGGGACTACAGCCTGCAGCGCTTCCGGACCGAGGATGAGCTGCCGGGTGAGTGCTCCCTCCGTCCTGGCCTGCCTGTCTGGCCAGCAGCCTGCCCGCAGGCCTGACAGCCTCCTTGCTCCCCAACAGCGCCCTCGGTGGTGTCCTGCAAGCCCCTGGTGCTGGGCCCGCGGCTCTTCGTGCTGGCTGCCCGATTGTGGGGAGGCTCCCAGTTGTGGGCACGACCAGGTCCCGACCTGCGCCTGGCCCCCATGCAGGCCCTGGCCCCCCGGCGGCTACTGCGGCCCAATGACGCGGAGCTCCTCTGGCTGGATGGGCAACCCTGCTTCGTGGTGGCCGATGCCTCCAAAGCGGGCAGCACCACGCTGCTCTGCCGTGATGGGCCCGGCTTCTACCCACGCCAGAGCCTGCATGCCTGGCACCGGGACACCGACGCAGAGGCCCTGGAGCTGGACGGCCGGCCCCATCTGCTGCTGGCCTCGGCCTCACAGCGGCCCGTGCTCTTCCACTGGTTCAGTGGCCGCTTCGAGAGGCGCACTGACATCCCGGAGGCCGAGGATGTCTATGCTACACGTCACTTCCGGGCTGGTGGGGAGGTGTTCCTGTGCCTGACGCGGTACATCGGGGACTCTATGGTGAGGCTGGATCCAGTGGGGTGGGCAGCAGGGTGAGCTGTAAACTGATCTGGTCTCACATGCTGACCTTTGAACTCTGATCCCATCCCAACACTGACTTCAAGCCTGTGGCCCCTTGAGGCGCTGTGTGTCCAAATCACTCCCCAGAATTCTAATTCTATCCCCCAAATCTGGCTCCCTGTCCTTGCACCCCATGCTGCTCCCCCGAGACTGATGCAGATGTGGGGCCCTGCCCCCATCCAGCACTGTCGTTTGAGAGCGAGGTGCAGCAAGGGGAGGGGCCCCCCTCTAATTCGGGTATTCACAGCGTCTCTTGTGGGGAACAAACTGGGGACTGGGACAGGAACTAGGGCCCTGGAAGGAGGCTGGAGAGGGTGGAGGCTGGGCCAGGGTGCATTAAGAGGAGGTGGGCACACTGAATGCCACTCACAGATGGCATTGCTGACCCATTCAGTGTAGGGCCTGAGGGAAAGAGAAGGGTCCACTCACCAGCTCACAACTCTGACTTAGCAGCCTGAGCAGCTGAATGGTCACATTGATACAATTAAGAAGCTGTGGGAATTGGAAGACCTAGGCCTGTTTCCAAGCTGTTCCAAGTTCTCTAGAACCTTAACGATGACAGGCAGACCTCCCCCCTACAAGGCCCCAGGCTCTAACTGGCTGCCAAACCCCCAGGTCATGCGCTGGGACGGCTCCATGTTCCGCCTTCTGCACCAACTTCCCTCGAGAGGCGCCCATGTCTTCCAGCCGCTGCTCATTGCTAGTGACCAACTGGCCATCCTGGGCAGTGACTTCGCCTTCAGCCAGGTGTTTCGCCTTGATCCCGACAAGTGGCTCCTGGAGCCACTACAGGAGCTGGGGCCTCCGGCCTTGGTGGCCCCCCGAGCCTTTGCCCACATCACCTTAGCCAGCAAACGCTTCCTGTTTGCAGCTTGTTTCAAGGGTCCCACGCAGATCTACCAGCACCATGAGTTGGACCTTAGTGCCTGAAACTGGACACGAGGGACTGGTGCAGGGAGCCTTAGGCATCTGGATGCCCTGTTGGCCTGGCCTTCTGGCCCCATTTGGGGCAACGACCAGTCCTGTGAGATGCAGACCACGGGCCAAGTTCATCAGCTCCAGGTCCAGGCTTAGCCCACCACCTCTTGGAGGATCTGGACCCACTGGGAGAAATGGAAGATCCCTGCCTGAACTGCCCTCCCAATCAGAAGCAGTATCTGGAGGGAGAGATGCCCAGCACTTGGTGACTGAGGAGCTCAGGCTGGGGCACTGCTTGGAAGCGGGACACGGAGTCAAGGGGGATGCGCTGGGCTCTGTGAGGTCTGGAAGCTCCCCCTTAACTACTCCCACCCCACCTGCTCCCTCTGATAGCTCTCCCTTCCATATTCAACTCTGCCAATCGCTTTCTTGGAGGCGTGCCGGGCTCTGCGACGTCACAGTTGCTGGGCAGTTTTTCCTGCCTGACCCGCTCATTCTCTCTCCTGTTTGTGCGCATGTCTGCTGCCAGAGGCGGTGGCTCTGCGTTTAGTCCCTCTTGCGCGTGCGCAGGCGGGCGGGTGGTGGGGGAGCTGGGATTGGGGAGGTGCGCCAGGCGCCCCGGGTACCCCTCCCCGAAGGGCGACAGGAGGGAGGACAGAAAGCAGGAGTTCAATAAATGCACTGCTCTGCCCGCTGTTGTGGAGTCATTGGGAGCGGGGGTCTTGTGGGTGGCATAGGGGTGGGGGTGACCTGGAGCCTTGTCATGGCCAGGGGGAAGGCTCTGGAAGGCACTTGGGCTCATCACAGGGTCTTTAAGGAGTGTGGGCTCGTGGGATGTTCGGAGAAGGGCATGATTAGGTCACAAGTTTCTTGCAGTCTCATTTTAGAGGCCATGTCTCAAGACCTTGTAGGAGATATTTTGGGATGTTTTGAGGGTTTTAGGCATTTTATGGGAACATTTTGATGTCTTATTGGGTACTGGGGAGCCTCCAGGGAGTTTAAGGCTCAGTGGAGATTCTCATACCGTGTGGCCATTATATATTATTAGGAGTGTCATGGGGAATCATTTAAAGGTCTCATGGGGACATCTGGGTACTTGGAGAGGTCTCCAATGAGTAAGGGGACCCTAGAGGTCTTACTGTTACAATCATAGAATTGAGTACCCCATGGTGGTGGGATGATTCCTTGTTTTCCTGGGATGGTCCCAGCATTCACCCGAGTGCCCCACATTCCAGCTGGTTAGGGCTCCCTTGCACTCACAAAAGTGTCCCCCGTGAACACTAGAACATCTCAAATTGCACCAAGGCTCCCACGGCCATGGAGGCAGAGAGCAGGCCCCATGCCCTCTCGCAGGCCATGAGAAAGCGCAGGCTGATGACTTTTCCCAACTGGGAGATCCACCCAGCAGCTTCCGTGCCAGCCCCAGCACAGGCCAGCTCCTCCCAGCCCCACCCGCACCCAGGCACACACAGGGAGTCTGAAGGCTGCCTGGGTGGCAGGCAAGATGGTTTTGTATTAAACATTGAACAAAGAGCCCCCTCCCACGAGAGGTGAGGCGAGGCCCTAGCAAGGCAGTCTGAGGAGGGGAGGGAGGATGTTACCCTGGAGTTCAGGCTCCTGTGCCCAGTCAGGACTTGGGGACAAAGAAGGGCCCTCTGTGTTCTTTCAGCTGGTCCAGCCTCAGCAGTTGTGGGCGGAACCTAGGGGAGGTGATTCAGCTTGTAGGGGTGGATGGAGTTCTTGGTCCCAGTATACCTGCCTATGCACAGACACCACCGCCCCCATTCCTGTCCCCTCAGTCCACGCTGATCCTGTCTTACCTGGAGTGATGAGAGGTGGGGCGTCCCCTGGCCGGTGACTAGGAAAAAAGAAAGTGGTGAGATTCACCTCCATGCCGTTTGTCCTCTCCCTCAGGGTTAGTGGAGTCTCTGCTCCCCCCATATGGCTTCCTGACTATTTTTCCAGGAACTAAAGCATTTCAGAATTTGGGGCCCTTTGGGGAATTATTAGCTATGAATAATAAGCCTTGGAAATCTGAGTGGTAGAACCCTGAATCTCATCCTCTTTTGGGAAGACTTAAAAAGGCTCTTTCGCCCTGAAGAGTGTTTATCCTGCAGGAGGCAGGCATGCCCGAACCATCTCACCTGGGCTTCGGACTGAATCTGCATTTGCATTTTCCGCCTGTTGGGAGAGGTGAGCCGTCAAGGGAGGGGACTGAAGGCTTCGCCCCACCTGCTCCCCACTGGCCCCTCACTCACTCATAAGGACAATGATGCCGATGGCGCACATGACCCCCGCACAGATGAGCCCTCCGACCCGGAGGCTGTACCAATCTGGGAGAAAATCAGAGAGGACCTCAAGGCCAACCCGGGTCCTTTCTATCCATTGCCCCCATCCACTTGGTAAACAGGCACTGAGCACCTACCACGTGCAGGGCACTGGGGACAGAGAACAGTACAAAACCCAAGCCTGACTGGTACGCACATTGCAGTTTACACCCCAGCAAACAAGATATTTCTTGTTGAGTCAGGTGGAGATAAAGCGATCTGAAGGAAAATAACCAGGGCAGGGAACTGCAGGTCAGAGGGCAGCTGTTTTAGAGAGAGTGGCCAGGGAAGGCCTCTCTGAGGTCACAACTGAGCAGCCATCTACGGGAGGTGAAGGAAGGAGTGTGTGGATATATGATAGGAAGTGCTCCAGGCACGGGGATCAGTAGATGCAAAGGTCCTGTGGCTTGTAGTTGTCTTCTATGTCTGAGGATCAGCAGAAGGTCAGTGTGCCTGGAGCAGGAATGAGGGGCAGTGTAGGAGGTGAGGGCAGAGGGGAAAGGGGGAGGAGATGAGTGGCACCTTAAAGGAGAATGCTGACCTGGGTAGATTCCCTCACCTCCTCCAGGAAGTTTTTCATGTAAGCCCTTCTCCTAACGGTTGTTTTGAACCTAATGGCTTCTTGTGATCTCTCCTCACTCTCTTTTTTTTTTTTTTTTTTTTTTTTGGAACTGGGGTTTGAACTCAGGGGCACTCAGCCACTGAGCCATATCCCCAGCCCTATTTTGTATTTTATTTAGAGACAGGGTTTCACTGAGTTGCTTAGAGCCTCGCTAAATTGCTGAGGCTGGCTTTGAACTCGTGATCCCCCTGCCTCAGCCTCCCAAGTGCTGGGATTACAGGCGTGCGCCACTGCGCCCGGCTCTCCTCACTTTCTGAGTGTGTCTAACCACCTTGCTGGATGAGACTCTGCCCGAAGGCCACGTTGCCATCTCTTGTTCCTGGAATCAACCATGTTCATGGTCTGATGCTCCTTCCTATCCTGGCCCTGGAGTCACTCACATCAGACCCTCCACCAACCCTGTGTGGGGACTTGGGCACAAAACAATATGGGGGGTTGGAAGGAGACCAAGTGGGGGCCTGAGCTCTCACCATAGTAGAAAGGACTGTTTTTATCTGCAAGGAAAGAAAAAAAAAAAACATGAATTGAAGACAATAGCAGTTTTCAGGGGTCCCAGGGAGGCGGGGAACTCGTCTGACTCACCTTCCGGATCATTGGCGTCCAGCGCAGACAGACCTGGCAGAGACAAACGGGAAGGAGGGGAGATGGGATGTTGGTCCAGGGAGCCATAGGGTCCTTGGAAGAGGGTCCTTGGGGAACAGTGAGTTCCCCAATTCCTGAGGCACAGGATCCCACCCCAGTCTAACTGCCTTGGTGTGTCCCCTCATGGAGATGTGGACTCGCCCACTCACCCCCATACCTTTGAGTCACACCAGCATGTGTCACCTGAAATAGGTTCTACTCTGGGTGGTTTTGGGCCACCGCTCAGTTGCCTGTTTCCAGACACGTGGCTAATCCACACCTCCTGCCGGGGACTTTTCTTGTCAAGACGACATATGGCTTCAGTTCCCAAGGCTCGGTTCCCCGCAAGCCAGCCATACCCATGCCCATAGCCTCCCTTCCCGATTCTGCCACATCCCCGCCCCACCTGTTCTGGCATCTGCTCACCATCTCCCCGCAAAGTGACTCACTGGTATCGACTTAAGTACGCTTTATATAAAAACGCAACTTTACATGCTTGCCCTGCACGGAATGCCAACCTTGCCCAAAGGAACAGAGAAAAAGAAATGCAAAAGAAAGCGAAGGGCTGGCATTGAATTCTGGTTAAAAGCAGCCTGCGGCCTCAGCATGGGACCAAAAACACTGCTAGAGGGAGATTTTAATTACTTTTTAATTATATTTGAAGCACACACATGGTGCTCACTGCACCAAACGTGGTTCTGAGTGCTCTTTGAATATGAACTCGCTTAATCCTTGAAAGGACTCGGCAGATGGGTGCTGTTTTTCTCCTCATTTTTACAGATGGGGAAACTGAGTCACGGAATGTTCTGGTCATTTACTACCACTTGGCTTGGCGTCCAGTCACCTCTTGGAATAAAATTTAGGGAGCCCTTAGAGGCCCAGCCCTGGGTCCAGACTTCTCTTTGATGTTCTTAGAAGGTTGACAGTTGACAAGGGAATTTGGAGGACAGTGCCTTTCCAGGCTGTGTGAGCCACTGCTAAAAGAAGCCTTGTCCTTGCCAGGCGCGGTGGCGCACGCCTGTAATCCCAGCACTTGGGAGGCTGAGGCAGGAGGATCGCGAGTTCAAAGCCAGCCTCAGCAACTTAGCGAGGCCCTAAGCAACTCAGTGAGACCCTGTCTCTAAATAAAATACAAAATAGGGCTGGGGGTGTGGCTCAGTGGTGGAGTGTCCCTGGGTTCAATCCCCAGTACCAAAGAAAAGAAAAAGAAGGCTTGTCCTTGTGTGTCCCTTGAAATCATGAATATGGCACGGTGTTCCTAATAGTCACCAGCTTCCCAAGGGAGATAGAAAAATGCAGACACATACACCCATAAGGCTTGACACCACCTAGCTGGGGGTCCAGGGGAAAGGACAGTGTGGGGGGCCGGCACTCACCTGCCAGGAGGAGGAGCAGGCGGAGAGCCACCGCTTGCATGTTGAGAACTGACCTAAGGAGACCAGGAAGCAGAGGCAGCGTTAGCCAGCCAGCCGCCGGGATGCCCGTACCCTGCCTCTGGCTCCTATGGCTCTCCTCCCCGGCTTCCCACCCAGGGAGCACCGCCCAGGGCATGTGCAGGAAGCCTGGTCCTGGGACTGGCTGGGCTGAGATAGGAAGGAGCCTCAAAGTCAAGTGGGGGCTGGGCGAGTCCCAGGCCTGATGAGGAAACAGCTCCCATGACTCACGGGATGGGGACTTCAGGATTCTAGTGAATCGCTCTGGCAACTGAAGCAGGGAGCATGGCCTGCTCTTATCTCCATCTCACAGATGGGGAAACTGAGGCTCTGGGAGGTAACAGTTGATGCCCAAGGTCACTTGGCCAGGAAGCAGGATTTCAACTAGGCCTGGCTCCCCGGTGGCTGTTCCTAACTCAGGACTGTTGGGGCCTCGGGGTGTTTTGGGAAAGAGGATGTTAGGAGCCAGGTGGCAGGCGGCCCGGGTGCTGGGGAGTGTCTCCCATAGACAGCACGGAGCCTGCCCGGCTCTGCCCAGACTTCGCAGGCTTCAGGCTGGGGGCTGAGCTTCCCTCAGGCTGCTGGGCCGGGTGGAGGGAGGAGAGAATGCCAGGCTGGGGCAGGGGGTTGGGGGAGGACAAATCAGCTGGCGCTGGTGGCATTCCCAGCTCCACCCTCTGTCCCACCCTGCCCTGCCCCGCCTGGCCCCCACTTAGCCCCTGGTCAATCCCAGCCCTCCCCAGCCTTGGCCTCCCTGGCCCAGCCTGGCCCATGCTGCTCACCCCCAGGCTTGGAGCTTGCTCCCCACCGAGCCCCTGGCCCTGCCACACTTCTTCTGGTGGCAGGCGCTTCCCCATCCCCCAGGGAGGCCTGCCTGGCACCTGGAACACTTTCCCTGTCCATGCCTGGTTGGTGTCAACCATATGCCCCCACCATGGATGCTGGCCATGAGCCCCCACCCACTCCACTGTTCCTGGCACGTGTTGCAGGAATCTTGATGGCCAGAGTGGACACTCCCCGGACACACCCTGTGCTGGACACTGCCCAGCAACCTTGCCCTGCTTTCAACTCTTCAATCCCCAGCAACTCCCGAGACCAGCTGTCATGTCTCCACTCACCGATGGCAAAACACATGCTCAGAGAGGATGTGCCCAGCAGCTGGGGGTCTGCACACTCCCAGACTCTTCCATCTCCCTTGCCACCCCCTGGGCCTGGGAGTCCTCTCAGCTCCCTGGTGACACTGGACTCACAATGACTTCAGTGGGAGTATCCATTTCTCACAGAAAGAGAGGCTGCAGCTTTGGGGAGTGCTACTCAGGCATCTAGACCCCAGAAAGCCTTTGCAGGGAGCTGGGGGAGTGGTGGCAGGCATCAGAGTGCCTGGGGAGCCCATCTGTAGGGGCCTGCCCGAGGTCGAAAGCTGCCTCATGAGGATCTGTCACTCCTCGATGACACAGTAGCAACAATAGCCAGTGCTTGCTGAGTGCTCGGTCCCCCTCGCCCCACATGGCCTGTTCCCAGCTCTTGATAGCCGTTCGTCTAGATCACCTTCGCAGCGTGGTGAGGTTGGCACTATCATGATCCCCCTCTGCTGTAGCTGACCCTGTCACCCCTGAGAATTCCACTGAGCACCGTACACTCTGTCTAGGCACCCCCTGGCCTGCAAGGCTCCACTATCCCCCCGATGACCCATGAAATCACTCTGCATCCAAGACCCAGGAGTGGCTGACAGATGCCCTAGCTGCACCCCAGCCTCTGCGCCAGGGTTCCCAGTGCTGTCCTGTTCAGGCCTTAGAGCCCCAGCCCCAGCCCGCCCCACTTCCCCACTGATAGAGCTGGGGGCATCTGGGGAGGCAGCAGCCCTGCCCCCTTCCTCCTCGCCATGGGCCACGGAGATCCCAACACCCAGCGTGAGAGCTGCTTCTACTGTCTGCCCTCTGCTATTCCCTCTATTCTTCTACGATGGTGGCAAATGACCACAACCTCAGGGGTGTGCAGAAAGACCCCTCTCCTTCCATGTCCCTGAAGTCTAACCAACTTACAGCTTCCCCTGGCAGAGCATCACCTTTTCCTGGAGGTCTTTAGGGTCCACGTGTGTCCCGCATGTAGACGCCCAGACGCCTGAGTCCACCTAGTCTTCTCTCATCCACCCCCCGTTACACGCCATGCTCCTAAATACCCCCCATTGACTTCAACACCCCCGGCCACCCAGACACCCCGATCCAGACACCTGGGTTCCATTCAGGCATCTCCAGTTTACGCAAGCGCTACCAGTCTTTCCAGATGCCACTTTCAGGTCTCACCTTGCCCCAGCTGCCTGGCCCAGTCTCCAGGAGGAGAATGAAGCAGGAGGGTCACAGGAAGGGAGGGGGCTTCCTCCCAACTCTGGCCATCAGCAAAGGACCTTGCAGGGGGAAGGTTCTAGGGGGTCTTGGCGGGAAGGGGCCCTGGCGCTCACCTGGTGACTCCTTTGGCAGAGCTGGGGTTCCGGGAGAAAGCCAGCTGCCAAGTGGAGTCCTGACCTCTGCCTTTATCCGCAGTTGCCCCGCCCTGAGCAAACCTGGGCAGGTAGAGAACAAGTCAGTCTCCCTAAGGCTGGGGGCTCCCCCACCCCCTTCCTGCTCTTAAAGAGACAGCTCCACCCCCTCCCCAGTCACCACAGCAGGGAGTTCCCTGGGGTCACCAAGCCCTCAGCAGCCTCAGGTGGGGTGCAGGGACAGCAGGATGGGCTGGAACTTGGTCCCTCAAATTAGGGGAGGGACTTTCCAATCTTCTGAAACCAGAAAGCGATCTTGGACGGGGAAGGTTCTGGGGTCTTTGATAGCAGATTTGTTTGGCAAGACTGTGGAGAGAGGTGACCCATCCGTGTAACAACTGAATGTTTTTTGGCTTGGATTGTGCGTTTTGCTTGGGGAAGGGATAACTGGCAATTACGGGGGATTTAAAGTTCCCTTCTGGGTCACGTCTCTCTGTTGAACCATTTGACGGTCAATAGAAGGTGCCTATGTGACCAAGGTCCAGAGGTGTAGGAGACACTGGAACACCAAATAAGGGTCCTTAGACCAGGCCACCAACCCTGGCCTGCCCTGGGGAGACTGAGGGCCATCGCCCCAGCACCAGGTCAGATTCCCTAGCCCATGCTTCTCCCAAGGTGCTAGGAGCAAGATGCCTGGGTCTCCACGGTGGTGCCAGGTGGGAGGCTGCCTCCCACTGCAGATAAGGCCGCCTGCCCTGTGCAAGGCCTGTCCTCCTTCCCACTCCGGTCACCCCGCCTCACAGCATTCCTTCCGGCTGGGGTCTGTGGAGGCCCCCACATGGTCCCCGTTGGGGGTGCCCCCTCCCCCCAATTCCGCCTTCTTAGACAGAGGGACTTTTGTCTGGGGGCTGGATGGAGAACAAGGCACCATTGAGTGGTTGGCGGAGGATTGGGGTCACGGGGAGGGGCAGGGCCAGGAAAGGGGTGGCTCTGCACTGGCCACCAGCTGGACTCCAGGCGACCCCCAACACCATCGTGGGGGTGGGGAGGAGGGCCGCAGGCGCCAGGCCAGCGAGAGGGTGCTCTTGGGAGTGTGCAAAACAGGGCAGGGAAAGGGTATTTGGGGTCAACTCAGGGAAGTGTGGGCAGGAAGAAGAACCCCCCACTTCTCGTAAGGGAGGGGCAAGCATTGCTTGTCCAGATACATGGTCTCTGTTATGATCTTCCCTCCAGCAGTCTCTCAATTCCAGGCCCTAGACTAGGACAAAGCCTCCTGCCTCCGCCATGAAAGAAGGACCAGTCCCTACAGGAGGAGAGAGACCTCGGGGTGCAGCTCAAAGCAGAGGAGTAGCGGGAGGAACAAGGCCAGGGGCAGGACAGAGGTGGTGGCGGGAAGATCTAAGTCCGGCTAAGGGGGTCTTTGTGTGCAGTCAGAGAGCATCTCTTACCCGGATGTTCCGTTTGCATGTCTCTGGGACGACCCCTTGGTGGTCTTGGGAGTGAGGTGGTGTCTCCCTCTGCTGGAAATTGTAGGAACTGCAGGCATCGGAGAGTGGTGGCAAGTGGGTGGGTTGGGACCGGAAAGGCATCCGCTCTACCCTTCATCTCTACCTCCCTGCACGTGCAGATGCTGAGGATAGGGCAGACCAGAATCCTGAATGAGCGATGTAGGACAGGTGTGAAGCCATAAAGCACGGTGGCCCCTGGACAAACCGAAGAACCACTGTCATATCTAAAAAGGTTGGAGCAAGTCCCAATGGATGGAGGGATATCTCTCAGGGACCGTGCTAAGGGAAGAAAACCAGGTGTAGGGAAGCTGCAGAGTATGCTGTCATTATAAGGAGAAAACAGTTTTCATGTGTATGGAGAAGGTATCGTTGTAGGTTTGCATTCATGGCTGCTTCTGGGAAGGGGATGTGGAGGACACCTTTTGAATTTTGTGTTTAGAAATGTACTATCTCAAAAATAAAATGGGGGCTGGGGATATAGGTCAGCTGGTAGCGTGCTTGCCTTGCAAGTACAAAGCCCTGGGTTCAATCCCCAGCACCGCACACACGCACACACACACACACACACACACACACACAAAAGGGTTAATTGAAACCACTGAAGGACTGCATCTACGCAGCTCCAGCCAATGGCCGCCATATTTTCCACAGATGCCAGCAATTTTGGTGAGTGTGGTGTCACTCACCTGTAATCCCAGTGACTCAGGAAACTGAGGCAGAAGGGTCACAAGTTTGAGACCAGCCTCAGCAACTTAGTAAGGCCCTAAGCAACTTAGACCCTGTCTCTAAATAAAAATAAAAAAGGGCTTGGGGGATGTGACTCAGTGGTTAAGCACCCCTGGGTTCAATCCCTGGTACAAAAAAGAAAGAAAGAAATTTGAATCTTTGGGGTGAATTCTCAATATTAAAAGTTAGTTAAGATTTTTTTTAATTATGAAGTTCAAATAAGACATAGTTAAGAGCAGGTTTCCATCTGGGGGACCCTACCCATCAGAGACTTCTGTCAAGCTCATATTCTGAATCTTTCTTTGCCATGGTCTTAGGCTTTCTTCACAGATGTTTATATGGATTTTACTCAAACCAGGTCAATCACAAATTCTTCCTAGGCTGGACCTGAACAGGCCACCTCCAAGTGTGCATTGGGCCAGAGCTGGGATTTGTGGCCAGGAGTTTGCTGAGACCCTGTGTACACCCTAGTGAAATGCCATGGGAGTGGAGTTACGTGTGGTCACTTTCCTGCTGTCAGGGGTTGGGTCTCTTTTGGAGACAGCCTTCTGGGCTGATTTGACTCCAGACATATTTAGATAAGCCCACAGGCATCCCTCAGCATCTGTGCCTAACAAGCCAGAAGCCCCTTGGGTACCCAACTCCACAGATGCTCAAGTTCCTGATACAAAATCCAGCAGCATTTGCACAGAACCCATGCATATCTTCACACCTGCTTTACATCATCTCTAGATTCTTTACAATGCCTGATACAGTGTAAATACGATGTAAATAGTTGTTATACTATTTTGTCTACGGAATAATGATCAGAAGAAAGTCTGTACATGTTTGGTAAAATGCAGTTTTTTCCTGAACACTTTCACTCTGTGGTTGGTTGAATCCTTGGATGCAGAACTGCAGATACAAAGGGCTGACTGAATATATAATATATTTTATATATTGATATCTATTATATAGATAATAAAATGACTTAAAGTGTTTCCCTTCATTTTGCTTTTGAAATCCTTTCTGAAGGACCTAGTGAAACTTTGATAGCTTACTATTACTCAGAATCCTGGGAATTCTTGCAAAATGAGGAAAATTCAAATCTGCAAGGAGTTTTTGAACATCACAAAGTTTTCTGGGACTAAGCTAAAGCACAGAATCAAAGTCATATGGTGTTAGGCAGTCGTGGATTTCAAAATTTTATTAATTTTCATTCAGTAATTTGGTGGGTCTTTGTTTAAGGTTGATTGTTTCTGGAGGCTCCTGGGCCTGGAAGGGCCAGCCTCAGGTGTGGAGCCAGAGGTGACCCTGCCCAGGAGAGGCAGAGGCTGAGAGGGGCCGGAAGGCGACACAGAGACAGATGGACAGGTGAATGTGGCTTCCTTGGGCTTTATGCAGCAACTCCCTGTGGTCTCGGGATTCAGCACCTGCAGGAGAAGATCAGGAGCCAGGTGACCCTGTCCTGACACCTGGGGCTGGTGTGGTTGTGGGTATGCCAGCTGGGCTTCCAGAATCCATGCATGAGGTGCCCCATGGGGTGACCGAGTACCTATGGCCCTTCTTGAGACCCACCCCTGCATCACTCCTAGATCAGAACCTGCCAAAACAAGCTAGAAATGAAGATTTTTGTGATAAAAATCTGTTTTATTATATATTGGTAGCTGACTTTGAATTTTCTTAATAGGACAAATGAAATGTGTCCTCTGGTTGGAAAGGCCCTAGGATCACCACTTTGAGCTCTCCAGCTGAGAGGGTAGGCCCAATGGGGAGCGGCTCAGCATCCCCACCCCCACTGTCACTCATCCTACTCCAGATACCTCGGCCTCCCTGTGAGTTCTAGAACATTCCAAGGCATCTTCCAGGCCACTCCTCTTGGTCCCTTGGATGACCTGCCTGCCCTGCTAGCAGGTCAGCTCCCCCAGGAGAATCTCATCTGAATTATGCACATTTGACATTTGACAAGTAGTCAGTACTCACGAAATATTGGTTAAATTATGAAAGAAAGGGGTTCTTCTAGTTCCCTCCCTCCAGGTGCCTGGCAGGAAGACAGAGCTGCTAATGGGAATAGCTGTCCATTGGGGAACCAAGTTTCCTAAAGGCCTATTCCAGCTTCTTGGTCAGTGGGGGGCTTTGGGCTGATGGCCGGGTGCTGGGTGTGAGCAGGAGTTGCCAGGAAGCAGGAGGGAGGTAAGCTACACACCTGGGCTCTGCATACCTGAGATGGGGACTGTGGCTTCCAGGGCAGGGAGCTATGGCCTCCTCCCAGCTGACCTCAGTCCCTGAGACAAGGGTCTCCCACTGGGGCCCCATGGCTGAATCCAGTTATTACGCTTCTTATAATTCACAATTTTCCCCCAAAGTTCATAAAGTTGGGATTTATTCCCTGATGCAGCCTTGTTGGGAGGGGAGACCTTTAAGAGGTGATGAGGTCATGAGGGATAGATGCATGTCATCTTCACGAGAGTGGTTAGTTATTGTGCGAGTGGGTTATTCTAAAAGCAAGGTTATATCTCTGCTCACTTGTTCTCACCCTCTCCTGCCCTTCCACCTTCTGCCATGGGATGATGCAGCAAGAAGCCCTCACCAGATACCAGTACCATGCTCTTGGACGTCCCAGCTCCAAAACTATAGGCAGAATCCATTTCTGTTCATTGTAAATCAGCCCATGTGAGGTGCTCTGTTACGACAGCAGAACGCGGACCAAGACAGTGAACAGCATTTCAAATACCGGGATATTTCAACGTAACAAGCTGCATTTCCTGCTTCCCTTGGAAGACCTGACCTAACTGGACCCACATTCCCACTTGGCAGCAGTAGTTGCAGTGACAGGTCTGTATCCCTGGGGTGACCCTGGCCCCGTCTTTCCTTGCTTTGAGGCTTCCCAAGAGGGAGGAAGGAAGAGGGAAACTCCAGGTTGCTCTGACCCCAGGACTGCTCCTGTCATCGCCAATCTCAACCCACCTTGCCCCTGGAGGGCCACCAGGACAGATCCAGCCTCAGAGAGGCGTCTGGGGGTGGTTTGCACAGCAAAGACCCCAGGGTTGTCATCCCGAATCCTGGAAGAGAGGGTATATCTACCCAGTGAGGCAAAATGGCACAACTGAGGACATGTTGCTCATGTGTTGATTCCCCTTCTGAAAAAGGCTCTGTTTGTCAACTGACAACAAGAAAAGACTGAGTCTTATGTAAGTGGCCAGGCAAGTCAGTAGGGGCAGGAAAAGATCTCTGAGATACAAGAAATCTAAAAACAAACAAGCAAGCAAAACAAAACAAAGCAAACACACAAACAAAAACACCTTATACACAAATAGAAATAAAGTAAGGGAGGCAAGATATTAAGAGTTGGTGAATCTACGAAGGGTCTCCAGGTTCGTGTACGGCTTCTGTAAGTTCTCACCGTCAAAAATATTCAAACTAAGAGTTGAGAAAAAAAATCAATAAAAAACGTAAACCCAGAATAATCAAATCAGAAGATCAAAAGCAATTCCAAGAGAATGGAGGGAAAAGTAAATTTAGAATCCGGTAACCTAAAGGTTAAACAGGATTTCATTAAATGTGAGGAATCGCGTGTACGCATGTCATGCACATGATCCGACTGCGCTTGGGATAAAAGCTGGGTTCTTTTCTGTCCCCTCCCCCGCCCTCATATCTTATTTCCTCCTGGATCCGCTCACAGGCCATGACCCCTTGATGACCCCTTGTGCCTGGGTCCACCCCTTCCTCGCTGGGGATGACCACCCTCAGCGCTGTTCTCCTGGGGTCCCCAAGGATCTGCGGCCTGAGCAAGTCCAAAGGGCAGGAGAAGGTTTGGAGCGCTCAGGCTGAGGCTGGCGGGCTCCAGCAGGCTGCAGAGGCCGGCCTGAGTCTGCAGTTCTCAGCTGGCCCGCGCCCTCCGCCAGGGGAGGCGCTGACTCCACGGCCAGCTGGCAGCCTGGGGGCAGCCATGGCGCGGTGCTCCCTTCCGGGAGCCTTGACAGGCGCGAAGAGGCGCTGCCCTCAGAGAGCCATAAGCCGCGCAATGCACGTAGAGACCCTCGTGGATTCACCGATTCTTGCTATTTTGGGGTGCCAGCTGGGACGCTGGATCCTGGCACCATGTTATTCTCCCAGCAGAGGAGAATGTGGCACTTAGGGCTGTGTGACTCAGGGCTAAATCACACCCTCAGGAAGGGTCAGAGTGAGGATTCCAACCCAGGTCTGACTCCACATCCCATGGGGGGGGGGAGGTGACACAGGGACAAGGGGGGGCCGCAGGCATGTCACTGTCAGGGTCCCAAGAACAGATGGCAGGGTTCCAAGAGTGGGTAAAATCTCAGAGAAGATCTCCAGAACCAAGGGCTGCCTCCACCCTGGCCCAGCCTCCATCCCCTCCTCCCCTAGCCTCCTACTCTTGGCCCCCTGCTGTTCCCAGGGAGGCTGTGACCTCCTGAGTTAGAGTAGGGCCCTCCCAGGTGGGAGCCCTGTCCTGGCTGCACCTCACTCCTGGCCAATCAGAGTCCTCAGCAGAGCCATGACCTGTCAAGTCCCTCTCTGACCTCATCACCTCCTGCCCTCCCCTCCCCACCTCACTGGCTCGGTGGCCCACTAGCCACCCTGCTGGTCCCTTCTTGCCGAGGCCACACAGCCTCCTGGCCCTCACATAGCTGCCCTGCCACGGGATTCCCTGCTGCGGGTGTGCAGTGTGCACGCGGGTCCCTCATCTCTCTCCTGCCTTCGCTCCACCCTCCCCTTCTCAATGAGTCTTTCCCTGGCCACGAAATTAAAGCCACTTTTCTCTCTCATTGTCATTCCCTCCTTTATTTCATTTTATTTTTCTGTAGCACTGAAGTATCAAGTCCCCAGGGACTGTCGCATAAACACGTATTGGTCATGCTATTGTCTCTCCCCTGTGGGATGTATCTCCTCGCAGAGGGACCTTGGCCATTCCATTCCCTGCGGTTTCCCCTGCACCAGAGCCTAGGGCCTGGCGCCTAGTAGGTGCTCAAGAAATGTTTACTGAGCAGATCAGTGAAAACCATCCTTGAAAGTTACTGCATCCCAGACCCCATAATACACGACTCAGACTCCCCACCCTCCTTAAGTCTAGCACAGCTTTAGGGGCACACAGTAGGCCCACAGGTGGAGAGGAAAGGAACTCAGAGCAAGACAACCCAGGTACCCATGCTAGCTTTGGTATCCTCTCACTGTGTGATCCCAGAAAGTGAGGGGCTTCCCCGGACCTCAGTTTCCCCATCTATGCGGTTGAGATAATAATAGCCATCCCCCGAAGCACTGCCCTTTGGATTCAATGGGGTGGTTGTGTGGGAGGCGGACAGCGTGACTAATTCTGAAAGTTGGTGCCCTTCCTGGAAGGGGGTGGAGTGGGAGGGGTGTGGCTGTGTGTTTTCCAACAGCCAACAAAGGAACTCTTGTAGGCAGGGGCCCTCAGGCGTGGAAAACCCGCCACCCCTGTGGGTCCTAGACAAAAGTTTCAGGTCTCCAGGAAGGTTGGTCAAGGCATTTGCGTTCTTTGAAGATTGTTACAACAAGCAATTCGGGTTTGGGGAATCTGAGGATACCATAGGGGGCTTCTATTTTGCCCTCCCGCAAAGAGCATCTGAGAGCATGGGTTAGGGAGACCTTCACCACCCACAGCTCCTGAGAACAGGATGTGACAGGCTTAGACCATCTCTGGGCTACAGAGATTGGTTCAGTGGAGTCCAATGAAAGTGAAATATAAGAACTTTGTTCAACACTTGGGATAAGAAAAGATTTGGATTTTGGACAGAGAATATACATTTGAGGCCTGGTAATTCTGCAGCTGTTTTGCCACCATAAGAAAAGCCATCCTACAGACAGAGTTAATACTATAAAAGACCACCAAGCAAGAGAAAGACTGAGAAATCAAGTTAGCGCCTTGATCAAACCATACCTGATCACACAATCCCTCTGGAAATTCAGTTATGAACTCTAAATGTTTAGCTTAGTTTTAATGAGATTTTTCTGTTACTTGTAACTCGAATAATCAAACTATATACAGAGGAATTATGTGGATCCAGAATCACTGCATTTTCACTAGGATATATCGTGGTTTTTACTTAGTTTGAGCAGATGCCCTTTTGTTAAAGCTTAAATCAGGTTGAGAGTCTCTAGATGTTGGCGAGTGCTTACCTCAGCCAGGCCAGGGCCCTCCGTGCACAGACAAGCCTGGGCCCTGTGAACTTGGATAGACGTCCATGAAATTTGCACAGTGGGGCTGCTGGACCTGTTCTCCTTCCCAAATTCCACCCTGGGAAAGGGCAGTGAGCTGAGGAGCCCCAGGGCTTGGCCAAAACAGCAGAGCAGGTGCCTGGGAGCTCCACTGTCCCCTTGCCAAATGTGGCCACATGCAAATGCTCCTTTGCCTGGCAGGTGCCAGGAGAGAGCGGGCTGCACCCGAAAGTGCCCCTGAGGGTCCCACAGCTCTTCCTGGCCTCATAGAGGAGGGCAGCAGTGCACAGTGTGGGCAGGAGCCTCCCATCAGGATTTCCCACGGTGTCCCTCAGCCCAGGCCTCCCGGCCAGGTGTCCCTGCTCTCCATGGACAGCAGCCCTGGACGGGGACAGGCAGTCAGTGCTGCGCGCAGAGCCCCAGGCACACTGGTGGCCCTGCTGGAATGGCAACGGGCAACTGCCAGGCAGCAGGCTGGGCGCAGCTGGGACTGGAGGAGCCACTGAGCCCGTGGTGACTGTGCAGGGGGCAGGCGGCTCTGGAGGGAGGAGGGCGGGGGTAAATAAGTAGGAAGCACTGCTGCCTGGAGCATTTCCCACCAGCCGGGACCAGGGAAGTGAAGGGAGGGCTGAGAGGCCGGGCAGGTCACAGGGCAAGGGGGAAGGGGGAAGGGCCATCAGGAGGGGAGTGTGGGGATGTGGCGGTGGTGGTGATGGTGGTGATGGTGGTGATGGTGGTGGTGATGATGGTGGTGATGGTGGTGGTGATGATGGTGGTGATGGTGGTGATGTTGATGGTGTTGATGTTGTTGTTGGTGGTGGTGGTGGTGATGGTGGTGATGGTGGTGATGATGGTGGTGATGGTGGTGAAGTTGATGGTGATGATGTTGTTGTTGGTGGTGGTGGTGGTGATGGTGGTGATGGTGGTGG
>JAJEJO010048068.1:0-27290 GCA_020662805.1 Glaucomys volans
AAAAAAAAAATTAAAATGGCTCCCGGACCCTGCCTTCCTGGGTGTATTCCTTCGTTTTATAAAGGGGTTGATTTACAAGTTGGTTGCATTCACAACACCTTGCAAAGAAACACATTGTCCGTCTTAGTACTTTAGAACTTTCCCGTAGACGTATTCTCTTCTTTGTTTCGGTTTTCTTCAATCTGGCTCTGTATTATAAAATGCCATTTACATGGATGCACAGTGAGCATTCTGTGGGCTTGCCCTCCCCCAGCCTGTCAAAGAATCTTGCAAATCATTCACAGGGTGGGGGAGGGGAGACTGCCTTTAATAGGAAAATGGTGCCGGGGGAAGACTGGGTTCTACTCTCTCAGCGGATTTGTTTGACAAGGAAGGCAAATTTCTTCCGCGAGAGCCCAGGACTCTCTGACTGGACCCAGGCCATTTTAATCCAAATTCATGACTGCGGGCAATAGGAAAACACAGCCTCACTTAGAAACAAAGAGTAAATGTTTCCGCACTGCGCTGCATTTACAGACTCAGAATTTTCTCTGCTTATTCCAGACTTTTGTTACCTGGACGGCTGGTCTCAACCGCGCCCCACGACTGCAGAAGGACAGGGGCTCTGAGGCTCCCACCCATATAGCCCTCTTGATTAAAGAGCACACGGGCAGCTCTGACCCGCGCGGTCGCTTCTCATCCGGAGGAGGGAAGGCCTGGGAGTAAAGGGGGAGAGCAGTGGGGTATAAACAGGGGTCGCGACAAAGCTGAGAAAGCACAGATCCCAGGAAATATCTCCCCGCCCCCTCTTCACAGTCAATCTGTGGCTATGTCTCCTTTCTAGCCTCAGTTCCCTGGGCATTTGACTCCTTTATATAAACGTTAGGTTTGGTAGTTTTCCAATATTTCTAACTGGACAGCATTGAGAAGAGTGAGGACAGAAAAAGAAAAAAGAGAGAGAGAGGAAATAATGACGGATTTGCAGTCTTGGCGATCTCTTTCAATTCCTTTTCATTCATTGGCAAAGTGTAGGTTGCCTAGGAAACCGCGTGCATCTCGGCTGCAAAGAGGAGGGGTTGCGGACTTGTTCTTTAAGAGGTGAATGCAGGATAGTTGTGGGGGGAAAATCTTAAACTGTCTTGTAATTTCAATAAGCGTGTTAAAAATATTTTTGCATTAAGAAAATAGTGGATCCAAAATTCACTATGCATTTTTGCAAAGTTCTCTTCCTATCAGATGTCTTCAGTTAGTTAAAACAATGACTGTGTAACACATAAATGAACACTCAGTTGCAGATTTACCATTGAAAATAATTTGAAAAATTTAGAGCAGATGTAATTTTAATAGTTTAGGGGCTACCTTGCTTGCCTCAGCCACACAATTATGTGTAAAAAAAAAATGTGGGTTTTTTTGTTTGTTTGTTTACACAGCGAAATTTTCACAATTGTCTCTGAAAGGGAAAAATTTGTAAATGATAGGACATCATTTAAACTAGTCCTATATAGGAGATCATGAAATATATTGTCCTGAAAGTTTCATGTCTGATACAAAATGACCTAGATTGGGAGGATCTGTGTATAATAAACTGTGTATAATAAACAGACCAAAAGAATTGCTCAGGATCCAACTGAAAGCAATTTGTTTCTTTGATGGCTCAGTACCAGTCTCTTCCTGCTTGCTACATAGAATAAGGTTGATTTAAAAAAAAAAAAAAATCAGCAGAGAAACTAAAAGCCTTTCGGGAAAGACAGTTGTTGTCAACATTTCATCACTAAATTCATCTCCTTGTGAAAAATGAAAATGTACAGCATCATAATTGCAATGGCAAATGGGGGTGAAGTGCCTGCCCGGAAGGGGCTAGGGTTGGGGGGCGGGGGCAAGGCGGCAAAACCCATGAAAGGAAAGCAGCTCTTGGGCCAAAAAGCTGCCTGGATCCCCACGGCATCCAGGCTTTTAGAAGGATGATTTCCAGCTTACTGTATCCCGAACCTCCTACCCTAAAAGAAACCGAGAGGAAAAGGTCTTTTCATCTGTATAATCTTGAATACGTTTTCCACTGGGCACCCGGTGAAGATCTGGCTCTGAAACAGACGCTGAGAAATGAACACGATAGGTGAGAGAGGCAGACTTAGAGTACCCTCGGTGGAGCTGATCTCGCCGAGCTCTGAGCAACCCGCGTGGCTCCTTGGCTCGGGCAGCAAGGCTTGTACCGCTCCGCGCGCCTCGGTACTCCCACCAAGGGTGCCGCCCTCGCTCTGTTACTTCCAGGCAATCGGTCCCACAGAGCCGCCACCTCGAGGCTGACACCTGCTACAGTCCTTTTGGCCCGAACAAAGTCACCTTCCCCAGGGGCTCGGGTGCCTTGGAGACGGGATTCCAGCCCGAGTCCTATCTTTAATTTGCTGTGTGACCTCTGGGACTGCTTGCCCTCGACGTTTCTGCCTCTGTGCTCTTTGGATTAGAAAACTCTAGGGGTCAGGGCCGGGAGGCAGGTGGGCAGAACTGCTGCAGCTCTGTCTACCTCCCCACCGCACCCTAACCCGGGTACTCTCAGCTGCGCCTAGGGAACTCTGCACCTCGAGCTTTAGTCTGAACACCCAGGATATTGTGGGGAGGCTGAGCTTTTGTTCTTGCTGCTTCTCTTTGTATATTGGAATTGAGTTGAAAGCCCCCTCCTCTCTCCCAGCGGGAAAGGGAGGTGATGACATCTTGCTGATAGTTCTGGGAGGGCCCCACTCAACAGCTGCTAACTCCGCTCGGTTGAGGCACCCCGGGTCATTCGGCCTCTCTCGCCAGAGAATGAAAAAGGCTCACGTCACCTCGCAAGCGACTCATCCCAGGTTGGGGGCGGCAGGCTTTAACCACGAAATTCCAAGGAACAGGTTCTGCAGGGAGCGTTTCTGCTACCCTTCCCCTCCTTCCTTCTCTCCAACGCACGCAGGTTTAACCTCTTGTCGGTCTTTAAGCCTGTCTCTCTCCCTCCCTGCTTCCCGCATCCCCAACAAGTAACAAAGAGATCTGTTCCTTCTTCCAATACCTAGAGAGTGCGTATTTGAAGGAACTTTCGATGCTCCGCGTCTGCGCACGCGCTCGAGTGAGTGCACCTGGGTCTCCGGTGGTCTCTACCTGGAGGTGCTGCAGTTTTTAGGCGTGTCCCTCACCCCTCTACACGCAGCACCAAGTCTGGGATCTCCTGGTCGCCGCGATGGAAAATAAGGATGTTCTCTGTGGAGCGGGCGGTGACTGCCCTTGGAACCCATCCCCTTGTTAGACAATGGATGTGCCAAACCCCGGGATGGGGAGCGCCTGGAGTGTGATTTTAAATGCCCAGTTGCGGAACACATCCCCTGCTTTTGTGAGCCCTTTGTTCCGCCGGCAGCCCCGCCTCTGGGACCCCACCCTCATTCTGCCCGCAGGATAGTCCCTGCAGAGCGGCCAGCCACACCCACTCCATCATTTTCGAGGAACAAAAGCCAACCAGATGGCTGGAGGGGGTCTTTGGTACCGGCCTGGAGAGGGTGAGGAAGAGCTCAGGGGGCTTAGAGGTCGCCTCCACCCCTGGATGCTGCTGCCTCAGTGAGAGGGAACCAGTGACCCTACACAGACAAAGAATGGCGATGCTGGGGGCGTGGCAACGGGTACCCAGATGCTCTCGGGCTAAGAGTGTCCCGGGTTGTGGTCAATTGAACCCCAACATCCTGATTACACACTTCTTTCTGGGGTCACCTGTATTTCCCTAAGGCTCTCTGGGACCGAGCGTCGGCTCCTGGACAGCCGTTGACCTCCGGTGTTGGGGAAAGGGGCATTGATATCCACAGAGGCGGTTGGCTTGGGGAACTGCTCGGGGCCGGATTGGATCTGCGATTGCGCTGAAAGAGTAGCCTGAGCCACCTCAATCCTCCCACCTGCCGGTATCCAGAGCACCTGATGGCCTTTCCACCTGCTCCAGTACTCCCTCCTTCCCATCCTGTGCTATTTCTCGCTCCATTCTGAGTCTGTCGCGTTGGTCATCCACGCGTCGCAGCCCTCCGGCCCTTGACTACTTTACCCACCTCCCAGTTCGCGTTGCCCAGCTTCCCCCTCCTCCCCAAGCCCTAGACAATGCTGACACCCCCACCCCACTCCCAGAAGACCCCACCCCTCTCCGGGTCCTCAAGCCTGCGCTTATTGGCCGCTGGCCGGTAGTCCAGCCCCCCGGACCGTCCCTAGGGCTCCGAGCATTACGTCAGCCAGGCCTGGAGAGCTGCAGAGTGAAAGGGACTGGGGGGCTCGGGCTGGGGGCGCGGTCTACTCCATCGGCCCCACCCTCCCTACATAAAAAGCCGAGCCCGCGGGGCCGACGTTCTCAGCCCGTCGGTTCCCCTGCGCTTTGCTGGTGAGCTCGCTGTGGGCGTGGATCCGGAGTACCGACAGACACACAGACGCAGATCAGAGTCAGAAAGAAGTTAAGAGGCACCATGCGCGAGATCGTGCACATCCAGGCGGGCCAGTGCGGCAACCAGATCGGCGCCAAGGTGGGAGCGCAGCTGGGGAGGGACCCAGGCGGGGAAAGGGACGGTAGCCAAGCACCCCTGAAAGTCTCTGGGCGCGGTCTGTCCTAGGCATGCCCGGAGCTCGACAGGAGCAACCCTTCCCTGCTGCTTTGTGTTGCCGAGTGGGGCGTGGACTCGGAAGCGACTTTGCGTGGTGGTGGTGGTGGTGGTGGTGGTGGTGGTGGTTGGTGGGTGGGTGGGGGTGTCTCATTCATTTTTGCTGCAACTCGTTTGGAATTCCGGTAGTCCTTGTTCTTTCTTTCCTGTTTGCCACTTGGCCAAGACGCGGCTCTGTCTGCGAGGTTAAATTCACCGGTCTGCGGGAGGGGCCCGGACTCGAGAATTGATTTTACTCGCTTGAACTTGAGTCGAGCTGCGGGGGAGGGGAGAAGGGCGATTGTCTCGCGGTCGGAGGACGTGCTTTGAATCTAAAACCATCCTCCTTCAGTTCTCTCGCGTAGCTGTTCCCCCCGCCCTCCCCCTCTTCACCTCTTTGTACGCTCGCCTCCTGTGGCCATTCTTGACTGTGACCCTGGGCGCAGAGCTTTGCAGCGGCATTTGACCGGCAGTCCCAGGCTTGGGCTGGTTCCTTCCCGCACGACCCCTACCGCCCGCTGCGAGCAGCTGCTCGCCTGGGAAACGCCCAGTTTCAACTTTCTGACCCTGCAAAATACAAGCCCTGTGGCTGTGCTCTGGGTCACGCCGCCCTTTAAGGCTCCTGAAATGTTGGGTGTCAGAACTGAGTCCGGGGTTTTTCACTGTGAATCGCAGTATTTCAGTGGGGTCGTGCATGGCTAAATGCAACCTTTTTCTCTCAGTTTTGGGAGGTCATCAGTGATGAACATGGTATCGACCCCACTGGCAGTTACCATGGAGATAGTGATTTGCAGCTGGAAAGAATCAATGTATACTACAATGAAGCCACTGGTAATTGCCTTTATCCCCCACCCGCACTTTAGTTTTCTACCCCCTTTTCCCTTTTCCCTGGTGTGACTGCAGGAAAGGGTGGACTAACCAGTTTAAGGTATCCACTCTTTCACTGGGGTGGGCTCCCCTGTACCCACCAAGCCTTTTGAAAACCTGGTTGTGGGTCCTTCTTTGTTTGGGGTCAATAGACTGAAAGAAGGAAGGTTGGCATCAAGCCCTTCTTTACACAATTCCCTGCTTGCAGGTCTAAGTCAACTCTTGTTCCTTGCAGGTAACAAATATGTGCCTCGGGCTATTCTGGTGGACCTGGAGCCTGGCACAATGGACTCAGTCAGGTCTGGACCATTCGGCCAAATTTTCAGGCCAGACAACTTCGTGTTTGGTGAGTACCTGGGATGGCTAATGACATGAGAGACACATTTTATGCTAGGCAACTTAGGGTGGAGAATTGGGACTGCTGCAGGAAACGCATGAAGAACATCCAGTTGTGTGCCAACTAAGCCTTAATATAGGTTTAAAAAGCATTTGCCTTTCAACTTCTAATAGCCAGGTGTCCTAGGCATCCTTATTTATAATTACATCCATAACCAAATATTTTAATGTCTGGCCATTTGGTGATAACACAAAGTAATCTTATCTGTGCACTGACTCACAGGTCTATGTTAAGGAGTTTAAGGCAAGAAGGAATTTGATCCAATTGTCAGTGTCTTAAGAATTCTTTTTTCCTGTGGCAGGCCAGAGCGGTGCAGGAAATAACTGGGCAAAGGGCCACTACACAGAGGGAGCCGAGCTGGTAGACTCGGTCCTGGACGTGGTGAGGAAGGAGTCAGAAAGCTGTGACTGTCTCCAGGGCTTCCAGCTGACCCACTCTCTGGGGGGCGGCACCGGGTCAGGCATGGGCACCCTGCTCATCAGCAAGATTCGCGAGGAGTACCCAGACCGCATCATGAACACCTTCAGCGTCATGCCCTCGCCCAAGGTGTCTGACACCGTGGTGGAGCCCTACAACGCCACCCTCTCTGTGCACCAGCTGGTGGAGAACACAGATGAAACCTACTGCATCGACAATGAGGCCCTGTACGACATCTGCTTCCGCACCCTGAAGCTGACCACACCCACATATGGAGACCTCAACCACCTGGTGTCAGCCACCATGAGCGGGGTGACCACGTGCCTGCGCTTCCCTGGCCAGCTGAATGCAGACCTGCGCAAGCTGGCCGTGAACATGGTGCCCTTCCCTCGCCTGCACTTCTTCATGCCGGGTTTCGCGCCCCTGACCAGCAGGGGCAGCCAGCAGTACCGCGCCCTGACCGTGCCCGAGCTCACCCAGCAGATGTTCGACTCCAAGAACATGATGGCTGCGTGTGACCCGCGCCACGGCCGCTACCTGACCGTGGCTGCCATCTTCCGAGGCCGCATGTCCATGAAGGAGGTGGACGAGCAGATGCTCAACGTGCAGAACAAGAACAGCAGCTACTTCGTGGAGTGGATCCCCAACAACGTGAAGACGGCCGTGTGCGACATCCCACCGCGTGGCCTCAAGATGTCAGCCACCTTCATCGGCAACAGCACGGCCATCCAGGAGCTGTTCAAGCGCATCTCGGAGCAGTTCACGGCCATGTTCCGGCGCAAGGCCTTCCTGCACTGGTACACGGGTGAGGGCATGGACGAGATGGAGTTCACCGAGGCCGAGAGCAACATGAATGACCTGGTGTCTGAGTACCAGCAGTACCAGGACGCCACGGCCGACGAACAGGGGGAGTTCGAGGAGGAGGAGGGCGAGGACGAGGCTTAAATTCAGCACGTGAAGCAGGGTAGGGAAAGCTGAGAAGGAAAGAGAGGGGGTGGGGGGCTTACCTGTGAAAATACCTTGGCAGTGGAAGGAACAAGCATGGTCTGTCTTAGGTGTCTGCGCTGGTTCTCTGGTGCTCTTCACTGTTGCCTGTCACTTTTTTTTTCTCCTTTTGTAATATTGATGACATCGATGTAACATTGAAGATATTTCTGAGCTACTGTTGTAATGGCTAAAATCACATAAACGTTTGTGTCCTAATGGTGTCCTCTTTTCTTTCTTTTCCTTTTCCTCTTTGGGTCCTTTATTATCCCTTTAAATGCAGTTTTCTGGACATGTTATATTAATTTCTTTTAAAAGGGGAAAGAATAAGTAAAAGCTCAAATACATTTATTCTTTTGGTATGATAAAAATTCAACCCATGATAGTCAGCCTTGTAGGGGAGCTCAGCCAGAATTTTAACATTCCTTTAGGCACATTTTATTAGTTCAGAAGGTGTCGTCTTGAAAGCACACTAAGTGTATTTTCATGTAGAAATTCTATGTCTTGATTTCATTTACTACAGGCGCACAGCATCAAATTCTAAAGGAGAGTTCAAAGTTAGTTTCCCTTCCTCCTGTGATCTTTGATACAGTTTTCCTCCCTGGAAAACAGCCATAACTATCAATATCATATTTCTTATATCCTGTCAGAAATATTCTATGTTTTCAAATCTTTGTACCTTATATTTCTTTCTTCACACTCAAACACACAATTCTGCAGCCTCTTTCTTCACTAAAGACACACACATGAACATGTATGTATTTACTTATTTAATTTCTGTATTTTTTGGAAGTACTGGAGATCAAATCCAGGGCCTAGTGTCTAGACATGTGCTCTACCCTAGTCTAACAGCATATCCTGAAGAAGCAGAGCTTTTCTAATTTACATGGATAAAGAGCATCCATTATATAGTCATGCCATAGTTTAGCCAATTTCCAACTGATGGACATTTATTTTCTTATATGAGTGGATAATACATGCATATGTCATTGTGCACATGTGAGTAACTATCCTGCATATTTCCATGAATGGATTTTCTGTCAGTGGGTATGAGATACTATACCTTTTTAAATTAACAAAATCACATGAACTTAGGAACAGAGGTTTATAAATAGTTGATAGGTTTCTTTCCCAATTAATTTCCCCAGCAATCATACATATACTATATCACAAACTTTGTGCTTAAGTGAACTTCCTTTTGAGTTTGTATGGAATTATAAATTCTGGACTATTGGTGAACTTTAAATGGGCAAGTCACAAAAATTTTCATAGTTCATTGCATTTTTACCAGAGGGACCTAACCCAAACCTGAGTCTATACTTGAATTCAACCACTGAAGAAACTACGAAATTTTAGTGAATCTATGGATTTTTAGTAACATGTTTCTATGGAGTAAATTGTACTTTGTCAAAATACTGTTGATACTCTGCTTTAATCTGAGCCAGTCAGTTGCTCATTTTGGGAGAAGTGGAATGTCAGTAAGAAATGCACAAAACTTATTTATATATTCTCATAGGAAGAAAAATATCAAGACAATAAGGTTTAAGATTTTTCTAGTTTTAGGCAAATTTGAAATTAGAAAAAAATATGACTTTAAATCTGATTTTATATATTTATTCATTCTACCTGGTTCTATCACTTAAATGTTAAAAAGTAAAGAAGAAAGATGAGTGAACATAAAGAATTATCATTCAGAGGTTGAAATATTATTTGAAAATAGTTCTGAAGAAAAGTGTGAGCAGTATCAGTCTAAGTAAGTTTGGGAAGTATGAAAATAAATTAATTCTACAATATGATGCCCACAAATGGAAAGGAGCAGCAATTCACTTTCCAAGTATATTTCACAAAAACCTGACTGAGGAATGACTAGGGTTGAACAGGGGTCAGGAGCCAGTGACTTCAGCTCCAATTTTCTATATTTAATGGTAAACTGGCCGCTGTCAATCCTACTGAGCTGGTGTAAAGCTTCCAACAACTTCATTGAAGGGTGACATTGGTTTTAAATACCCTGAAAACTTAAGGTAGCTGCCAAGACCCTTGGACCTGTCCTTCCCACACATTCCCTACAACCCATGAGACCTTGGAGAAGAGACAGATTGCTGCTAAGTGCTTCTTGGCATACTGGAAATGTGCTTCCCACCTTATGAGGAAAGGACAGGCAGGTGCCAGCCAGCCATCCTGCTAGTCTGTCAGCACTCCCATGTCTGCACACTGCTAGAGCTGATTTTGCCTGATTAGAACAGAGTTGCCAAGCTGACCCTTTAAACAGATGCTCTGGAATCTAATATAGACCTTAAGTGCATACTTAGGAAAACAGTTCAATGAGAAAAATGCTCAGATAGCTGGGTTAAGAGATACTATTTTGGAAACAATGGAAATGCTATGTTGCCATTATTTGATAGTGGTGGTGGTTGATAGTTGTGGTGATGGTGATGACGGCAATGGCGTGCTGATGGTATTGGTAATGGTGATGGCAGTAATGACAGTAATGTGGTGGTGGGTGTTTTAACACATCCCTCTCCTGATTGCAGGATTAAGAGTTTGGGGTTAGGAAGGGGTAGTTGGAGTCACCCTGAGATCATCTGAGAAGGAACTAAAATTCCAGTGTGCACCATATTGGTCTGCACCTCTACATCAGCCCAAGGAATGATCTGAGACCATGTTAGATTTCCCATTTCATCACTAGAAGTTTAATTAGTAGCAATTTGAACTAAAGGAAGCCTTCAGAGGTCATCTTATTTACCCTTCTCATTGTGTAAGCAAGGAAATGGAGGGTCAGAGACTCCTAAGATTCCCAGGACCCTTCTGTACAATTCAGGTCTTAGACTTGGGACTCTTTCTCTATAGCAGCTTTGTGCAGACCGTATTATATAAAAAGTCATTGTGAGGATTGTGAAGAAGGGAAAGATGAATTTTCTGACTTCAAGGGGAAATGTGAAGATGCTTCTTATTCCTAGATGAGCTGGGTTCAAACATAGAGTCAAATATTTTGTCCCTAATGGGCTCACTGAAGGATCATGTTAAATTTCCTGGTTATAAATTCCACATACATGTGCTCTAATGCAATATGGTTGCAACAGAAATATTCTGATGTGTAGTCATTGTGAAAGTGCATGGTGGCCAACAAGTCCCCAAAGAAGCTCATTTTAGTACCATCTATTTCACACAAAATGATCCATAGTTCCCAGCAACTCAGAAGGCTGAGGCAGGAGGATCACAAGTTTGAGGCCAAGGGCAACCTAGAAAGACCCTGTCTAAAAAATTAAAAGAAAAATAGGCACTGGGAAAGTATAAGTCATAACCTAGTACTTGTAACAGGAATCTGACCTGGGGGCAGTCTTGTAGGAGTGAGCCCTTAACCTGCGGAATTGGATGCTGTCTCCAGGTACACAGCATTGACAGAGAAAAAATATCACTCTAGTTGAGCACTAAGAAGATTACATTTATTGGTAACTAATTAGGATTGCAATCCAGAAAATCACAGATTTAAAATGTGCTCTGAGGTTTTCTAAAATGGTGATCATATTTAAAGTTGAAAACTGGCCCAGGAGTGGTGGTTACATTATTTGCTTATCAGGAACTGTGTCTAGAGTTCACAAGAGCTAAGCTGTCTTATAAGAAAGGGAATGCGTGTTGTTTTAATCTATAGGTGATTTAGGGGAAGCACTGGGTTTCACAAATTTTTTGTTGTTGTTGTTTTGGGGATTGAACCCAGGGCCTTGTGCATGCAAATGGTTAAGGAAAGCTAGTGTATTACAATTTAATTTAAAGGTCAACTCCAGTCAGGCAGCCCCACTGATTAACGGTGGTTTCACAATCCCATTTTAAGTACCTTAACCAATGCTACTCCTTTTCGATTGTTTTTTCCCTTGACAATAACATCAAAATTGAATTGAATTAGAGGACACCCACCTGATGTCTGCTGTAGAAGTAACTGCCTACTTGCTGGTGGGGAGAAATCCCCACATGGTTTGGGTGGGTCATAGAAATATTCTGTGTTGATGGTGTGAGAGCAGAGGGAAAATGTTTTCTTTTCCTACAGTTATGTTAACCTGGATCTTAGCTCCTTTTCCAATGCTCTCTGTAAATACAAGTTTGCAAAGTGTTTCATAAAAGGAGGTCTCATTTTCTAAATCAGTGCCGAAGACTATATAAGTGAACCATGTCTTAGTCCAAATTTCTAGATGAAAATGTTTACTCTTCTTACCTTCAGGCCTTTCTAACTTTTAGTCAGCTGATGACAACACATATATGACTTCTAGGGAAATGCTTTTCAATGATCTACAATAAATGTCCATGTTAGGTCATACTCGTCATGAACATTTATCAGCTAAATCAATGACTTTTTTTTCCATGAATTTATTTACTTTGACTTGCAGACCTGGTCACCAAGGAAAAAGAATCAAAGCTACTTCCATGAATGAGAAGAAAGGTGAATGCCCAGAGGGTATGAGTACCATGGGACTGCCCTGGTCATGTGGAGGATATTGCTCAGGAAGAAACAGATAGATGATAGGGAATAATGCAAGTCAAAGGGCTGGAGGGTGAACCAGTGCCAGGGAATGTGTGGTTGCCCACATCTGAAAGTGGCTGGAAATGTGGGAGCCAACTAAACAAGACAAGATTTTGGGGGTTGAGACAGGAAGAAAATATAAGCATTCAACAGGTATGGTATTTCAAAGATAAAGCCCTGGGTCTGGGAACAGTAGCCCAATGGTTGAGTACTTGCCTAGCCAGCATGAGGCCCTGAGTTCCACAATCAGCATGTTGTGGTTTGGATATAAAGTATACCCCTAAGACTCAGGTGTTGAAGGCCTTACCCCAATGCCGAAAGGTTCAGAGGTAAGACTTTTAGGAAATTATTGGATGGCGAAGACTCTAACCTCATCAGTGGATTCATCCATTTGATGGATTATTCATTTTAATGGCCTATAGGCTGGTGGGGCATGGCTGGAGGAAATAGGTTACTAGGGGCATGCCATGGAAGGGTGTATTTTGTGTCCTTCGTCTCTTTCTCTCTTCCCTTCCCACCAGCCATGAGCTCAGCAGCTTCCTTCACCACGCCCTTCCACCATGATGTTCAGCCTCACCTCATTTCCAAAGCAATGGACTGTGAGCCAAAATAAATCTTTCCTCCTTTAAATTGTTTATGTCAAGTCATTTGGTTATAGCAATTAAAAGCTGACTCACATGCAGCACTATTAAAAAAACAAAGATCTGAAGAACCTAAGTGAGCCAGAACCTAGAGAAGCAACATGACAATTTATGCTTTCATTTAGATATCCGGGAAAGTGGGCAAAATTTTAGGATCTCAGTTTTCAGGAAAGAAGAAGCAACAGCCAAGGACAGGGTACACACTTATAATCCTATAAACTCAGGAGGCTGAGCCAAGAGGACAGGAAGTTCAAGGCCAGCCTCAGCAATTTAGAGAGACCCTGTCTCAAAAAATAAAAATATAGGGCTGGGGATGTGGCTCAGTAGTAAAGAGTCCCTGGATTCAATCCCCAGTACTGAAAAAAAAAAAAAAAAAAGAAGGACCCAACTTTTAACAATGCCTACTATGTGCTGGGCATATTACTGTAGATTGCATGAAGATCTTGACTCTCATTTTTTTCACCAATGTCAGGTTTGAACATTGGGACCTTTTAATGAGTTCCTCTATAAAAGAGTTCTTAATATCTGCTCTTAAAGAGGATTGAATGACATCAAAATATTCAGTGATCAGAAAGTAACAGCCATTTATACATTATGTGCTATTTGTCACATTTTCATCTTATTTCATTTTCATTAAATATTGTATCACGAAGGAGCTTTTAATTGTATCCAAAAACCAGTTTAAAATTGCTTACAAAGGGATTGAAGTGAAAACTCCGGGGGCAACATCTAGGCCCTCATTACATCATCAGAACGTGCTCTCTTGATTAATCTCTTGGATTTGCACTCCCTTATTCTGGCTTCACTCTTTGGCAGAAACTCCCCACATGGTAGCAACTTCAGGCTCACGCCACCCTATTGCTACAGAACCTGAGAAGGATCCAGATTGGCCAGGGCTGAGTCATGCTCATTTCTGAATCAGTCCCTGTGGTCAGAAGAAAAGGGAAAACAATTGACCAGCCTGGATCATATGTCCTCCTATGAGGTACCTGAAGAAGGACAAGTGGTTGGTAGTCTCATCATTTAGGGAACTAACTGTTCCTAAAAGAACTTCAGGCTTAGCTTAAATGACTTTTTCTAGAATCATTCAGTTCTAAGCAGAGGACTTGGACAGACACCTGGGTTTTCTGACTTCCAAGTGCACGAGGTTTGCAAAATAACACCAAAAAAAAAAAAAAAAAAAAGGACCATGGCCAGTTATAATGGGATATCCAGAGCAGCTGCTGACTGCAAGGGCCTGATTTAGAGATCAGCAAATCTTTATGGGCTCTGTCGTGCTTACAGGCTCATGTCTAAATTCAAGGTTCTTGACCATCTAGCACAATCCTTACCCTTCAGTCTTCTCCCACTGCTTTCTGTATAAATTCTGCTCTACAACAATATGTTGCACTTCCCCAAACTACAAGAATGTAGAAGAAAAGTGCAGCTACTGTAGTATGGATCTGGAATATTCCCCAAAGGCTTATGTGCTAAAGTCTTGCTCCCCAGCCCGGTGCTGTTGGGTGTGGTAGACCTTAAGAGGTGGACCTAGTGGGAGGAAGTTAGGTTACTGAGGATGTATCCTGGAGGGTGATGCTGGGACCCCAGCCCCTCCCTCCCTTCCTTCCTTTGCTTCCTAGCTTCTACAAGGGGAGCAATTTTCTCTACCACATATTCCCACCAGATCCATGCTATATCGACTCCTCTTTGCTTCTGCATTTCTTATAGTTGTATCGTATTTTCACATATTTTGAAAACACATTGTTATTGCTTTTACTTTAAACAGTTATCATTTTGAGAGATTAAAAACAAAACAATATATTTGTCCACATATCTACCCAAAGAAATGAAGATACTCATCCACGATTTCTTCCCCCGGAAAAACTTTCTTTAGTTTTCTTAGAATGCAGATCTTCTGGCAAAAAAAATCTCTCAATTTTCTTTTTTGGCTGTAAAAGGCTTTATTTTGCCTCATTTTAAAAGATATCTTCACTGGATTTAGAATTTTAGGTGGACAACTTGTTTTCTGTCAGCATTTCAAAGATGACATTCTATTGTCTCTCTTGACTTGTGTTAGGAAGTCACTGGGAATTAACAGTTTTATTTTCCAGTATGAAATGCTGTATTTTTCCTTTTGGTTGCCTTGATACTTCCTCTTTACAAGTACTTTTCAGCAGTGTTAGCCTTGGAGTGGTTTCCTCTGTATTTATTCTACTTGGAATTAATTGAATTCCTTGAATCTGTGAGTCTTCATCAGTTCATAACATTTTCTAACATTGCAAATATGTTCCCATTGATCCCGCTCCATTCTGGGATTCCAATTACATGTACTTTGTACTTTTTAATTTTGTCTTACTGCTTAGTGATCTCTTCATTTTGTGGACAGTCTTTTTCTCTCTTTCTACAAGTTTTTATTATTATGCTTTCAAGTTCATTGATCTTCCCTGCAGTGTCTAAACCTCTATTGATCTCATATGGGCATTTTTCATCTCAGCTAATGTATTTTTTATTTCTATTTTTAGGAACCATGGATTGAACCCAGCCAGGGTTAACCACTGAGCCTCATCCCCAGACCTATTTATTTTATTTAGAGACAGGGTCTTGCTAAGTTGCTTAGGGCCTGGCTAAGTTGCTGAGGCTGGCTTTGAACTTGCCATTTTCCTGGCTCAGCCTCCCAAGTCACTGGGTTTACAGGTGTGCACCACCATGCCTAACTCAACTATTATATTTTTAATCTCTAGAAGTTATATTGAGTCTTAAAATTCTCCAGTTCTCACCTCTTTGTGTTTTCTTCTGCCTTCTTGAATATATGGCATGTATTTTTACCAAGTGATTCATGATCCTTGCCTCCTGATTTCATCATCTTTATTTCTCCAGGTCTATTTTTATTGATTTATTTGCTTTCTGGGTATAGGTTATATTTTCTTGCTGCATTGCAACTTTTATTTATTTGCTTATTTATTTACTTTTGTGATACTAAGGATTGAACCCAGGATCTTGCACATGCTAGGCAAGTGCTCTACCACTGAGCTACACCCCCAATCTGCTTTGCAACTTTAACTGAGATGCCAGAAATTGTGAATTTTATATTGTTTGAGTGATAGATTTTATGATGGTCCTTTAAAGATTATTGGATATTGTTCTGGCATACAATCACATTACATGGAAACCATGGATTCCTTTGAAATTTGCTTTTAAGCTTTGCTGGGAGAAGGCCAAAGTGGATTTTTGGTCTAAGGATAATTTAACCCCACTGTTAAAGGCAATGGCCCAACCATCAGGAGGTGTCTCCATTCGAATCCACAGGGGCACATGCTATTCCCAGCCCTGGGGCAGGAGGCATAGCGGGAAGCTCTAGGAATTGTTTGGTCTACTGCTTTCCTCTCCTCTGGCCTCTAGTGCTCTTTCTGTGAGGTTCCTTCCAGTCTCTATTCTCCTCTGTTATTCTTGCTGACTTGGGCATTCTGCATTCCCATTTCTGTCTTTCCAACTCAATAAGGCCATGAAACCATTCTTGGGTCCCTCCTTCCTGCTGCATGGAAACTGCCTCTAGATTATGTTGGTGAAGTCATATGGCAACCTCTTTTGTTTTCCTCACGGTCTGCCGCCATTCGTTGCCTGAGAATCACTGTTACTTGTACTTTACGCAGTGTGTTAGTCAGCTTTTCTCTCTGTGACCAAAATACCTGACAAGGACAACTTAGAGGAGGAAAAGTTTATTTTCACTCATAGCTCCAGAGGTTCAATCCATGCTTAGCTGTGTCCATTGCTCTGGGCCCAAGATAAGGCAGAATATCATGGCAGAAGGGCCTGGTGGTGCAGAAGCTGCTCCAATGCTGGAAGCCAGGAAGCAGAGAGAGAAGGAAAAGGCTGCAGGGAAGATGAACCCCTCCAGGACAATCCCCCAGTGACCCACCTTCTCCAATCATGCCCTACCTGCCTACAGTTACCACTCCATCAATGCTTTCAAACTAAATTGGAAGGGGCAGAGCTTAGTTGGTACAAGGCAAGCACTAAGGCCCTGGGTTCAATCTCTTGCACCACACACACACAAAAAAATAAATAAATAAATAAAATAAAAACTAGGTTATGGCTCTCACAATCCAATCATTTCATTGTGAATATTCCTGCATTAACACAGGAGCCTCTCGGTGACCCCTCACATCTAAACCATAGCACCCAGTTTATTAGTTGTTTTGGTAGAGAGGTTGAATTTAATTCCTGTTGTTCCATCTTGGCTGAGAGCAAGTCCCCTCTCCATTTCCTTTTAGGATATTTCTTTTTCCGTTCTTTCCATCTACTTATTCTCTAATAGCAATATCTGTACAGTTTATTTGCTCTTGTAAGACTTTCAGTTTAGACTTCTTTCATGATTACTTTCTTTGTTTTGACCTCCTCCCCAAGTTCTTTCACCTTCTATTACAGAGCTTTCTTTTTTCCAAGAATCTCATTTCAGAGTTTTTCTAATTTAATTTATTTCTCTTTAATATATGCTATCCTTTCCTTGATTTTTAAAAAGGTATTTTTATATTCTAGCTTATCATTTCATCAGTTTGGATCTGTTATGTTTCTGGCAAAATTTTATCATGTTGTACAGACATTATCCTTCCAATATTTCTTTCTTTTTAAATTTTTTTTAAATTATTGAGGGACCTTTATTTTATTCATTTATTTATATGAGGTGCTGAAAATCGAACCCAGTGCCTCACACATGCTAGGCAAGCTCTCTATCACTGAGCCACAGCCCCAGCCCTCTTGTTTTTATTTACAGTTTTGAATGGGATTTGATCAGGATCTTTTCTGTTGCCTTTTTTCATTTTATTTTTCTTTTCTCTTTTTCCAAGCCAGGGATTGAACCCAGGGCCTCGAGCATGCTAGGCAGCTACTCTACTGCTAAGCCACATCTCCAGCCCTTGTCACTCATTTTTAATTAAAATGAATTTTCCTGTAGTTTTAGGAGGAAGAGCAAGGCCTTTATAGCTCAAGGGCTGCACGGATTTATAGCTCCCCCTTCTGTTGTTCTTAGAAAGTGATTTTGCTTTTTTTTTACGTTACCTACTTCTGAGATTTGCTCCAATGTTCCCTTTCTCATTTTGCCTGGATTTTCTCCTTCTTTTGCCACTATTAATCCTGTTCTATGTATTATGGAACCTGTTTTCTTCTATGTAATCCTAGCTCTGAAAGGGAATGTGATTGTCTAGTTTGAGAGTGTATGGAGTTCATTTCTCAGTCCATTTTGAGAGATGGGAGGTGAAGGGAGAATGGTTAAGGGAAATTCAAACCAGTGACCCCCCTGTTACCTTCCACATATCCCAGGATCCAGTCATTACAAAGTCTCATCTGGTTTTTTAATTTCGTTGTCTTTTTTTCTGTTGTTATTGTTACTGGGAATTGAACCCAGGGGCACTTAACCACTGAGTCACATCTTTTTGTATATATTTTTTTTAAATTTAGAGACAGGACCTTGCTAAGTTGCTGAGGTTGGCTTTGAATTCACAATCCTTCTGTCTTAGCCTCCTGAGCCACTGGGATTATAGACAGGCACCACTGTGCCTGACTTGTTGTTCATTTACTTGAACAAATGTTTACTGACCAGCCAGTGTGGCTCACAGCTGTAATCCCAGCAGCTTGGGAGGCTGAGGCAGAAGGATCACAAGTTCAAGGCCAGCCTCAGCAACTCAGCAAGGCCCTAAGAACTTAAAGAAACCCTGTCTCAAAATAAAAAATGAAAAGGATTGGGGATATGGCTCAGTGGTAAAGCACCCCTGGGTTAAATCCCCAGTGCAGAAAAAAAAAAAAAAGAAAGAAAAAAACACCAAAAATCCACTGGTTGCTTACTATGTGCATGACAGTGTGCTGGGATATGAGCATGAATACTGCAGCCTTCAAGGAGTTTCCAAGTCAGTCAGGGAGCACAGCTAAGTACAATCAAGCTGTGGCCAATGCCATGAGGTTGCTATGGAAACTCAGGGAAGACATCAATCCTCCTCTCATTGGCTTGGCATCAGGACAGGTTTCATAGAGAAAGAAACATTTACATCTCTCAGAACTTGGAGATCTAAAGGGATTCACAGATTAAATCAGAATTAGATTTCTTATAGGAGGATGGGCTTAAATATGCTACTTAGGAAAATCAGGTGATACTTAGTGCTGTCTCCTTTATGGAGCTGGAGCTGGGTGCTTCTCATCACCATTATTAGCCTGCACACCTTTTTTTTTTTTTTTTTTTTTTCAGTGCAGGGGATCTGACCCAAGTCCTCATACTTGCTAGGCAAACATTCGTGCTACCACTGAGCTACATCTCCTCTTTCTTTCACTTTTTGCTCTTCTCCTAGCAATTTTGACAGGTCTCTGGCAGGAAGACAGTATGGCGTTGTCTGGTGTAGATCCCATCTCTGCCTCCTTGACAGACTCATCAGATTATAGCTTTCCATCCTCTGCCGCACAAAGAGGCCTGCAGGGTGCCTTTCTGCATTCTTGACCTGTGACATTCATCCTGGACCCTTCACAGCCCATCCCCTGGGTAGCTTTCAGTCTGGCTCTTTGGCAGGCATCTCACACAGTCATGTCCACCCATCTGGATATTCTCATAAAAGGCCAAGCGGCTGATATGTGCGCTGGCATGGGAGAGGGCAGGCTGTTGTCCACCCAGCTTTTCCAGCACAGTCTTCGTGGGCAGATCTTCCTTTTAGAGAGTAGCAATCTGTGTGTGTGTTGCTTCTATTCATCAGAATGATCCTTTTCAAAAATTTTTCGGTGTTGAATACTGTATTAAATTATTCAAGGGTTCAATCAGAAATTTCAAAAATACATAGATGTGGTTCTCTTTGGGACTTGCAGTATTTCCTCAATGCATGCATCTGTAGCCAGAAGCTCAGAAGTAACGCTGAGATCAGTAGGTGGGAGAGAAGAGTGCGAGCTTAAGGCCATCCCCAAGTCAGCCCCACTCAGGGCCAACCAGAGGGGACCATGCTAAGGGTAAACCCAGCCCAGAGGAGGTTGCTGGGTTAAAAAGAGGAGGAGACAGAGAAAGGACTCGCAAGCTTCCAGCTGCCCCCCTCCCTGTCCTCCTGGGCTCATCTCATCTTCATCTGGACTTCCTCAGCTCACGCCCAGGCCTTGAGGCAAGTCCCTGTGGGTTCACCACTGCTCCTGGTTCCAGGAACATTCACACCTCCAATTCCTCATTCAGGTGAGGAAAGCCTCTTTGCAAGATAGTCCCCATGAGGTCAGAAATGACCTCCAAGAAATTAGACATCCTAAAACTGGAAGCAAAGGACTTATAAGTCACAGGGTTCTCATTCCTAACTCAGCAATCCCACAGAGTAGCATGGCTGGCTCAGTTCCCACAGCTCCTCTTCCTCCTCCTACTTCCTCTTCCTTCCCTTAAGCCTGTCAGAGTGGGGTGCCAAGCAGGACTGTCAGCCCTCAGATCACAGTAGGCCTGGAATGGAGTTCTTTGTGCTCTGTATGCAGGCCTCCTCCTTTCTCTTGCCCTGGGACACAGCCCCAGATTGGACCTTTTGCCTTGGCTTACCCAAGGGGTTCTGTTCTTCCCCCTCAGGCTTTCCCTCCTCTAAGATGATGAAGACACTTTCACATTTGAACACTCAGCATTTATCTTTGAGGTGTTACTTCATCCTGAACAGATCCTTTAATTGTGTGTTAGTCAGCTTTCTGTCACTATGACAAAATGCCTGAGATAATCAACTTAATATCTGGAAAGGTTTCTTGTGGCTCACAATTTCAAAGGTGTCAGGCTGTGGTTAGTAGGCCTTGTTGCTTTGGGCCTGTTACAGCACAGCACGTCATGGTGGGAATGCATGTTTGCCTTGTGGTGGCCAGGAACAAGAGACAGGAAGAGGAGGAGCTGGGGTTCCAATATGCCACCCAGGACACACCCCAGTGATCTAACTTCCTCCCACTTGGACCCACCTCCTAAAGGTTCCACCAGGTCGACTGCCTCCTGACAGCACTAAGTTGGCACCAAGTCTTCAACACAAGGGCCTTTTTGAAGGATATCCTCGATCGGAACCATAGCATTCTGTCCTGGAGGTCTCCATGGCCCTGGCCTGTTGTTCCTCACCAGCTTTTTCCTTCCTTCTCCCAATCCCATCAGGATTTGGATCTCAACCAAAGCTGCTTACCCGTGACAGTTCCATCCTTCAGTGAGGTCCCTTGGCCTGCCTCCGTGGCATGGCCATGAGTTTGGACCTGACCACGTCAGAGGTGTCAGGACTTCAGTAGTTTCTTGAGAGCACACCTACCCACAGTGGTATAACCACATAACCTTTCACTCTTAGTTTTATCACCTCATTTTAAACCTTTAAGTTTCTAGTTCCTCTGAGTAGTTTCTTAAGTTTTTGGTTCATATTCTCAACAATCAACAAAAAGAGAAAAGAGCTTTTTTGCTAAATGCTCTCTGACACTCAGGGCCTGAACGATAAGCAAGTGCATTCCACCTACAAGCTGTGTGACTTAGGTGAGTTACTTAACCTCTCTGGGCTTCACTTTCCTCATCTTTAAAATGAAAATGCTCATTATTCTTACTTCATAAAGAGAAACACAAACAGACTCCTGAAATATAGCAGTGCTTGATATTATTATGGATTGTCACTGGCATCATTGTTGATGACCTTGAAGATGGAGCAGAAAAATTCTCCCCTCCTAAGCAGAATGCCCTGGAAGGCAAGCCTCCTGCCCATCTCTCCTTAGGAGCCATGGTCAGCGAGCCAGAAAGAGTCAATGCCACGTGGTGATTGAGGGAGGAGGGGGCATGAGTCACACTCTGGGTACTCCCCAAAGTATTAGGTTGAATCATGAAATTTCTGGGGGTTTGGGGAAAAAACCACAGGTTTCTATTAGTGTGATCCTACTTTTAGTTTCAAGCACAGGAGACTGAAAGAATGCAGGTTTCTCAGGTCCCTGTCCTGCTCTCCTCAGTAGCCCCCTTTCTCCTGATGATGCGTGATGCAGGCTGGGCTTCTGAGTCTCCACCTGGCTCTTCAAACTGTCAACTGCTACTCATCACCTGGGGACCTCGTTAAACTGCAGATTCTGACTCAGTGGGCCTGGGGTGGGGCTGACAGCCTACACTCCTCTGTTGCCTGGCCTCCTGTGAGGAACAGGGCTCCGGATGTTGTCAGAACAGAGCTAACTCACTCAGCTCCGGAGGGCCCAGAGCTAATCCTGTCCCTGGCAACATTTGCATCTTAAAATGAAGCAAAGCAGCTGTAGGGTGGTAACATCTGTGTGGAAATCCCCCACCCCACCTGTCTAGAGTATCAGAAGTTACAATTTTTCCTGCCAGTCAATTAAGCCTATTGAAAAAAGTTTTTCTAAGGATTTAAAAAATTTCCTATTTTCATTGACCATTCATTGAACCGATATTTACTAATATCTATCATATACCAGGCACTGCATGAAGAATAATTCTAATCTAAGATTTGTGCTGTAGCCAGAATGATTATCAGAGGTGAAAATCTGATGGTGTTACTTTTTTTTTTCTTTTTTTTGGGGGGGATGGGGATGGAACCCAGGTCTTCCAGATGCCAGGTAAGTGCTCCACCTCTGAGCTACAGCCCCAGCCCCTAATATGGAATTTAATGCCCTCTGAGTGTAGACTGAGCCCTCATTTACAGCTCACCCTGTTCCAGGCTCTGCTTAGTACAAGAAATATTTTCCTGCTCTCAGCTCCCTAAGCTGCCAGCTGACTGGTCCAAGCTTTGGTTCTTGCTTTTCCTGTTGGCTTTACACTCCCCCAAGAAGGAGCATCCCACTGTTACCTCGTTGATCGCTTCTGCTTTTCAAGACGAAGTTCCCCAATATTCCTTTCAGGGAATCTTCTCGGAACCCAGGTGGATTTCTGGGGACCCCTTGGTTCTGAAAATTTCACATAGAAATTCTGCCAGTTCCTTTCTCCCCTAAACTTGAAGTTTCCCCATGATAAAGTCTCATTCATGTCCCCAGTCATCAAATTTTTGCTGAGCTGCATTTTGATCTGAGTGCCATACCACCTGGACCTGGTAGGAATACTTGCCTGCAGGTTTTCCCATCTGAGATGCCCATGGACTTGACCTGCTTCCAGATCATTAGCTTTGGCTTCACAGCAGCTGGCGAAGGGCTGGGCTTCAGACTGCTGAGGAATGAAAAATGTTCCAGGGTGAATGTGCGTCATCTGTGGTATGTAACATTTTACAGCCCAGCTGTCAGGACAGAATCAATAAAAACCCTACCAGGATGGGGTGAGAAGAATACCAAGGAACCAAGTAGAAGACAGGGGACATGTGACCACTGTCTACCAAGAGCCAGGCTACCCTTGGAAACCAAGAGTGCTGGAAAATTCAGATCTGCTCTCACCCTGGAAATCTCTCACCTTTAGTATAGTGAGTTACAAAGGAATTGCAAGCTCTTTGCAATTCTAAAACTAGTTCTGTCTTGCTTTACCTAATGCTTATCATGGCTAATGTTTCTAATTTGGCAGCTGTTGTAGCCATTTCAGTTTTATGTCTTTGAATTGCTAAAAACCAACTCTTGCTTTTTATGAGAGAAGGGTTTTGGAAAATATTTGATTTTCTTTTCTCTTAAATCACAGTCCCTCATTCAAAACCAGCACACACACCACCACCACCACCACCACCACCAATAACAACAACAACAGCAACAGCAACAACACAAAACATTTTTCTATGTCATAAAATACAATTATAAAAATGTAACATAACAAAGGTTTGAAGTCATCAGCTTTGCAGTAAGAACTTGTAAATTTCCATGAAATCATCTTTCTAGGGTCATGGTTAAGAAGAGATGTATGTCGTGGTGTTGGGGTGGAAGGAACAAGGGGAATCTTTAAATCCACTTTTGATATTCTGGTATTCCATTGCCTTTGTAATTCAGATGCCTGAAATAGAGAATTATCTTCCATTTCGCTGACTGCAGAAGAAAGATGTCAGTCCCTCAGCCTCCCTGAATCCACTTGACATTTGTGTCACTCATTGACTCATCATCTGTTTTGATCTTTGCTCTTTCCCTTGTTCTCCAACCCTTGGCCCTCATTGCAAATACTGTGGCTGTCACTCTGGGTGAGAGCAACATTAAAATAGAAGACAGTTCTGATTCTGAACAAGGTGGTAACATGGTCAAATTGAGCATCCCTAATCTGAAAATCCAAAATCTAAAATGCTCCAACATCTGAAACTTTTCGGATGTTGTCCACATGATGCTACACTAGAAAACTTTGTTTCATCCACAAAATTATTTTAAAATATTCCAGCTGGGTTTGGTGGTGCACACCTATAATCCCAGTGACTCAGAAGGTTGAGGCAGGAAGATGATACATTTAAAGTCAGCCTCAGCTGTTTAGGGAGACCCTCAGCAACTTTGGAAGACCCTATCTCAAAAATTATGCATACATATAAAGGACCAGGGGTATAGATCATTGGTGCTCCTGGGTTCAATCCCCAATACCAAAAAGAAGTTCTATAAAATTACCTTCATGTATTAGGTATGTATGACACATAAATGAATTTCATGTTTAGATTTGTGTCCCATCGCTGAGAAATCTTATTAATTCATCTGCAAATATCCCCAAATCTGAAAAATATCTGAAATCTAAAATACTTCTGGTCCAAAGCACTTAGGACAGGGGCTACTCCTCCTGTATTAGAATGTCTTAGTCTATGGGAGCTGCTACAACAAACTATAAACTGGGTGACCTATAAACAACATCAATTCACTTCTCACCATTCTGGAGCCTGGAAGTCTGAGATCAGGATGCCAGCATGATTAGTTCTGGTGAGTGCCCTCTTCCAGGTTGCAAACCGCTGCCCTTTTTTGTTATATTCTCATGACAGAGGATGAGGGAGTTCTTTGGGGTCCCTTTTATTAGGGCACAAGTCCCACTCATGAGGCTCCACCCTTGTGACTTAATCTCCTGCCAAAGTCTACATCTCCTGAGACCATCAACCTGGGGGTTATAATTTTAACATATGAATTTTGCAGAGGCACAACATTTAGTCCTTTACATCAATGATGTCTTACCAAGGATTATGGGTGATGATGGGAAGGACAGATAACAGGGCTTAGAAGCTGAAATCAGAGAGACTAACTGGTTTAGTCAATCCAGGCCATATGTGAATCATCTTGAGTGGCAGTACAGGGCTACCACATTCCAGCTCATGTTTCATTCATTCACATAACATGCTTTCTGAGGATTCCTAGGGTGACCAAGGTAAGGGCAAACGTAAAGCCCAATAGTCTGCTGCCCACAGTATACACAGCAGACATTATGCAATATGGAGGAAAAGTGGCCAAAGAGCGAATTGGATTCAATGTCATAATCCCCATGAGGAAGACTGGATGGTCCTTTTCTCTTCTTCCCTGCATGACCAAGCAAATGCCTCTGAGCTAGAGTCTAACTTCTAGGACAGGGAAGGAGTGGTTAGCTAGGCCCCAAATCTGGCCAGAATAAGAGCCAGAGGTCAAGTTCAAGCTGTGGTGAGGATGGTGCTGCATGTGGTCCAGAAGTCAGCTAGAGTCTCCACGTCCCACAAACTAGTGGTGGGGTCCTTGAGAGCTTGCCACCCTTCATCTCCTACTTTGGAGGTTGTTGATCCTGCCAGCCTCTTTGGCAGTTTTGGAGTTGCTCAGGTATCAGCTAGACTCTTAAAACTTGGCCTACACCTTATTTGGGGGATTTGTGTGCATGAAGATGTGTTTTACTCCCCTTCTCTCCTCATGCTCACCCTTAAATCTGCCCACATATTTATCATTTCCAGTGTTCTGCATTCTCTTGTGCAGATCTGAGTCTCATTCTGGTTTCATTTTCTTTCAGTCTGAAGAATTTCAACATTTCTTTTAGAGAAGGTCTACTGGTGATACATTCAATTTTGCTTCCCTGGACATGTCTTTATTTCTCCTTTTTCAGTTTTGAAGACCATTTTGACTAGATTTAGAATCCCAGGTTGGCTTTATTTCGGTATTTCTAGATGACTTTCCATTATCTCCAATAAGAAGTGAGCAGATGTCGTATCTTACCCGGTTTGCAACATGCCTTTTTCTCACTTCTTTTATGACTGACATTCATCAATATGATTATGTGGTGTGTCTCCCTGTAGCTTTCTTTCTGCTTATCCTGCTGGGTGTGGTTAAGTTTTGTTTTATTTTGTTTTGGGGATATATGAATTAGTATTTTTCATCAAACTGGAAAAAAATAGATTCACTATTTTTGCAAAAAATTTCTATCCTTCCTCTTCTTTCTCCTTGGGACTCTAATTATATGTTTGTTTGTTGATTGTCTCACAGGGTACTGAGGGTATATTCATGTACTGAACCCTCTTTTCTTCTTTCTGTTCCTCAGTTTGAGAGTTTTATTGGCACATCTTCAAATTCCTTGTTTTTTTTTTCCCTCCAATGTCATTTGTTGATGCTATCCAGTAAAATATTAATTTCAAATATCATTTTCATTTCTATTTAGTTTTTAATTGAGCAATAATTCACATGTCATGATATCCATTATTTTATATCTACCATTTATCTCCTCATTGTATTCATGTTTTACTTTTAGTCCTTCAATTTATTTGCCTAAGCTGCTTTAAAATTCTTGTCTCTTAATAACATTTTCCCCTCTGTTATTTCTGGGAGTCTTTTTATTGACTTAATTGTTCTCCTGATTATGGGCCATATTTTTCTGCTTCTTTGCATGTCAGTAACTTGGTTGTGTGCTGGACGTTTTGAATGTTACATTGTTGAACATTAGAATTCCAATGTCTTTAATGAGCATGGAGCTCAGTGGAGTAATAATTTGATGGTATTATTGGGAAGTGGTAGAAACTGTAGGAGGTGGGATGAGCTAAAGGAGTGGGTGCTTGGATGCACTTGGGGACTCTATCTTATCCCCCATCCCCCCTGCCACACCATCTCTATCCCCTCCGACATAGCCTCTCCATCACCATGTTCTGCCTCACCACAGGCCTGAAACAATGCAGCAAGTTGACCATAGACTGAAACTGCTGAAATAAATAAATAAACAAACAAACAAATAAATAGATCTTGCCTCCTTTAGATTGATTTTCTCAGACATTTTGCCACAATAATGTAAAGCTGATTTACACAACCTCTTATTCTGCCTAATTTATAAATTGGTCCTATGCATGTATGTGTTGGAAACACAGCATACATAGAGTTTGGTACTATTCTTGTTCTCAGGCATCCACGGTGGCGTCTTGGAATATTTCCCTTGTACATAAGGGAGGACAACTATATTCTTAAAATCTGATTTTTCTCGGGTTTCTACTGAATGCCCTGGGTTTCCTTGAGATAGCTCCTTGTAACTGCTCAAAAATCCAGGATCTCCAGGATTGTGCAAGCTTAAATTCCTGGGAATTAGTTGCTCTTACCCCTGATAGTTACTCCTTGCACAGTTTTGTAGAATCTCACCTGCATAACACAGCCTAGCATTCAGCCCAAATCTTTGAGGGTATTATGCATATTTGTGGAGCTATTTATTTGCTCATTTTTGAAAATTCACCACCCCTCAGCCTTCCAAACACCTCTGTCCTCTCAGCTTAGCCAGACTGCTGTACTCTGCTTTGATTCTTGCTCCCTGCACCATGGTGTAGAAATGCCTGGGGCAAGGAACAGCAGGATTGTAGGATTTACCTCTTTATTTTCTTGCCTTCAGAGATTACAGTCTTTGAGGATGCATTCTCCAAGAACTGGAAAAGAGTTGTTTCGCTCATTTTATCCTGTTCTCTATTTGTGGCAAAAGGGTTTCTCTGGTAACAATTACTTCTTAGATGGTCTTCTTAATGAAGTATTTGTTGTTGTTACTAAATGGTAAAAAATAAATAGCTCACTGATTCTAGAAAAAGTTTAAATTCTATCAT
>JAJEJO010048068.1:27690-39988 GCA_020662805.1 Glaucomys volans
CACTTGGAATGAATGAATTTAACCAAGCAGATCCCTTGAAAGAATTTCAAGGATCCCTTGGAGTAACCATCCTCCACTTTAACAAATATCACTCTCATGTTTTTATTATATGAGATAATAAGGCTTTTATTATTAATGCCACTTTAAGTTGGGCACTTTGTTACTTGCAGTCAAAAGTATTTTTGCTGATAAACTCCTGGGTAGTTTCGTAAGTCAGAAATCTGCATACTGGTCTCCATCTTGGATCCTGGGATGTGGCAATCCCAACCACATTCACCCCCAGCAGCTTGACATGCCAGTCATAGAGTAGAAATAGCAAGATGCATGCTATGTTAGTCAGAGTTCGCCAGAGACCAGAGCCAATAGAGCTATTGTACTTGTGGTATATGGATTATTAGTAAATTGGCTCACACAATCACAAAGGTCAAAAATTTCCGCAATAGGCTGCCTCTAAACTGAAGAGCCAGTGGAGTGGTAGCAATGACTCAGTCCCAGCAGCCAGAAGCCTCTGAACCAGGAGGACCATTAGCACAGCCTCCGGGCCAAAGCCTCAGAGGTTTCAAGGGCCTGAGAGCCTTCAAGGGTCTCTGGTGCAAATTCCTGCATTCAAAGGCCAAAGAACCTTGAATCTGATGTTCAAGGGCAGCAACAGCAAGAGAAAATGCACTCTGCTGAGGGAGGAAGAATCAGGGAGAGAGGGTTTTCCCCTTTGTCAGCTTTTGTTTTCTAATTGGCCTCCTGCCACTGGATGGTGCCCACTCACATTCAGGGCGGGTCTTCCGCACTCAGTTCACTTACATGCATGCCAATCTTCTCTGGAGACACCCTTTGAAACACACTCAGATGTAATGCCTTATCAGAACTCTAGGCATCACTCCATCCAGTGACACTCAAATTAACCATCACACCTGTCCAGGCTGAGAGGTCCTGAGACAGCTCCATGGAGCCTCAGTGGGTCCCAGAACATTATGGGGAACATTGGAAAGTTTTCCATGTTTTCACTTGGAAGAGCATGGAGGTACCTGAGAGACAGCCAGGAGAACCTGAGAGGCCTTGCTATCTAGACAATGGGACAAGGCAGGACATGTCAGCATGAACTTCATAGTGGGAGATGCTAGGAGAGTGTGGGCCTCTCATCAGGTGCCAGCATGGACAGATGATGGTGAAGGCGAAGTGTAAGCCACCCGCTACAGCTGCCCTGGCATCGTGTGTACCTTCTCTAACTTAGAGTCAACCTCGAGGAGAAGCTACCTGCAGGTCTCCCAAACTGACCAGCATTAAGGACATTGACTATGTTGAAGTTGTTATTTTTACCAAAAAGAATAGGAACTTTTGAGACAGAAATTGAGGCCAATATTAGGAAACTTTTTAACGAATTTATATACCTGTGTTTGTGTACTAAAAATCTATATTCTCCAGCAATGGCCATCATCAAATTCATTCATTCATTCATTCACTCATTTGTACAGGAGATTGATCCCAGGGGCACTTAACCATTGAAATACATCACCAGTTCTTTTGTTTGTTTGTTTATTCCTATTTTTCATTTTGAGACAGGATCTCACTTAAATGGCCAAGGATCTTGCTAAGTTGCTAAGGCTGGCCTTGGACTTGGAATCCTCCTGTCTTAGCCGCTGAGTCACTGGGATTACAGGCATGCACCACAGCACTTGGCTCAAATTTTAAAACATTTCCGATTTGATGAAAAATATGTCTCATTTAATTTGTATCTCTTAATTATCAGTGAGGACTAGCATCATTCATATGTCATTGAGGAGAGCATTGATTTTAAATCCACCACAGTGCAATGAATGGAATTGAATCCAGTGCAATGAATGTTTACAGTTAAACATTCTCAAATCTGCAGATAATATGCACAGAAATGGGTGCTACTGTTTTTAGCTTTAAAGTGATTTAGATTTACATTTTGTCAAGTCCAAAAAAGATCACTAAGAGACGTGATCCTCTAGTTGACCAACTCTTCTTGAATTCATATGCTGTTTATACTCTAAGTTACACCCATAGCATACCTGCTTGCTCCTCCTGCCCATACTGTTGACTGGTGGCTGGAAATAAGGCCTAAGCATTAGGCTCAGTGTTTCTGGATCTTGTTTCTGTCAACATCTCTCTTCTCCCTCCCAACAAGCCAATATAATCGACACATACTTCTTTAATCTGGACTCCACATGAACAAAGGCAAGTAATTCTCCATGTTGTGCTATTTCATTTATATATTAAAACACCTCAATCTTCTTGCCTGCAGAGATAATGCTCATTTTTTAAAATAAATTTCACTGACAATCAAAATGGCAAATGGCATAAAGAATGCTACTCCAAATCCCACTGCTCTAAAACAACTGTTAGTTTCATTTCTGTATATCTGATCCTTGCTTAACTACATAGATATTTTACATACTTATGATCTGGTATATTTACTAAGATAATCCCCAACATTGCACATCTATCTGCTATATTTAGTCTATAAACATCATATGTCATAAAACAATGATTTGGCTACTGTAGAAATCAAAATATCATCACATTCCTATGTTCAAATTTTATCATTTATTTATGTGTTCATTTAACAAATATTTAGGTGGTAGGCATCAGAGGCACAAATATAGATAAGAACACTGTTCCTGCCCTTAAGGATCTTACAGTCTAGGAGGAGAAATAGCATCAGCATGTAATTTTTATGCTTTTACACACTGGAGCTGAATATTCATGTTGTACTTCCATATGTGTTAAAATATAAAATGTATATTTTTAAATGCAAACTCTGCACAGGTGGCCAGATGTGTGTGTTTTGGTTGACTGAGTTATCTCCTCAAGGTTTTGAAAGAAGAACCATGTAAAGATCTAGAAGACTTGTGGTATAATCTCTAGACAGCACATGCTTCCACTTCCGGCCACAGGATGGGTCATCAGATAAAAATGTTCCTTTAAAAGAGAAAAACAATTAAGCATTGAAAATGTGAGAACAAGAAAACACAAGATTTAAATAGAACTTACCAGACTGCTTTCTGAAGTATATTTTTAACTGGGAGAATTTTTTTTTTTCATTACTGGGGATTGAACCCAGGAGCACTTACCCGCAGAGCCACATCCTCAGCCCTTGTTTTTTTTTATTTAGAGATAGGATCTCCCTGAGTTACTTAGTGCCTGGCTAAATTGCTGAGGTTGGCTTTGAACTTTTGATCCTCCAGCCTCAGTCTCCCAAGCTGCTGGGATTACAGGTATGAGCCACTGCACCAGGCTTAACTGGTAGATTTTAAAGTTAGCATTTTTACCATAATCCACCCTTTCTGGACTACATCATATTTATAATGAGGAAGTCATCAAAATGGCAACTCACTATGCTGTTTACTCTTGTGTTAAACTCTAGGGCCAGTTATGAGGAAATCTCTTCTATGTTTCAGGTCTAGAACCAACCATGAACCTTTTCTGAAAAATTCTTTTTAAATTTTAATTTAAAAAAATTAAAATCTGTGAGTTGAAAGAATGGTACAGTCAGCGCTTGCCTGTCTTTCCTCTCATGTCAGCAATTATTGACACTATTAGTATTATGCCACATTTGAAAGTAAATGACAGACATTGCAGAGCTTGACCCCTAAATGTTGCAGCACACACCTTGTAAGGACAAAGACATTATCTTATATAACCACAATGTCATTACCACACCCAAGACATGTATCACTGGTGTTCAATAGAATTGCCTAATACGCAGCTACCAGCTCTGGTGTCCTGAGAGTATGTGTTGGCACCGCCCTGCTGTCTGGGCACCGAGCCCTGTCCCTGCCCTTTCAGAATGTAAAGCCTGACTCAGTGTACCTTCAAGTCTGGAGACTGTGCCAGTCACTTTCACCCACCAGTTCAGTCTCCTGGCAGCTAATGCCTTCCCATGCCTCTATACTCAAATCCACTGTTCCCTATCCCTGTGGGCCAGCACCATAGTGAGGCTGATAATTCTTGACCATGACCCATGGCCATGCTGCAGCTGACATTGGCACTTGAAATGGCAAGTGAAGATGTAAGAGTACAGGTCACACATATTTCCAGCTCGGTCCTTGTACATGATATTTCCAAGCAAAATGGCTTTTAGCAACACCTATGAGCTTGAAATTCATTAATATTTATGTCAGAAGACAGCTGCTCATAAAAGCAAAGTGCATTTCAGTTTCTTGGTAAAGAGTAAAGAAATGCTTTGGAGGGATGAAGATCCAATTGCCCAAGGAGGTGAGGGAGTGGACTGCTGCAACTGTTGTCCTCCCTCCTTGCTTCCTCTCTGAACCTAAACCTGCCTCTTGCAGCAGAATGAACAAATTAAGTGCCCTCAGACATCTGCCATGACCAGCACAGGATAGAGCACAATAAGCAAAGGTCCCATGCCAGGATGAACAGGTCCTGTGACAGCAACATTTAAGCCCTGGTTCCCATCCTGGACCTGCTCAGGTCCAAGGACGGCAAGGATTCTGCAGGGACCTTTGCTCATGGGCAGGGGATGGGGACAGAGATGTTGGCATTTCTCAAGGGACCCAGCTCATGTGAATAAAGACTCCCTCCATGCTGCAAGGACAAAAAGCCTGAGAGAAAAGGAAAAGGCAGGGGGAGTGACTAAAAATAGAAACAGACTCAAGGCTCTGACAAGCAAGTTCTCAATGAACCTGGTCCTTCAGTGAGTGGAAACATCTCATTTGAAATAGAATCCCACAGACAAGCTTTAGGGCTTTCTGTTTTCACCACATTAACACCCTGACAAAGGGCCACAGCATTGTCAAGGCAGGAAATGAGGGGGAGAATAGACATTGGCTGCATTCCCCTTTCCTCCTGGTTTCTGCAGACAGTCCTGGAGGCTGGGTGCTGGTTGCCTAGGAAACAGCTTGGATGTGAAACTCCTGAAAATGTGCTGTCTCTGGCAGGAGATGCAATTGCTGGTATTGTGTGATGTTGGGGGACATTTTCTTAACCCCTTCAAGCCAGTTTTCTCACATATGAGGAGGAAATAATTGCGTGAGTGTTTTAGAGAGAGAGAGGGAGGGAGGGAACACATGGAGTACCACAGTGGGTTGTGGAACCCAGGAAGCATCCCATGTGGATTCCCTCCCTTTTCTCCTACCCACCTCACCAACACACTGCACTTAATAGGTACCACTGGATAAATAGGATATAGACATGATATAGAACCAGTTTTGGTAATGAATACGAAGTTCATTCAATTTTTTAACTGGAGTAAGATTTGAAACTTAAATTCATGATGGGGTATAAGATGATCAACATTTTGTAAGCTGAAAAATTATTGAAGATGCAAATACTCCTAATTAATTGCTTCTATAAATTTTAAAATTTACTGTTTGATTTTCTTGGAATAAGCACAGCTGCACAGTACGGGTTGAAGCTCCTTGTAAAGAGCTTGATCTTTCTCTGTTCAAGTTCAGGCCCAAATGAAAGGTGGATATGGGAGTCAAAGATAGCAAGAGCAATATGGTGGCATGATTACTGATAAAATCCATATTAATGACCTGGGCAGTATTGATGTGTCTTTTAATGTCACTCCTTCAAATTGGAGAGACTCCATATTCTAATCACAGGGAGTTCCCAGGGTACTGTGCAGCCCTGTCCCCCCAGTCAAGACTGAGTCTTCCATCTAACTTGTAGCATGTCATGGATGGCCCAGAGCATACCCTTCTGACAAGCAAACTACTGTTAAAGTCATGCAGAAGTCATTGGCTAGATGTACACTAAAGCCCTCACAGAGTTGAAACTAGTTTCCAGTCTAATTATCAAAGTGGATGCTATGTGGACCACAAAACACCCTCTTAGGGCTCTAAGGCTCTCATCTTCCTGACTACCTGGAGTTACAGACACTGACAGTTTTCAGGGCAATCCTTTCCTGGAGCTGCCTTCAGCTAAAAAGAGCAGCTCACCTAAAGTCATAGCCCTCTCCTCAGGGATAGCTTGCATGCAGGGGCTGGTCAATGGGGGGAAGGCACAAAAGTGTATCCCTTGCCTCAGTTTGTGACCTCTCTCTGAAGGGCCAACTGAGCTCCAAAGCATCCCCTGGGATTGACTGAGACCATCATTGGGACTGTACCATTCAGCTCCTGGCTTCCACAATTCTTCCTTCAGCCTCTGACATACTTCAGGTCTACATCTCTGAGTCAGTTCCTGAGAAACTAACTTGAGACAATTAATTTCAAAGTAACTACAGCATGTATCCAGATTATAAGGTGATAGATATACTCCAATACAGAGAATTGCATCTGAAAACTTAAATTCTTCAGTCTTTTTTCTTTATCTATTTATATGATTATGTTTCTTCCCATGCTTTTCTCCCCGACCCTGCTTCAGCTCTCTGCAGTTTCTATCCATTTGATGTTGGACTTCTCAGGTTATTCTTACCACTTCTCTCCTATTTTCCCTTCTTTTCTTGCTGTTCCTTCTAAAAGATTTGCTTATTTTCCAATGTCTACATTAAGCTTTTATTTGTGCTCTTACATTCTTCAGTTCCTAAGAAATATTTTTATTCTGTAAATTTATTTTTTTATATCATTCTACTCTTATTTCATGGATTCACTGATGTGAATCTGTCTTCTCTGAGGAGATCCATAAGAAGTTCGAAGATATTCCCTTCTCCCTACATAATATCCACCACGTTTCTTTTCCTCTTCATTTGCTTGTTTGGATCTCTGTTTTCATGATAGAAGTTTTCTTCAGGCATCTAATAATTTTTGGTTGCCTGCTTATTTTTAAGATAGAGGCAGTAAGAAGCTAATTGAATCACTGAACATATGAGTAGAGGTTTTTGACTTATGGAAGTCATTGGGTGAATTTTGGGTGTTCCCCTAATCATGCCCTTGGGGAGCCATCTGTGTTAGTGTATGGATTGAATCGGTTACTAATTCCTCCCATCCGAATATCCACTCTGTCATGGTTGAATTTTCTGTGTCATCTTGGCTAGGCTATGTTGTCCAGCTGTTTACTTCAGCAACAGTTTACTTGTTCCTATGAAAGTATTTTGTAGACAAATTCACATTTACAATTAGTTTGTGTTAAACAGAACAGATTGCTCTCCATAATATAGGTGAACCTCATCCAGTCAGACCTTAAGAGTAAAATTGGAGGTTTCCTGAAAAAGAATTCCATTAAGATTGTAACATAGAAATGTGGTCCAAGTTTCTAACTTGCTGACCTGCCCTTCGGACTGTAGGCTCCATTGGTTGTTTCCAGAGAAACCTGACTAGTACACAGTCCTTCACAATCTTTCTTTGCTGCTCTATCAATCAGTGTCTACTGCTCTCTTGAATCAGAGTTTGGCCACATGATTTGCTTTAGCAGATGGGACGTTAGCAAATGGCCAAGAAAGGGTAGGAAAAGAATTTGTGAATTGGGACTTGCCTTCTTCTGCAGCTGGAGATCCACAAAAGCTCAGATTAACCTGGTGGATGATAAAACATCATGGCTGTTGTCCTAGCTCACATCAAGTCAACTGCCAGCCTGAGAGAAAGGTTATCCTAGAACATCAAGTCCCAGATTAGCTGGCCCAAGAAAAATCACTCAGTCAAACCACAAAGCTGTGATCACCACATTTTGGCACGTTTTTTGTTTTTTTTTTTTTTTTTTTTTGAAACAGGGATTGAACTCAGGGACACTCGGCCACTGAGCCACATCCCCAGTCCTATTTTGTATTTTATTTAGAGACAGGGTCTCACTGAGTTGCTTAGGGCCTCGCTAAGTTGCTGAGGCTGGCTTTGAACTCGTGATCCTCCTGACTCAGCCTCCCAAGTCGCTTGGAATACAGGCGTGTGCCACCATGCCCAGCTTGGCATGTTTTTTAACACAGCAAAAGGTAACTGATAGAGTCACTAGCATTAGATCATTAGATCATTCTTCCTGAGCTGGTCATATTCCCCAGAGAAGATTATACCAATGTCCTGCATCTCTGCCAATGTCCATCTACTCGAAGAGCAAGTAGAAGGCTGACAGTTTCAGCATTCAGTCTGTAAATATTCTCTTCATCCCTTCCATAAGTTAGGGCCAACTATGATGTTTTAGAGGGTACACCAAGTGCAAGTCTGGGGGAATCACACTCAGATTGAATAATTTTCTAGAAGGACTCATAGGACTCACTAAAAATTGAACTCACAGTTATGGCTTACGATAGGGAAAATACAGATAAATATCAGCCAAGGAGGAACCATATAAGGTGGAGTCCAAGAGGGGTCCAAACGTACAGGGTCCAGTTCTCTTCTCTATGTGGAGTCCTGGGTAGGGTTAACTACTCCTCTCCACCCACAGCATCCATATACACACAGTACTATCAACCAGAGATGCTCACCTGAGCCTTTGGTGTCCAGACTTTTTGCCACAACCTCACCAAATCCTGCCCACATGTCTAACCTTCAGTCCCAACGCTTTCTTGAGGTTGGGCTAGTACCTTTTATCCAAGTTCCTGGGAGATTAGAAATAAAACCAAGTGGCTCAAGGTTGCCATCATTAATCAAATTGTTACACTGTCCAGTGGCTAAAGCCCTCAAGCAAACAAACATACTCCTACTAGTTGGGACATTCCAGGGGATTAGAGATCAACTCCCAAGAGCCAAGGGTAAAAGCCAGTCCTCTTTTGCAAATCTAATTATCTGTTGCTTCAGCTTCTCTGTTCCCTTTAGGAATAGCACTGAGGTTAGTGATTCTAGCTTGGACCAACCAGAATCAAGCCTGGCTCAGTCTCAGGATCTGTCCCTATCCCTATACTCTCTTACTTTCATTTTAGCTATTACAAATAATAATAACCGAGGAATTGGTATTAGCTTTTTTCTTATTACTTGTCATTTCTTAATTCATTGAGCCCATTGTTCAGGATTTATATCTATCAATTCTAAATTCCTTTCTAAGTTTAGCCTCTTGTTACTAATTACAGCACAGCTCCAATTCCATACCACAGGTGACTCAGTGGTCATTCAGGAAACAAAGTTTCCTCACCTCCATTCTTTCATTTTTTCTGTTCTTGAACCACACGTTTCAGTGAGTTGGGGTGGGTCTGGTGCATCCCATTTGGCACAAACTGCCAACCATTTCAGCCAACTGGGAAGTTAGAGGGAAGAGTCCTCAAAACCACCCTTACTTCTGATACAGATGGCAAATGCAAGGGTTCCCAAGATCACAAGTGGGCTTGATAATTTGCTAGAAAGATTCACAGAACTTCCTGGAAATGGTTATGCTCACAGTTATGATGTGTATGTGTGCACTTGTGTTGCACGTGTGTTTATTGGGAATCAAACTCAGGGCTTCGTGCATGCTAGGCAAGTACTATGCTACTAAGTGATGTCCTCAGCCAATAGGTATAATTTTTTTTTATAGAAGAAAAATTCAGGTAAAAAGAGTGCCTTAGGCAGAGTCCAGAGAAGTGACAAATGTGGAGTTTATGCTATCTTGAGGAATCAAGGCATGTCAATGTATGATGATACGCATGGGATATTACTAACCAGGAAAGCTCATCTGATCTTTGGTGTTCAGATTTTTAAGAGTGTCTTAGGTGCACATTTGTGGAGATCCCAATTCACAAATCCAAACTCCATCATTGGGATATCCCTGGAGAACCTTGATCCTAGGGGTGCACACTACAGGCACTGTCTATCTTCACGAGAACCAACCTAGGTGGAGAGGTTCATACAGGTCTTAAAAGTTAATTTAAGAGTTTGAAAGGGAAGCTCTGACACCCTTGTATTTGGGACATTGTCTATTAGAGAGGGGAGAGATTTGGGTGGATATTATCTCTTGAATCTCATGGGGAAGGGACTAGACAGAAAAGGAAGAAGTGTGACTGATAGACTAGATTCCATTACAATTTAGTCTTACTAGCCCTTATCAAATCTTTCACCAGACAGCCTTCTTTTCTCACCTTAACTATACTATTACCTCTGATTTAAGTTTTCTAAGAACTAGAAAATCCAAAAGATCCACAAAAACATATTATATCTACAAGCTGAAGCACAAAATCCCAACCCCAGAAAAGAGGCTATGACCTTCCTTCCCCACCCAGTTCTTAAGAAACCACAGAACAAGAAGATAAGGTTTGGAAAAAAACTGAAAAGACGTAATGTTGCTGGAGACCATGGACAGATAAGCTTTGTCCCTGGAGCTGCTGTCTGTGGGTTACTCCTTAAGTTCACCAGGATTCCCATGTTTCTCATGATCTCATGGACAATCTTACAAAAGACACCAACATCATCACTAGAGAACTGAGGAACTCCAGTGGTCAGCCCTCAGCAATTGTCTGGCATTGGCCATGATCCTGGCTTCCCAAAGGACATTGGTGACTGTGTAGTCTGAAATAATGCTGTGCATGTCTCTCTGATGTCTCTGCCATCGCCAAGAATACTCAGACTGCAAATCAGGAAATTCATCAAATTGCCACTGTCACCCTCATTTGTACATTTAAGGATGATCCAGGCCCAACATCATAGGGCCTTCCTGCCTAGCTCCTTTCATACCTCAAATCTTGCTTTTTTGTTTGCCAGTGGGAGACTGGGAATTGAACTCAGGGAAACTCAACCACTGAGCCATATTCCCAGCCCTATTTTGTATTTTATTTATCTCACTGCGTTGCTTAGTGCCTTGCTATTGCTGAGGCTGGATTTGAACTTGGGATTCTCCTGCCTCAGCCTCCCAAGTCTCTGGGATTACAGGCCTATGCCAACATACCCGGTTCAATACTTATTATTATTATTATTATTATTATTATTATTATTATTATATTCAATGTATACCTCTCTGTAAATGCCTGATCACTGAGTTGGCCCACCCAAGACCCAACTGAACCAACCTCAACTTTGCAGGGAAAGTCATTCCATCTGAGATAGCATATAATGATAGCTTTTTGTGAGGCTGACACAATGGAGGAATGACCAAGTGCCCTCAGTTGCTCATTTCTTACCCACTACTTTGGCTTCATGAAACTGTAGTCAGAATTTACCCTTGCTGAAGTCCCCTAAAGTTTTACTTGCTTGCAAGCACTCAGGTACACACTTTCCCCTTAATAGCTTGGTCTCAGAATCTGCTGACTATATAGAACAATACTTTCTGTGGAAGAGACCTGATCTTACCACCTTCTTCTGCTCACTCATTTGGCTCCCTCAGCCCCCTAAAATTTGTGTGAGACTTGCTCATCAATCCCTATTAAAGAATATCTTTTCTGGCTTTGAATACTTGCAGATTACTGAGACCAGAGGATTCTCTCAATTGAAATGGTCATTTTAATCAGTTTCTCCTTATCTAAGTATAGACTTGTTTTTATTTGACCATAGGGTCATATTGACAAGGGATCTAGATAGATTCTCTTAATATGGGCACAGTCTAGATGTGGTGACATGTTACACAATGAATGGTCTTCTACCATCTGTGAGATGGAAACTGACAGCACTGTGCCGGTCTTCAATTTCAGGCTGCAGTGGGGTGATAGCAGCAGGTATGGTGCATGGTTGTGGGCTGGCACCTGTATAAGATGTCTCCTCCATCCTTTCCTGCTACAAGTTCACAAGGGAATTTGCACCTGACTGCCAGCTCCTTCCACTTTTGCCCAGTTGTCCTCTCAGGCTCCTTTCCCCCATAACCCACTCATTTTTCTATGGTCAGTGCCCAGAGCCCAAAATGTATGTCAGTGATATAAAACTGTGTATTTGAGGGCTCTGCCAAGGCATCCATCCCTGGATGCAGCGATTTTCAGCTCTCCCTGAAGTGACAGAGCTCCCCTGCACCCACTGTGACTCAGAAGGTGGTCTGCCATGCCCTCCTTCAGTGCCCCTCCCAGCCTTTCAGTCTGTGGCCATGATATGGCTGAAGCTCTGCAGATTTCCAAGCCCCTTGGCAGCAGCTGCTGAAGGAAATAGGGGCCAGTAGCTCTCTGGTCTCTCCCTAGGACTCAACCTACTGTGGTAGCCGCTATTCTAAGGTCGTCCTTAATGACAGGACTTCAGGCTGTGATGCGATTTGTTTTTCATTTCAGTTTTGGGAGGTCATCAGCGATGAGCATGGCATCCGCTCCACTGGCAGTTACCATGGAGACAGCGATTTGCAGCTGGAGAGAATCAACATGTATTACAATGAAGCTGCTGGTGAGTATTTGAATGTCAACCTTGCTTCCCACATGTCGCACAGGAAATGTCCTAGGAGCATATGAATGACAAATGATTCTTGCAAATATATTGAAAATACAAATTCCAAAGGAAAAAAAAAAAGAATGTGCTTACTGGTTCCTTAAGACTCCTGCATGTTGGCATGACTAAGCATGTTCAGCATCTCC
>JAJEJO010048073.1:0-16852 GCA_020662805.1 Glaucomys volans
CACATCTAAAATCAACAACCAAATGAAGGAATTCAAAACTCAGTGCCCGTGGCAGGGTCAACTGACTGTACTCACATGTTTTTAGAGCTTCAATACTTACGAAGGCATTGCCCGAATGGGTCACCATAATAATTTTCCTGGCACTCACTACAGTGTTTCCCACCATAGCCCAGTTTGCACAGACATTGGCCTGTAAGCTGTGAGAACAGTCATGGGTGAGGAAGGGACAAGATCTATGGTGTGAAACATAATGCGTTTTTGCACAGGGAACATTTTTTTCTCTGGTGACTTAGAATATACAGCTGTGCAAAGGCAGAGGAGGATGATTCCCACGGCCAGCAAGCACCCCGGACAATACCAAGACTCAGGAGCTAATGTGTTTTGGCCCCAGGCTGATGGATATACCGCCTGTGTCCAGCTGTTCAGGGACAGGTGGCCCCAGTCGGGGAAACATACACAGATGTAAATGAAAACAAAACACTTATTGGGAAACGGGCCACATTCTTTCTCTCTACAGTTATGGGAGTTCCCCCATAAGACAGAGAGCAGGAGAGAGGCCAAGGACTTGGTCTAACATTCATCAATTAATTTGGCAAGTAATGTTTCCATTAAGGAAAGTGCAATGCATATTCTATTAACTGGGCTAGTGTTTTGCTAAAATAAAAGAAAAAAGACATTTTTTGTACTTTGTAGTTAATCATCTAGTGACTGTTGTTGAACTGTGGGGGAGAAGGCTAAACTTTCTTGAATCCTCCCAACTGCATTATTGACTAGTTTTTCTAAAAACTGAGGAGGTCAGAAGAAAGTAGGTGAAAATACAAACATAAATCACTATTGTAGTAGTCCTAAATTGTGCTTGCCAAATCTGTTTAAACATCAACTCTGTCAGAGGTTTCCAGTAAATTAGCAGCTAGATTTATAAAGTGACTGGATCTCCAAGCTTCTATCCATCTTTAGAGTTCCTATTAACTTCTGCTTGAAAAAGGGAAATGATGGGGAGCTTGCTGCCCTTGAGACCTGTTGTACTGCTGGATGGTCTGGATTGTTGGACAGTGCTTTCTTTATTGATGTATAATCTGCCTCCTTGTAACTGGTTCCCATTGTTCTGAGTCCTGTCTTGTGGAATTGTACAAAACAGGTAGCCTCCCTCTTCCTCAACAAAAGATGGCCATCTCAACTGGCCTTTGCATCTCTTCTCCAAGCTGCCTCTAATTCCTTCAAACTTTCATCACAGAGTAGTGTGGTTCTAGCCCTTATTCTAGTTGCCTTCCTTTGGACATAAACTATTTTTTTTCTTTTTCTTTTTTTTTGCGGTGCTGGGGATTGAACCCAGGGCCTTGTGCTTGAGAGGCAGGCACTCTACCAACTGAGATATATCCCCAGCCCATAAACTTTTTTTTTTTTTTGTCTATGTTATGTTTAAAATACAATGCTTAGCAGAAAGACAAATCCTGACCACTCTCATTCATATGCATGTGAAAGCTAAAAAAGCTGATATCATAGATGTAGAGAGTAAAATGGAGGCTGGAAAGGATAGAGGGAGGGGAGAATAGGGAAGTGTGGGTTGATGGGTGCAAAAATATATTTAGAAGGATTAAGTTCTAGTCTTCCATAATATAATAGGGTGACTAGTTAATAATTTATTACATATTTCAAAATAGCTAAAAGAGGATTTTGAATATTCTCAACACAAAGAAGTGATAAGTAGTTGAAGTGATGAATATGCTAAGTATCCTGATATGATCATTACACATTGTGAATATCTATCAAAATATCACACTCTATTTCATAAATATGTACAATTACTATGTGTTAATTAAAACTTTTTTAAAAATCATTTAAAAAATATGGTGCTCAGAAATGACAATAATGTTGCTGAAGCTGCCTGACAAGCAGAGCAGATATGGAACAATGACTGTCCTGAGCTGGGCATGGTGTGACCCTGCTCCAGTTGGAACAGGCATCACCCCTTTGGCAGACCTGGCTCACTTGAAGCTTTAACTTGCAAGTGAAAAATTTCAGATCTTTTTCACAGGAACTGGTGCCAAATTATTACTCCCATCCTGTATTTAAGCAAGTGATTTTAAAAACCTAATTGCACAACTTCACTTTTCCCCTATTAAACATTTCCTTTTGTTCCTAGCCTACACCACAGCCTGTTAGGATATCTGGCCTCATGAGCTGTCTTTTGCACATTAGCTTACAGCTTCGCAGTATCTGCAAATTTGAGAAGCTTCTTTTTCCAACTCCTCTAAACTGTTGATGAGAACATTGGACAGCACATTTGGATCTCTCTCTGGGAATGCACTAGGGGCTACCTCCTGGCTGACACAGAGACATTTATCAGTAGTTGTTTGAACAGCTGGGAATCTAATTGTTCACGTGTCTTCTCTATACTCCAACGAAAAGTGTTTCCTGATTGTAGAGAGTAACCTTTCATGTGGGATCCATGATGGACCAAATGACCCAAAGTACCCTTGCCATGAAGTACTTTTTGGTTAAACCAATGTCATCTGATCTTCAGCTTCATAGGCTGTCTTTAGCCTCCATGGCTAAACTGCATGTTGGGTGATGCTACAAACATGCTTCCTGAAGGGTCTAAGAAGCATGAGAGACAAAGTAGTCATCTATGTTAGAAGTCCTTCATGAATCAGGAAGCCAAGCAGTCCTGAGGAGTTCTACCAATATATTCCATGGTTAGTGGCTACAGGTATGAAGGGAACACAAAAAAAATGGGTGTGTTCACCTTGTATCCAAATCTTAGATTCTAATACTAGTCTCCAATAAAGGAACCAGCACTCATTGGAGAAGGGGCTGATTCTAGGACTGGGGCAGGAAATATGTAAGATGAGCCAGAAGCAATTTTCAGTGTCAAAAAGTAAGGAAGCACTTTGAAAAACCCTACAATTTGGGAGTATGTCAAAGGGACACGAGGGACTAATGAATGACCTTCCAATGGCTAAAGTTGGAAAAATTCAAACAATAAAATAGTGTTGGACCATAACCAAAAGTGTAAGTATCCACGAATCCATGGTGACATAAATAAATTGAATAAATGAACAAACAAACAGGGGACAACAGAAAAATCTCCAGTGCAGAAGAATTCCAATGATTCATGGAGATACTCTGCCCTCCAGGTGGTAGACATAATTCCTTGCTGCTTAAATGTGGGTTGTGCATGGTGACTTACATCCAAGAGTACAGTGTGCAAAGGAGGAAGAGAGTGACTTTAGAAGACAGACGCTGTCCAACGCTACCTCTGCCTGGTGACCAAGATTCATATCAAGAGTGACAAATCATATTAATAATATGTATCCTTAATATGACATGATGAGAACACTTTACCTCCCAGGCCTTTTCAAAATCCATAGCTCCAGTCTAATGAGAAAAACACTGGATTAATTTAAACTGAGGGATACTCTATAAAACAGCCATCAAACTGTCAAAGCCATCACAAACAAGGAAAGTCTGTCAAACTGTCATGGCCAGGACTAGCCTAAGGAAACACTCACTGTAATGAGTTCTGGATGGGGTCAAGAAACAAACAACAAAAAAATTAGGTAAAAACTGAGGAAATCTGAATAAATAATGTAGTTCAGTTAATGATAACATATCAATCTTGGCACATTAGTTGTGACAAGTATATCATAGTAGTATGTTAATAGTAAGGAAAACTGGGTGTGGGTACATTGTCTCTGTACTATCATCATAATCTCACAAATCTATTCTAAAAGAAAAAGTGTACATTTTTGAAAAGCAGAATCGTATGTTTATGTGGGTTGTTGGGGGAGGGTTGGAGAAAAGGAAAAAGAAGTGAAGAGAAAACACATTTTTTATGTGAGGACTACCTTCAAAAATTTACTTGTGTAAGACTTGACCTTGGAATAATAAGTTGAACAGTGGAGCTGAAATTGGAGGTGAGCTGTGCACACTAATTATGAATACTCCAGCTCCAATTCAAATCTGATCTCTGTATTGTGGATTTGTCTTTTTCTAAAATTTCTTACTATTGTTTTATCCTCTTCCATCTCTACTAATGTGAAAAATGGATTCATTAAACCAACACACAGAACAAAACAAAAATCTAATCATGGTATTAATATTTTTTCATAAATAGATGTTATAACATTTTTTAAAAAAATTCTGTGCCCCTTGTTTTATTGACTAAAAATCACAGTTAAGTAGTGTTAGCTGTATGTTCAGTGGTGACCACTGGCTCCCAGTAGCCTACCTAGCCTGGGTTCTTTAGAAGCACCCATGCTGGTCTGGACAAGAAGAAGAAATCCCACTTTACCACATGTAAAGACATTGACAAGTCCTCAGGAATGACAGCCCCATTTAAAAAATGGAATTGTGGATTCAAAAGGTGTCTTTTTACTTCCATTCTGATTAATAGTAACTTCTGGTTAACTGTCTATTTCTTGGGTCCTCCCTATGATAGTGAGAGGGAAGGTTGGTGTCTGGTCTTTGCTGTGCATGAAGTCTGACTTTCCCAGTTACAGAGAGGCTGAAGGAAGATGGAAGTAGGTAAGCTTAACTCTGAGACCCTCATACCTTTTTTAAAGTGTTTTTATTCCTTAGTAACTAAATACTAACTCTGTCCCTATACAAGGTAATCATGTCTAAAAACAATAGCACATATAGAAAATATTCTTCACACATTTGGAAGCTACATTATAGTCAATTCAATTCTCAGTCTGAATGCACTAGGAAGTTTTAAAGTGTCTTGCCTGGTCACAGTGGCTGCTTTGAGAGGTTCGGTGGTCACAGTCACATGACTGACATCCTCTGCCAGGGACCAGATTCCAGTGCCCATCAGCACAACGGTCACAGGCCAGGCCTGTGACATTTGGTAGACAAGGGCATGCACCAGTGACAGGGTCACAAAGGCAAGCTCCCTCACCAGAGGGACACATAGTGGGACTGACTCCAGAAGGGTGGCAGGAGCATCCTGAGATAAGAAAGCTGCTGTTAGAAGTAAACTCAATAATACCGGCATTTAACAAACCATGCAAACAGCTTTTTAGACCTGGATGTATCATTTCTCCAAAGGGGTCAAAGAAAACCCTCACAATAGCATAGAATTTATTAGAGAATCTAAGCTGAACCCATTCAATTATTTTTGATCTCCTCAAATGCCAGTTTCACATGTGTCAACCCACTATGTTCTGGGAGCTTACAGTAAGGATGATTGTAAGCTTCACTTTCCCCTCATATTGTTCACCAAAGCTCTATTTATTTAAATTATTTGAAAAAAAATTGGTTTACTAAATTGATTTGGGTTAGTGGGAATGGTTAAAATATGCACTGATGTTTTAATGCACTTTTTTTTTTCTCTTTTTCACAGAATCAAATCTTGGTCTTCCATACCAGCGATTCTCACATTTATACATTAAAGCCACTTGATGAGCTTCTTAAACTACAGATTCCTGGGCCTCACAGAGATTCTGATTCTGTATGTCTGGAGGACAGCCCAGGAATCTGCATTTGAGTCCCCCTACCTCACCCCAGCTTCAGGTGATTCTGGAACAGTTACCCTGTGGACCACACTCTGAGAAATGTGCTTTGAATCCACTAGGACAGGTGTTAAAGGCAAGAGTCACAAAAGGCAAATGAACAACACCAGTGAGAACATTGAGGCTGCATTTGAGAGTGCCTGTGGTGACACTGCACTCACTTTGTGGGCATGTTCAGCGCAACAGCCCTATCACCCACTGGGTGCCGGGTGCTGCTCTTACTTGCAGAGACTAGCCTAAATGAAACAAGCATGAGAAAGCTGACAACACATTAATGAGCTGCCACTCAGCTACCACATTCATCCCAGGGAGCTTTGCAGACTTACTTCTGCAGGTCTGATTAAGGGCTGATCCAAAGTGACCTGGTTTGCAGAGCTGGCAATTTGGACCCTGAGTGTTGTGCAGACATCGAAGGCACTCCCCTGTCACCCGGCTGCAGGACTCTGGATCAGTTACATCTATATTGTTGTTGCAGGCACATGGCTGGCAAGGTGCTCCTGAAACACTTGGATTACCATAGAAACCAGGAGAGCATTCTCCACACTGAACACCTGAAAGCAGGTAGCAGGGAACGGGATGAGGTGTGAGTGTTGGGTGTGTGGAGGGGGATTGATGTACATAGAGAGTTCTTGGGCTCCTCTAGGGATAAAGAGAAGTCACACCTTGGGGGAAAGCATAAGGAAAAGTATTCTAAATTAAATAAACTATTCATTTTAATGTATTATTCACTCAGAAAATTAAAAGGTCATACAGAACTAAGAAGTCTTTGGCGAAGAGTAGATTCTAGACTTCCTCAAAAACTAATAATCTGTGGGTGCAGTATTTCTAAGTCCTTATGTCCCCAAAGTTACTCTTGCATGCCCCAGGACTGAAAGTTCAGTGCAACAGATCCTGTCCTCGTGGTGGCACCCCAACTTCCACCCGGTATGAGAGGTGAATTGTGGTTAAAATGAGGCAGCTGTGAAGGGAAAGTGTTAAAAAAAAATGATGGCCTGGGAGGTGTATTTAAGGTGAAGAAGGGTGAGGGCAGTTATTGATATATGAGCCCTTGGGGGTTTTTCTCCCAAGCACCAAATGGAGAAGCCATCTTTCTCGTCAACACTCTACCCTTCCAACCTCTAGGGAACTGCAGTTGTTTAGGTGCCCAAATGGTGAATCCACTCGCCAAGTTTTGGTTTGTCCCCTTGGAAATGCTCTTAGCTCAAAGATGGCCTCAGTCCTTAAAAATGGACCAACCAAGCCAAATTCTGCTTGATGAAGAAAGAGGGGGCAAGAATGAACTAAGGCCACGTATAACCTCAGATGTAACAGACAAGAAGAAAATCAGTCCTGTGATTTGCTATTTATTATGGTGATTATCTTTGAAGAGAAAATATTGTCATATTTTCTAAGTATATAAAATCAAATAGACCTCATAAGTTTTATCTTGTTTGCATTATGTATTCGCATTCATGATTAAACTCTTTAAAATAAAAATTTTGATGGAGCAACAGATACAAATTTTGAATTAGGACTTATGTAGTATCTGCACAATGCCCAGGTCAGAACTTGAAGACATTGAAAAAATTAGTTATATCCGATAAATATCAGTCAAATTGCTTGCTTGGAATTATACAAAGAAAGCATTTGACTGATTAAATTTTAGTATTTATTTGCTTATACAACATGTTTTATACATAATGCTTTAGCTACATATAAAACATACATCTGCTATTTAATTACATATATTTCACTTAGCATGTGATGATTATAATTTAAATAATTTGACTTGATCTCATTTGGCCGGTTAATTTTCTAAAACATTATATGAAAGCAACTATAGCTCAGTGGAATGAGTTTCTAATTGTCATTGGTTTTTGAATCCTTCAAATTCATTGTTCAGTAAAGGAGCAGCAATTCAGCAAATTGTGCCTTTTACTATTAACGGATGTTCTGTACCACTCATTTGTCCAAGGCAGATAAATTATGAACATGTGATTGTTTTCATATTGCAGTGTGGGATGGAAGAAAAAATGATGAACTATACTTCTTACCTGCATAACCTTGAAGACAATTGCAGATTATATTTGACATCCAAGGATTCTGATAACAGGAATGGGCAAAATACTGATTGCTTGAGGGAACATCTGGACACAGGCAAGGACGACAGGATTGTCCCAAAGAAGGATTTCCATAGTAACCATCGATGCACCTGTCAAAGCAATTTTCTTTTACTGAAGTGTGCCTGGGAAAAGGTCATGCGTTAGCCACCGTGGGTTTGCTACGCTTTAGGACATTGCAACTCTCAAAACTCAGTATTTTAGAAGATACTCATTTGCTCTGTAAAATAATTTTTTTTGTTTTATATTGAAAGTCCCACAGTGTAGTCATTAAACTCAATAAACAGCTCTTTATGACTTACATGCTCGAGTAGAGGAACATAAAAGCAATGTGCCAGACAAATGTGTTACGGATCTAATCAGACATTTCCTGGGTTATATGATGACTCTGAAGGATGATGGAACCATAATCTCTCCCACCTACGGCATTTGTTCTACACTTAAATACTGCTGAGTCTTTACTCGAAGATCCTCCTTTGTGAAATCAGAACAAAAATTTCAAAATCTAAAAATTAAAATGCATGTGAATTCCATACCTTTCACAGTTTCTTCCAGTTGTGAAGCCTCCACAATTGAAGCACGACCCTGTCTCTGGATCACAAAGTTCAGCAAACCCATTACAATGGCAAGGGCGGCAGTTGGGAAACCCAAAGTAGCCTGCCAGGCACTGGTCACAACGGCGGCCAGTCACCTCTCTGTGGCAGGGGCACTGACCAGTTATTTGGTCACATACTGTGTTCTCTGAGCCTTCAGGATGGCAGTGACATGCTGGATAAAGCAAAGAGAATCGTGTTGGGTGGCAGCAAATGTACAGGTGATGGAGAGTTAAAGTTATGATTTTTGTGTTCCTTGTCCCAACCCAGGTGAATAAAATGAGTCTATAAAATGCTTAGAACAAAGCCTAGCACATAATGAGTACCAGGCAAATATTTGTTAAATAACAATTCACTGATTCATTCAATAAATAGCAGGGTGTGAACAACTGGGCCTTATAAACACTTGCTTATACACAAGAACCAAACAAGCAACATGTTTTCAATGACTTACACTTCCCAATATTATTAGGAGTCAAAGTATAACTTCAATATTGTAAAAATTGTCAGAACCCTTCTTGGGATAGTCAGACTTTTCTTTTTGCTAGACTAGGTAGTAGAGGCTCAATTCTTTTCTGATAAACTGCTGAATCTCTTGAGCCAATCTTCCCTGTACAAAAATGTAAGGCCTGTTGGTTTGATGGTGTGGTACACAGAAGGAAGACTTGCTCCCATGTGTAGATCTCTTTGCATATCTTAAGCACTTCACAACATTTTTTTAAAAGAACAGAAAAAGTAATAATGGACCTAGGTAGGCACTATTTGCTAGGTAAGTGAACACTCAGGAAGGGGACCCCACCTCTGAATCATGACTAAACAGATGTGTTCCCCTCTGGAAAGAAGAATTAACCTACCTACCTGTAGGTTTCATGGCTCCCAAGGTGGGTTTCAGCAGGGAACAACATTCTACTGGTTTACACTGTGAATAGAGAACTAAATACCTGCATTTGAAGCCAGAGAGCTGAATTACCAACTGGCTGAAGGGACCAGGTGGTCCCTTCTTGACTTTCCAGTCTCATTGTTGTTGGAGCCTCTCTAGTTACTGGCTTACAGGCCACGTTCTAAAGCTGGGTTTTCACAGCCAACTCCCTTCATGGTGTTCCCACTTTCACCTGGACTACTACTGCCTATTTAACACAGGATGCAAACTTCCAGACACCGGACCACACCTTGTTTCTAACAGGACTCCACACTCAGTTGGGGCTGGTTGAATCAGTGGATGAATGTTTGGTAGAAAAAATTTCAGCACATTTTATCTACCTACAGCCTGAATAAGGTAGTCAAGTTCCCAATTTCCCTTCCTTTAAAACCCCACATGCCTCTGCCTGCCTTTGAAATACCAAGATTGTAACCAAGCAAGTTCCTCTCATGTCTTTTTCTACGTACAGTGACAACCATGATGTCCCAAACCGTAGCTTCCAGTTGAGCACCTATCACAGCAGCGCCCAACCACATGAGGTTTACACTGGCATTGACCTCCAAGTCGGCTGCAGCTGGATCCAACTGCACCCTGGGGGTGACACTTGCAGGCTGCATGGAACAGAGGAAGGGAAGTAGAGCTGAAGGAGGTGGCAGAGAAGAACCTTGCCCCTGTAGGTCTAGTTCATTTCTTTCTTTGGCACCTCTCTAGCCCTTGACTGCCTCAACTGTTAAATGGGGACAATACAGGATCTACCTTATAGGACTGTGGTACAGATCAAAGGCAATAATACCTATGTAGTACTTAGAATAGCATTTAGCATGTAGTAAATACTCAATAAATATTGCTGCTGAAGCTGGCTTTGAACTTGGGATCCTCCTGCCTCAGCCTCCTAGCCACTGGGATTACAGGCAAGCACCACCACACCTACTTTAAGCCTTTCATTAACTCGTTAAATAACATTTATTGAAGTTGGGAGCTGTGGCACTTGACCTATAATCCCAGCAGCTCCAGAAGCCAAGGTAGGAGAATGGCAAGTTTAAAGCCAGCCTTAGCAGTTTGTGAGACTATAAGCAACTTGGTGAGATCCTGTCTCAAAATAAAAAATAAAAAGGGTTGGGGATATGGCTTAGTGGTAAAGCACCCCTGAGTTCAATCCCTGATACCAACAAAAAAAAAAAAAAAAGAGAGAGAGAGAGACTTAAAAATTATTCAGATATATCTGATGTTATTATTTTAATTTCCAATGCTCTCTGTTGGTGCTGGAGTATACCTATGAGTTTTTTCCCCATTTCATGTATTTCAGGAGATGGTGGCACACTGAATCTACAGCCCCATCCACAAGGAAAAAGCATTTGCTTAGAGCTCAGGAAGCCCAGGCTCTCATTGTAGCTATCACTCTGTAGCACTGCTTCTCAACTTGGGGATTATTTGCCCCATAAGGGACATTTGGAAAATATCTGGATACATTTTTGGTTGTCACCACTCAGGGAGGGCCATACTGGTATCAGGTGGGTAGGGATGTGGCTAACATCTTATTATGTATACATACAACAAAGAATTATGCAGCTCAAAAGTTCCAAAGTGCTGAAGTTGAGAAACCCTCTGTAATACCTGAGTGGGCAAACTACATATGATTTTTGAACCCTAACATCCTCATTTATTGAAGTTTTCAGGATGAAGAAATTTGTTGGCGTTCCTTCCCGCCCCCAAATTCTGGAATTCCAAATGGGTCCTGTAGGACCATTGCTCCAGCAGGCCAGTACTCCAAAGTTGCTCCAAGGTTCCTCTTTTATATACTTACTGTACAATGAATTATGATTCTAACACATCAGCAGACTGCTCTGTGCATCTGATGATTGAGTGGTGGGTATTTTGGCTGTGGTTTGGAGTGGATGCTAAAATATATCAATTTACTTATGTTCCAAAAAGCATTTGCATAGCTCTTAATGCTTCAGTAGAGCCCATTAGACAGATACTCACCCACGGCCCCATTGTGTAGCTTGGCAGACATGCTGACCACGAGCCTTTCACAAGCACCAGAGAGCACTTGAGGTCCCACTTCCGAGGCAATTTCAACACAATTGTGCAGCTGATACTCATCCATGTCCTGCTTGCTGCAGAAATCCTCCAATGAATTGACTTGTGGAATAAGGCCAAGCTTTGGAAATAATGAGGAGATTCTTTCAAACCCTCTGCTGTCCAATATTCTCATGCTATAAAATAACAGATCTCTGAGAATAATGGTTTAAAAGACTCAGTCCAATCCTTTAACTTGTCTAGGACTGAAGACTTTGTGATTTTTGATTATTTAAGAAAACTTTCACTAGGTATCTTTTTATTATCATAATTATTATGTTTTATACTTGCTAATAAATTTGAGATATGAAAGACTTTTTACTAGACTACTTGTGATTAATTATGGCTCAGACAGTGCTTTTTATGTGGTACAGTGTACTCTAATTCCATAAAATTCTCCTCTTGGTTTTTTTCAATTACCTGTTAACAGTGGTGTTCTACGTCAAACTACTAATTTCTTGGAGAGTCACACAGTATAGATTAACATATTAAAGTTAGGAGAAGGCCTGCAAGAAAGATACTTTTTAAACTCAGGTTTATAGTTATTTAACCACTTGGTCCTATATCCAAATAAGACCTCTTATTAAAGCCAATGTTTCATAGATAAAATTTTGGGAATGGCTGGCACAGGCCATTTAGCTATTTTGGGAACAAAAGTATCAAAATAAGTTTATTTTCAAAAAGTTTAATATCTATGTGAAGAAAGGTTATTCTGTCACATTTTGAAAAAAGTTTGTCATGACCTAATACTATTTATCTTTTTTATTCTTTGTTTTACCTAATACTATTTAAAATGTGTATTAATGGCTTTGCATGATAAAGTAGAGGGTGTATTGACCACATTGAGTTGGTCATTTTGAACACCTGGTGTTAAAACAGTATATTGAAAATAGGTTTTCATTCAGCAGGTCAAGTTAGGATGGGGTGGCATAGATAGTTCTCCCCTGGTCTCCTTGGCTTTGTTCATACTGAAACCAGTTTCCACTCTCTTCACTTCAAATCTCTCCAGTTTTTCCGCAGTTGCTATTGGCTACACAGTGGGTAGGCTTTCAACCCTGGGTGTGTATCAGGGTGTCCCTGCTCCTTGACCCTCTAGCCTGGTTTTCTGCACTCTCGGCAGATGTTATCTCCTCTTGCTCTTCTTATTTTTCAGAGAAAATAGACCCTGAAGTCTCCTTCCTGCCTCCCAGACTCCAGCTTGTGGGTCTCACCACCTCCCTTATTTCCAGGTGCTGACAAAGGGAGAGGCATTCCAGAGGAGGAGGTGTCCTGCTGCCATCATCGCCATCTCAGGAAACTCTGCCTTATGCTTTCTTGCGTCCATCTCTTCCTCTCAGCTGACATTAAATGTGCTCCATCTCTCCCACCTGCACGACCACCTCCTTGATCTCAGTTATTCTCCTACCACTGCCCCTGTTTCTGGCCCTTGACTCCTTGACAGACTTCCTGAACTTCCTGCCACCCCTCTGCCTTCTTTACCAGCTAATACCTCTCCTCATCCCTAAATGTTGGAGTTCCTTAGGGTTTTCTCATCAGCCCATTCTCACTCCATTCCCGCTTCTTAGGTGTCCCTAACAGGACCAGGTTGCCACCTCTAGGCTGTGGGTATTGGAATTTATGGCTCTTGCATCTACCTCCATAAGACTCCGGATCTGTATTGATCCAATTGCCTATTGGCTGCCCTGCAGCACCACCAACCAGACACCTGAAACCTGTTTTCCTTTCTGAGTCTGCTCTTGCTAAGTAATGCCACCATCTGCCATGCTCTCAGTGGAGGCAAAAAGAAGGACATCTTTGACATCTGTTCCCTTGTAATCAATACCCCCCCACCTGTGTCCCACCCACATCACATGAATCACAAGCCTATTCAGTTCCATCTCTTAACTGTATCTGTGATGCATTTGCTATTCTCCATTCCCCACCCACTTCCTTAGATGATGAGAGTGGCAGCCCAATAGATGTCCCAGTTTCCATTCCTGCCACCTTCCATCAACTGTCTGCATTGTAGTTGTTTTAGTTAGCTTCTCATCACTGTGACCAAAGACCTGACAAGAACAGCTTAGAGGAGGAAGAGTTTATTTTTGCTCACAGTTTCACAGGTTCAGTCCATGGCTGGCAGACTCTAGCTCTGGGTGAGGCAGAAGGGTGTGGCAAAGGAAAGCAGTGCAGGGTACGGCAACCAGGAAGCAGAGAGGGAGCTTCACTCACCAGGATAAAATATAAACCCCAAAGGCACACCCCCAGTAACCTGCTTCTTCCCTGCACCCTGCTTGCCTATAGTTACCACCCAGTTAATCTAGTCAAACGAATTAATCCAATCAGGGCACAACTCTCATAATCTGATCTTTTCACCTCCGGACATTCTTACATTGTGTCACACATGAACTTTTGGAGGAACAGCACATATTCAAACCATAACAATAGTCATAGTGATCCTTCTAGATGTGGTTTTTTAAATAATCCCCTCCTTAAAACTCTCTACTTTATCATCCAAAGCCTTTTCAGTGGCTTCCCATTGCCTCTTAAAAAAAAGCTACACTTAATTTCCTCATTCTGCTACCCCACTGCCCTCTCAGCCCAGTAATTCTCAATATGAGAGGCACCTCCCACCAGGGAACATTTTGGAAACTCAGAGTGGTTTTGAGCATCACAGTGATTGAGTATGGTATGTTACAAGCATTTAGGGCATGGGGGTCAGAAATACTACACATTCTCATAAAATGGAAAATGATCTCATGTCACTTGCAATTTTCAAATGTTCTACTGAACATCGATGAAGGTTCCCCACTATGATGTGCTTCTTTGCCCCAGACCCCAAAACAATAGTGCCAACCAAACAAAACTATGAGCTCATCTTCTCTTTGTAAGTTGCTTATCTCAGGTACTTGGTTACAGTAATAGAAAGCTGTTTAAAACATCAGTAGTTTGGATTAAAGGAGGTTGAGAACCATCATGTGAGTCACACTGAGCCTTTCGGGTCAGCGACCCGCTATGACTCCAAGGACCTCTCACTGACGCTGTTGTTGTCAGTTTGTCTGCATCTCCCCTTTAAAGAGTGAGTCTCAGGGTGGCAGGGATGGTGCATGTCTTGTCCACACTTATGCCTACTACCATGTCTAATTTATAGTGTTTCATAAAACTTCATTCCATAAAGAAGTATATTTATATTTCTACTATTATATCTTTAAGTTGATACTAAGGTAACTGTACATTTTCCAAATAAACCAGGTAGGGAGAGATTCAGCAGACAGGTAGATGGCACAAGACTGGAGATAAGGGTAGCTCACCAGAGGTTATTAATAGCTAACAGTCTGGGCCAGTTTAGAGTAGACTCTTCCTGAAACCAGGCTGACCTACCAGATGACAAAAGTTTCTGTCAGGATTTTGTAATGCCTTGACTCACTTCTTTTCCTAGAAACTTCAAAGGACTTTATGTTTACCAGTGTAGTCTGCTCCAGGATTTAAATAGAAGAATGGCAGTTTTATATTCTAGAATGTTTAATATACTTTTGACTCTAAATACAGTTTTATGGAAGCACATATCATGTAATCTGAGCAACTGAAAACAAATCTCAACTGTCTTACTATATCTGCCAAACAAAAGGCATTTGTGCAGAGGAGTACCCAGGGTTGAACAGAGGTTGCATTTGGTCTTCTTGGTATGCACCCTGGTCTTAGATGCCATTGATAATCTGACTAAGGAGAAGAAGGAACTTTGAAATGGCTTAGTCCCGAGTGGTTATTTTTCCAGAGCAGCAAAATTGGTAATGTAGCATCAACCATCTTAGTTTGTAATAATGAAATGTGCAATGTCTTTCTTCTGCTGGCCATCCTGGGTCAGGGACTACAGTGCACACAGCAGGTGCCCAGTCTGGATCCTCTTAGGGCTAGTGTATTCATTCTCCAGCTGCTGTGGCATTGACTCCTAAAGACTCACAACTATCTTCTTAAGAAATTAGCACTCAGCCATCTTGTTCTGGAATTTATGCACTCACTGGAGGGTAGGTGGTGATGACAGTGGTGAGCCTATAGCCAATGACTTGTGCACATTTAGGAACACCACTTTGCCTCCAGGTGGATTTAATTCTTTCGTGCAATTGATGCTGTGGAGCAAACTGTGGGACCAGATTAAAGCACCCCCTCCCCCAAGTGGAGATCACATCCTTCCTTGGTTCCTTTCCCCAACCTCTCCTATTTCTCTTGTTCCTCTTTTCCTAGGAACATGCCCTCAATAAATCGTATTATTTGAGACCATCTCTCAGAGAATATGAGACCCTGCTCTTAGGGAACATTGTCTAAAACAGGAATCCAGGGCCTCTTCTGAGATTACTGATGGTTATCCAAGATGAGATTGCTGCCTAATTTCTATCTCTGTTTCAGGGTTTTCCATATATGTAAGAGAATGATTGCTTGGAAACTGATCAAATGGATATACCTTTAAATTAATTTCAAATTATCTACATATTATATTTATCAAACACTACTACAATAATTTTATTTACATGCTTGTCTTCTGTATCAAACAGATTGAAGACAAAAACCATATTTCATACTCCAGGACTAGCACATGGCTGGTGTGTATACATAAAGTGAGGAAATAATTTGGCTGGATGCATTTAATAACCTTTGGAAGTTACAAAATTTGGAAGTATTTAGAATATGGGTTTAAAATTAGGACTATCTTGGCTATTATATATTTGAGTTTTGTGATTATCATTATAATAATAATATCCCCTTGTGATCTAGGGATATTATTATATCCTGGATCCTTTTTCCTTATTTGCTCTATCTGGGTCTCCAACTTTTAGCATTTTTGTCCCTAAACCTGTTGAATTTGATTTTCTTCCTTTTGTAATTCATAGGTTGGTTAATAAGCACAGTTCCATTTAAAGCTCCTCCACAGAGAAGATAAATTTTATGGATAGGGAAAGCATGATAGTTTGTTTCCCATTCAAGTTTGTTTCTACTTCCTACTTCATTTCTACTGTAATGTGGTAGAACCTCACCTCAACTATTACATAGCCCTCCAGATGCAGATTTAGACCACCTTTGGTTGCAGTTGCCAGTATTACCCAGTTTAAATTGAATTTCAGAGAAACAATTGATTTTGTTAGTCTTTTCACGGCTATAACCAAAAGACCTGACAAGAATAATTTTAGAGGAGGAAAAGTTCATTTGGGGCTCACAGTTTCAGAGGTCCCAGTTCATACATGACCAATTCCATCTATCACTTTGGAAGAGTATGGTGGAGGAAAGCAGCTCAGGATGTGGCCACCAAGAGAGAGTAGAGAGGGTGCCAGGAGGGTACTCCCTTCACCACAGATCCACAGACAAAATATAAACCCCAAGGGCATGCCTAGGGCCTCATCTTCTCCAACTACATCCTAATCCCTATGGGGGGATTAATGCAGAGATTAGGTTGAAGACTCTTGTAACTCAATTATTTCACTTCTAAACTTTCTAGCATTGTCTCTCACATGAGTTTTTTTTGGGAATACCTCTTATCTTAATCGTAACAACAATGAATAATTTTTCACAAATGTCTTATGCAACATTTGAGGGTAATATTTATATGAAAACTTAATTTTGTTCCACTGTAATTCAAATTTAACTGGATATACTCTTCCTTCCTTTCTACTTTCCTTC
>JAJEJO010048077.1:0-26375 GCA_020662805.1 Glaucomys volans
TCCTCCTGCCTCAGCCTCCCAAGTGCTGGGATTACAGGCGCGCGCCACTGTGCCCAGCTTTTCTTTTTTTTGGTACTGGAGATTGAACCCAGATATGCTTTATATCTGAGCTATATTTGCAGCCTTTTCATTTAGAAAAACTAAAAAGAAATTTTTTTTGAGACAGGATCTTGCTAAGTTACTTAGGGTCTCACTAAGTTGCTGAGATGGGCTTTGAACCTGAGATCCTCCTGCCTAAGCCTCCAGAGTTGCTGGGATTTTAGGTGTGGGCCACCGCACCTGGCTCATTTTAACCATTTTTAAGTGTAAGAGTTCAGTAGTGTGAAATATATTCAAATTGTCATTCAACCATTCTCTAGAACTTTTTCTTCTTGTAAAACTTGAACACTGAAGATATTAAACAATTCTCTCTTTCCCCCCACTTCCTCTGTGGCTGGCAAATACAATTCTACTTTCTTTTTTTAAAAATACTTTTTATTAGTTGTTGATGGACTTTTATTTTATTTACTTATTTATATGTGGCGCTGAGAATCAAACCCAGTGCCTCACACATGCTAGGCAAGCACTCTACTACTGAGCCACAATCCCAGCCCCAATTCTACTTTCTTTTTCCATGAATTTGACTACTCTAGATAACTCATTTAGTGAAATCATATAGTATTCATCTTTTTGTAATTGGCTTATTTCATTTAGCATAATGCCCTCAAAATTTCTCCCATATTTAAATGGGGCATGGTGGTACATGCCTGTAAACCCAGCAGCTTGGGAGGCTGAGGCAGGAGGATTGTGAGTTGAAGTTCAACCTTGGAAATTTAGCGAGACCCTGTCTCAAAATAAAAAAATGAAAAGGACTGGGGACGTAGTTCAGTGGTAGAGCCCTGTTAGGTTCAATCCCCAGTAATGCAAAACCACCCCACCATCCTGCCAATGTGGGAATTCCTCTTCTCTGCAAAGTCCACCAGTCCCATAGGTTTCTGGGCATCCTCAGATGTGACTCACCAGCACTTGGAAAGGGTCTTGGCTGTCATTTGCTGTTGCTGTCACCTGGGGCTCCTGCTGCCTGTTGAGTCAGACACGGTCTATGTTGGCACCGAGGCTGCTGCCCAGGCCCCCCCATGGGGCTCATGGTTCTGGCCCTGAGGGTCTCACCCTTAGGGTGCTTGGAGAGCATGGCTGAAGCCAGTGACAAGGGGAAGCCCTCATCTTTGTTACCGCTGCAAGTCCTCATAGGAGGCTGCTTGGGCCTCAGATATGGCTGGTGGCAGTGCAGCTTTGTCTTCACCAACTGTCCCTTTCTCCCCAGAGTGACTGAGGCAGGATGAGTTCCTGCACCAGCCCCTGTGGGTGCCTGGAATGCCCAGCCCCCTCCAGCCCCTTGTCCTGGTGTGGAATATACTCACAGTGCCGCACTCCTCCTTCTTGGAAGCATTTTCTTCCGGGGACCACTGCTGTACTTTGGTAAGCCTCAGTTTGCCGGATGAGCATGTATCCCAACACTGGCTCCTCTATCGATCTATCTAGCTGGCCCCTCCAAGCCCATTACTACTGGTGTCCTAGGCCAGAGGCCTGAACCAAGGGTTCCACCAAACCAGATACAGCCACTTACCCCCCAAACCAAAGAGAAAATGTAATGGCAAAAAGCAGAAAAAGAACTTTAATCAACATGGCTGTATTGGGATGGTAGAGCAAGATTCAGCAACTCGGCCCTGACTTTGGGGGATTCATATGATCTTTAGTTTTAGATAAAGAACTGGGGTCGGGGGAAGAGGTATGCATAATTAAACAGTCTTGATCAAACTTTGGTCTGGTTGATCATACTCTTTTTTCTCGTTCTGTAGAGAGGTGGCTCTGGAGAGGTCCTCATTATTTGAGGGGGCATTTCAGTTACCATGAGACAATTGCATCTGCTTAGGACAGTCTCGTTATGGAGTGATTTGTCTGCAAGGTCTGCCATTCCTGAAAGGTATCAGGCAACAAGTGAAGACTTACAGGTGCTACTCCAGGGGTCTGAGATAGGATGCTGTAGAAGCTGACAGTCAAATGTCTTTGTGTCATAGGAGATAAGGCGCCTTCAGAGAAGGGTCCAAGAAGTTCCCAGAGAGAAGGGGGAACTCAGCTCAGGATGAGCAGGGTCTTTGGCTTACATAAAAAATAATTTCAGTATGGGCCAGAAGCATAGACAGGGGTTATTAAGGAAAGTAGACACATGTTCAAGAGAGAAGGTAGGCAATCTAAAGAGAGATGAGCTTTTGCCTGGCTCCTTTTTCTTGGTATCAAAATTGAACCCAGGAGTGTTTCATCACTGAGCTACATCCACAACCCTTTTTATTTTTTATTTAGAAACAGTCTCACTAAGTTTCCCAGGCTGGCCTTAATTTGTGATCTTCCTCCTGCCTTAGTCTCCTGAGTGGCAGGGATTACAGGCACATACCACCATGCCTGGCCTGGCTCTTGTTTTAAAAAGGAATTTGGGCCTGGTTCAGTGTGCACACCTGTAATCCTAGATTCTCAGGAGGTTGAGGTAGGAGGATTGAAAATTCATGCCAGCCTGGGGCACATAATGAGAACTTGTCTCAAAATAAAAAGGGCCAGATTGTAGCTCAGTAGTAGAGCACCCCTGGGTTCAATCCCCAGCACCACAAAAAAAAAAGGTAAGTAAGTAAGTAAGTAGATAAAGGAAACTTGGTGAGGGTGTGTGTGAGAAGGGATGTAGGGAAATCAATCTGGTGACCACAGGGCAGTTTACCGAGGTCAGGTGAATCTCAGAATCTTCAGGCTAACATGGTCTTCATCATATAATCAATAGATTGTGCTGAAAAGCTCCCTAAATTATAGGTTTTTCAAAATATGGTTATTCTCCTTACTTAATCTATTTACTGGGAGAATTAATTAACAGTTCTCAAGGTAATTATCATAAAGTGAATAGATGTATGGTTAACTTTAAAATTTACAGATTTCCCAGGAATTTGGGCATGACTGCCTTAGGAGAGAGATTGGTTTTGGGAATGACAGGCCTGGAAGAGTATGAGGAACTTCTGAACCAAAATTTCATTTCCTTGTCCTTTCTTTCTATCTCCTATTTCTTCCTTTTCTTTCTTTCTTCTTCTTCTCCTTCTCCTTCTCCTTCTCTTTCTCTTCTTCTCCCCCCCCCTTGGTTCTGGGAGGTTAATCCAGCGGCACTTTACTACTGAGTTTCATCCCCAGTCCTTTTTTATTTTGAAAGAGTCTCACTAGGTTGCTGAGACTGGCCTTGAACTTGCAATCCTCCTGCCTCAGCCTCCTGAGTCATTGGGCTTACAGTCTTGTACCACCTCACCTGGGCTCCTTTCTTTTATTTTTGGGGAGGGTACCCAGGGACTGAACTCAGGAGCACTTAACCACTGAGCCATATCCCCAACCCTATTTTGTATTTTATTTACAGGCAGGGTCTCATTGAGTTGCTTAGCGCCTCGCTTTGCTGAGGTGGGCTTTGAACTCGAAATTCTCCTGCCTCAGCCTCCCAAGCCGCTGGGATTACAGGTGTGCACTACTGCATCCAGTTCCTTTCTATTTCTTATTTCTTCTATTCTACCTCACTTGCAAATCTTGGCTAAGTCTTGAAGGGGAATGAGATAGGTCAGGTAAAGTTAGAGCTAATAAACCTTGAGTTACCAATTTTTAGATGAACATCCCTTAAATGACTAACATGCCTATGTGCAGAAGTGAGTAGGTTACAGAGTTAATATAATAAAGGAGACAGATACAAAATGAAGGCAGAGATGCCAGTTACCCATAAGACATCTGCAGGTCTAGGCAAATCACTGCTTTTAGCCAAAGCAGCCTCTCTAAGTCCATTATACTATGAGCGATTCCGTATCAGGTAGTTCACGTCATATATAATGCAACATAGATACCACATTGGGGGCGGCGGGTGCCTGACTGGCAGCAGATGTCCCCAGATGTTAACAGTGGTTCACTCTGAGTGAAGAGATCCTGGGTGGCATTCATTGCTTCGCGTTGTTTGGAACCATCCATTTTGTCCTTTTCCCCCCTATCAGTACCCACAAGGGCAAGAGCAGCGTGTCCTACTCAGAGCCTCATCCCAGCACAAGGCTGGGCACAGAGGAGGCGTTCTGTAAAGGTGAGGTTGATTAGCAGACAGTCCTTTTTTAGACTATAAGCGTCTGGGTTAGCAAAAACGGAGGCAGTTTTGCGCCCCGGCGGCAGCTGCACTCGGCCAGGACCCGGTGCCAGCATTTCCGCCTCTGTCCAGTGCCCGGGAATTGACGCCTTGGGGTGGGCTGGGGAGTCTGGCGCCGGCCAGGGGCCCGGACTTTTGGATGTGCTGGCCTAGCAGCCCGGGGCCGCCCCACCCGCTCCGGGCAGGGGAGGGACCCGAGCGTTCTCGTCCAGGAACTCCGACCGCTCCCGCCTTCGCCTCTGCGGGCGCCGCTTCCGCGCCTCCCTCCAGCCTCCCTGCAGCCTCCGGGGTCAGCCTCTGCTCTGGCACCTCCGATGCTCCCCGGCCTCTGCCCCGCAGGCAAGCCGTTGGCTGAGGGTCCCAGCACTCGGGTAAGCCCCGCTCCGCCCGCCAGCCCCTCCCCCACGCCCTGGAAGGGCCACGTTTCCTGGGAGTCTCCCTCCCGGGTCCTCCTCCCCGCAGGTCTCTCCTGAGATTGGTGGGCCTCTCCCGAACTGGCCTCCCGACAGGCCAGGTCGTGCCTGACGCCCTCTCGCTTTGGCATGCTAGGGCCTGAAGCATCCTGGGATGTGAGGCTGGGGTGGGCGGGCCTCTCACTAGGACGGGGGAGGGCTGCAGAGGCTGGCGGGGGGGGGGGGGCGGTTTGGGGGGCGGGGGGGCCTTAGGGCTTGAGACAGAGGGTGCAGCTAATGCTGACTCACTTGGGGATGTGCTGGGACTCGGAGCACTAGCCCTGTGGTCAGCAGCTCCTGTGCAAGGAAGTCAGGTGGGGCAGATCTCCAGCAGCTGGTGAGAGACCGGAGAGGGGGCGCGTTGGAACCGGGCTGGCTGCACTCCTCATCCGGGACCTGGCCTTCAGGACTTGCTGCCCTACCCCTCTCCATCCCCACCTTGCTGTCTTCTCTCCCTGGACCATTTAGCCTGCTTCTCAAGGCTCTCCTTGCCCCAGCTTCTTCTCCACAAACGGCTGGGGAACTGAGGGGGCCTGGCTTTGATCCACGTCACCTCCACTTCCTCTCCTGCTGGCATCACTACCCCCTTCCTCCACCCCTTCCTCCTTTGTGGGTCCCTGCCCACCCCTACATTTATCCCACAGCTTCCTGTATTCTGCCATGCCCCAGGGGGCCCCTGAGAAGGAACTGGAGTCTTCAGCCTGGGGAACAGGAGGGGTCTGACAGAAACGTGCTTGCACTTCATTCATTTGATCACATGTTTATGCACGCTGTTCTTCCATTTATTTACTCATTCATTCATTCTGGGGACTCTTATTGAACATCTACTATGTTCAAGGGTCTGAGTGAGCTGGGTGTGGTGGCGAATGCCTGTGATCCCAGGGAGGATGGAGCAGGAGGACTGTGAATTCAAAACCAGCCTCAGCAACTTAGGGAGGCCCTAAGCAATTCAGCAAGACCCCGTCTCTAAATAAAATATTAAAAAGGGCTGGGGAAATGGCTCAGTGGTTAAGTGCCCTGGTTTCAATTCCCAGTACAAAAAAAAAGACTCAGTGTTCATGTGTGTGGGGAATGATGGATTCCATCTCCACTACAAGCTTCCTTAAGGTCAAAAAGGGGGAAGTTAGCACAAGTTCTCTGAGTTTAAGAGAAGAAACACTGTGAGATATAAAGGGCTGTGAAGTGTGTGTGCCATGCATGCCACTTAGGACAGGCCAGGAAGGCTTCCTGGAGGTGGTGGCACTTCAGCTGTGCCTCAGTGGTGTAAGTAAGGTCTGGATGTAGACTCTTCATTACTCAAACCGTGGGGTGGAGACAGTGGAAGGAACCAAAGAAACTCCAGGAGTGTGAGGGAACAGTGGGAAGCAAGCTCTTGGCATGAGAAGGGTTAGAAGAAAGCCTGAACCAGGAGGCTGCACATGGGACCGGACATGTGCTCCCCGATCTTGGCCACTGTCTCGGGCCCAGGGGAGCAGCCTTGCTCTTGGTGGCTGTTAGGGCTCTCTAATTGTATAGGCAGCCTTGATGGAGTGCACCCTTCATCCTGGGGGCATGTAAATTGGGATCCTAGGGATGGGTGTGGAGCTGCAGATTCTGGCCCACAGAGGGGACTGATAAGTGGAAGTTGGAGTGGCGATGTTGGAGGTTCCCTCCTACCCAGGAATCTGCGGCTCTATCTGTGAAGGCTAAAGGCCCAACAGAAGGAATATCTTGGGGTTTGGTTATTTATTCACTCATTAATTTCCTCACTTACTCCTATACCTATTCGTTCATTCAATTCATCCATCCATCCATCACTTTGTAATATCAGGGTCTATCCTGGAGACTAAAATGACTCTGATGAAGTTCCTGTGCTTGTGAGTTGAATGGACCCATGCCTGACAGTGACAACTCAGTGATACTGTGGAATATCAAGGAAGATTGTTCCACTGTGATTTTTCACTGGGTGGGGAGAGAGGGCATGGACCTGAAAAATGAATGCAGATATTTGTGCTCCATCTAGGAGGGCCCGATGGGTGGGGCCCGTGAAGACAGATGTAGTGTGGGAAAGGAATGCTTGGGGGAGAAAATACTCTGGGTGCACAGGGCTTCCAGGGCAGGCTTTCTGCAGACATGGGATGCCCCAGAGGCTCACTGGAAGACTGGGCCTTTGGGCTGAGGACATCACAAGCTCTTTCCATATTATAAACAAGCCTGTTGGGGCTGGGGCTGCAGCTTAGTGGTTGAGCACTTACCTAGCATGTGTGAGGCACAGGGTTTGATCCTTAGCACCATATAAAAATAAACAAATAAAATAAAGGCATGCTGTCCATCTACAGTTACAAAAAAGTTAAAACCAAAACCAAAAAATAAAAACAAACCTGTTTGGCCGGGTGTGGTGGTACACATCTGTAGTCCCAGCAGCTCAGGAGGCTAAGGCAGGGGATCATGAATTCAAAGCCAGCCTCAGCAACTTAGTGAGGCCCTAAGCATCTTAGCAAGACCCTATCTCAAAATATATGTAAAAAAGGGCTGGGAATGTGGCTCAGTGGTTCAGTGCCCTTGGGTTCAATCCCTGGTACTAAATAAATAAATAAATAAATAAACAAACAAACAAACAAAATAAACCCGGGCTTCATTCTCCCCAGTTATAACACGGGAGGACAGACCTAGCTTACTGGTTCTCAGAGTGAGGTCCCTGGGCATCAGCATCAGCATTCCTTGGGGGCTTGTTAGAAATGCAAGTTCTTGGGTCCTACTTGGACTCTGTTGAGCCAAAAACTCTGGGGATGGGCACTGCAATCTATTTTAACAAGCCTTCCAGGTGGTCCTGACTCAGGCTGAAGTTTGTCTTCTCTGGACTATGATTCATGCATGGGGTTTATGCCTCCTACACTTGGGGCCCTGGTCTGGGGGCAGGTGGGCAGAGCAGAGATGAGTAAGATGTGGTTCTAGCCCTCAGGGGGCTGCCAGGTGAGTTGGAAAGGGGATGCATCCACCCATGGGAATATTCTCTGCAGGAAGAGAGGTTCAGAGCTGCTGAGGCAATGAGACAGGAGCTAATTCTGTAATAAATAGCATGGAGAAGAGATCTTTGTGGGCTGGATGGGTCTCTGTAGAAAGATCTAGCTCTCCATTGCTTGTTTCTGACAATAACATTGATTCATTTGCTCTGGAAGTCTTCTCATAAGTCTCACTGAAGCCTCTCACTTTATGCCTTGTTGTGGGGTTGTGTAGACAGGGCTCTGGACTTGAAGTCAGGAATGGTGATTCTAGGGCTGGGGATATAGCTCAGTTGGTAGAGTGCTTGCCTTGCATGCACAAGGTCCTGGGCTCAATCCCCAGCACTGCCAAAGAAAAAAAAGGAATGGTGATTCCAGACAATGTCCTCACTTTGGGTGGCTCACTCTCCATCCTTGGGCCTCAATCTGTCCTTTTCTAAGATGGGTCACTGGGCTAAATCCAGTGAGGTGGTGGTCCTCTGGAGAGAAGGTGGCTGGGGGCCAAAAGCTCTCTGGGTTTCCATTCCTTTCTTTACATAGTGAGGGCCTGGCATTGCCCTGGCTGCCTGCCGGTCAGGTTATCTCAGGGACCCAGTGAGATGAGCTGTCCCTCTTGGGGCTTGTTTCCTTACCAGTCCAGGGAGTTTGCATGAGACCTCTTCAACTCATGTGGCCTTCATCAGTCGGGTGTGTTCGTCATTCTCAGAGGCACCTGGCATCCCAGGCCCTCCATGACAGGTTCCCAGCCTTCCTGCAAGATGAGCCTCCTCAGAGCCCTGCATCCTCTTCTGTCCTGTTAGGCCTCCCACCCACTCCTCTTCTCAGCCTATCCAGAGCCACTCAAACTTCAGGCCAGCTCTAGCACTGCCAGGAAGCCACCTGGATTGCCCCAGTCCTCATGAGGGACAGAGGAGAGGGTAGAGGGCTGGGAGCTGGCCTGATCAGTTCCCAAGTTCCACCTGGGGCACCTCCCTGCCCAGGAAACCTTCCTGGTGGGGCTAGATGGAGGACCGGCATGAGGCCTGGCTCACAGCAGTGACCTGGTTGTTATGGGTGCTTGTTACCTTCCCCCATCCACTTGTCTACCCCAGCTCCCTTGCCTGGATCCCCCACCCCCCCTTTTTTTTTTCTTATCTTCCAGGCTCTTTACTGTCCCAAATCTAACTGGCGTGTCAAGGCTTCCTGGTGAAGCTTCTTGCAGAAGCCAGAGGGAGAAGGGGAAAATCCTGGTGATGATTACAGGGGGCTGAATCCTGTGGGCAATCAGGTGGAATTTGGCAGGTGGCACCTTTAGAAGCGCCACACAGCCCACGTTAAAGAGGTGAGGGGTGTGCCCTGCTTCTGGCCATCAGCTGCTGGACATGACAGCCAGAACTGGTAGAGCTGGCCAGCGGCTCTCCCCAGGGTGAAGAATCCTAGCAGGTGGGTCGGCCCTCTCTCTGCGAGGTGGCTGGCAGCTCCCTGGCCTCCTGCCATGCGGCAGCCTGACCCCTTGTGGACAGATGGAAATCGGGATCGGAGCTGAATCTCGCCCCTGGGGACCATCCTGGAGCCAAGGGTCCCGTGGGGAGGATGACTGGGCGGGTGTGGGGGCTGAAAGTGGAGGTGACTGGAACTTGGCTGGGGCTGGAAGCGGAGTGAGCTTCCTGCTGGGTGCCCAGTGGGCGGGCATTGGCTCCCAAGGTGACGGTTCCCAGCTGGCCACCGCTGACGACCCTTCTGCGCAGGGGTTCCAAGAGGAGGGTGGCAGGGACGGCTGCAGAGAGGCCGGGACGCGGCGAGAAGCGCTGGCTGCGGAGGGCGGGAGCTCGGGAGCTCGGGAGGAGGAGCCCGAGGCCGCCCGCTGCACTTGGAGCGGGAGCCGGTTGCGGTTCGGGTGACCTGCGGCTGTCTCTGGGAGCGCGCTGCTCCCTACAGTCTGCTCCCAGCAGCTAGCGGCCGCAATGATCCAGAATGTCGGAAATCACCTGCGAAGGGTATGGCCGGTGGGCTGGGGCACGGGAGGCTGGGGACCCAGAGAGAGTAACGTTCCCTTTTTAAGTTACAAGTTCTGCATCTTCTTTTTCACTATCCACGGGCTATTTCCTAGCTCTCTTTGGAAAGAGAAATTGCAGAACCCCGGGGCTGCTTAATTATAAGCTGCAATTTCCAAACAAGCCCTAGGGACCACTGGATCCCCAGGGGCTGGCAGTTTGACTGGAATCACTTGCAGCGAGTTCTGGAATTCTGCTGGGGGTGTGCATGTCTCCAGGCGCAGTGGTGTGTGTTTCTGCAGGCCATTGAGCTGCTCTGGGGTGTTCCAGCTCAGGGCTCGAAGGCCACTGAGCGATGGAAGTTACACGACGAGGGTGTGTACACCCACTAATGACTGAGTGTGACAGGGTGAGGACGGAGAGCAAGCACAGAACTACGTGAGGAAAAGGCCCTATGGAAGTGTTCTGAGGGGTGACCTTGAAGAGCACTTTCCCCTAGAACCTCCTAACAGGGACTTTGGAGCTGAGATTAGATGATGAGGCCCCAGGCAGACCCAAGTGCCTCCCAGTGCCTGTCAGGGGCCTCTGACCTGGTGCATGGAGAAGGGCTCAGGACAGACTGGCAGAGCTTTGCTGGGCGGATAGTGGCGGTCTATTGAGGACATTTTCAGCAAAAAAGAAAAAAAAAAACTTTTAAAAAGAGGTTGGGGTGAATAAAGAAATGCCTTATTTATCCCCCATTTCCACCTGCACAGCCACCTTTCAACTTGGCATTGTCCCCCTCCCAGGGCTTCTCTGGCAAGTTCCTCCTGAGCCCTCAGACTCAGCTCAGATGCTGCCTCCTCTGGAAAGCCTTCCCAGATTTCTCACCTCACTCACTGTGCACTGCTCCGTGACTCCTTCTCATACTGGGATGTGTGCTTGACTTGAATGTCCACCTCTGCCACAAGCCAGTGAGCTCCATGCAGCTGCTCCTGGTGAACCCAGCACAGAGCTGGGCCTGGCCAGAGTTCAGGGAATGATTAGTGAATGAATGAGAACAGGAGACTTCTCAGCCAGGCCAACTGGGGTCTAAACGGCAGGGCCTCTTGCTAACGTCCCCTGAGCTTGGAGGAGAGAGAGAGGGTCTTCCAGGTGGATGGGCTACCTGTGTCTTCTCTTGGGCCCTGTGGTATTTAACCCTTCAGAACTGTTTTCCCATTAATCCTCATTGGTAACTGGGGACAAGGGAGTGGGTAAGAGAAGTGTCATTTCCACCATTTTACAGCAGCAGGTCCTCATGTGTGCTGACTGCCAGGCACCAAGCCGAAGTCAAGCACATATTAACTCAGTCAGTTCTCTTATCACCCCCATATTCCGATAAGGAATCTGAGGCTCTGAGAAGTGAAGTGATTTGTCCCAGATCACACTGGTAGGAAGCAGCAGACCTGGGATTTGAATTCAGTGGTCGCAGCTCCAGAGTTTGAGCTTTTAAGAAACCTGAGACAGAGCCGGGAATGGTGGTGGTGCTCTTGTAATCCCAGTTCAAAGCCAGCCTTAGCAATTTAGTGAGGCCCTGAGCCACTTAGCAAGACCCTGTTTCAAAAAAAAAAATAAAAAGGACAGAAGATGTAGCTTAGTGGTTAAGTCTCCCTGGGTAAAATCCCTGGTATAAAAAGAAAGAAAGAAAGAAAGAAAGAAAGAAAGAAAGAAAGAAAGAAAGAGAAACCGAGACAGCCAGATGAAGGTCCAGAAATGACATTCAACCCACGTGTCCCGAGCCCAGCCACTATTTGGATCCACGGCACTGCCTCCATTGATTCTTGGAGCAGAGGAGGGCGTAGGGTGTGGAAATTGGGCTCATGAGAATACAAGGGGCCTCATATCAGCTGAAAGCACTGTGGCCTTGATTGCTACCTTTGAACTTGTGCCTGCTTGGCAGAGCTTCTTGGATTTCCCTTGCCTCTTCCCTTAGGTCTTCTTGAATTCAGGAGATTTTGGGAATGTTTTCTGGTTTGGTCTCAAAGCTGTTTTTAATGAAAAGCAAGCAAACCAAAAACCCCACCAAACTATCTTCACTGGGAACTAAAGAAGCCAGATTAAAGTGAGAACAGAAGTGGGGGGGGGGGGTTGTCTCCCAAGTCCCACTTTGCATGATTTGGGGCCCCTTCCAGTAGCCTAAGGCACTGTGGACAGAGTGGGTGTTGGAGTCTGGTAATTCTGGCTTCTACCCACAACTGGGTACCTAGCAAACAGGTGGTATGGTAAGTGACTGAGTGAGTGACTGAAGCTGTGAGTGCCACCAAGTTTGGTGACAGGCAGGGTGCTTTTTGCTGATCTGGGGATGCTGGAAAGTTCTCCCTGTCCTGTCTTAATGGACAACTCTTCTCCTTTCCCCATCCTAGATGTCACTCTGTGCTGGGAACTGAGTCCTGCACTCCTGGTTGTCAGGGGCCCATAGGCACCCTAGTGGAGGCTGGCCAGACCTTTGAGAGGCCTGGGGACCCATATTTAGCCTCAGGTCTGGCCTGGCCCAGCTCACTTCCCAGTACAGCTCAATACTGTTTTTACTCCAGAAATGGTGACATGGATGTTTGTCGCAGTTCTCCCAAGATACCCTGTGCCCAGGTAGTGCTGGCATCCGGGTGGTGGGAGATCAAGCACAGCTGGGGGCATCTGTGCTTGTGTTCACAGACCTGTGTGCTGCCCCATCCCCCAGCATGATTGTACTACCTCACTTAGAAACCGAGGAGCTTCTGTCCCACCTCAAACTACCCAACCTTGCTAGGTCTGGTCCAGAGTGTGGGGAGGTTTAGACATGGCATTTGGATTAGAATCTTAGGTTCACCTCCTTACTCACTGAGTGACCTGGGCCAGGTGTTCCTCTCTCTGGGCCTCAGCATGTTGGGTGATCATGAAGGTCCCCCAGCCTTGACATCCAGGAACCGTAACATTTGTGACAGGTCTGTGTACCACCTTGAGGGTGGTCTTCACAGAGAAGGGCAGGGGCTGGTCTCCCTGGAGGAGGAGGAGTGGAGACCTATAGACATAGAATGATGTGCTGATCACATGGTAAGTGTTCAGAAACGACTGAATGAAGTCGTGACCACAGGAGCTCAGAGTGGGCTGAGGTGGTCCCAGAGGAAGAGGTGAGACTTGAACAATCGTCATCAACCTGTTCAGGAGTTGCATGTGAAACCCAGTCTGGTCATGGGCAGATACCCTTAGTGTTCTTCATGTGTCTGGAGGACGCTTCCTGTCCTTCAAAATCCAGCTCAGCCATCGCTTCCTGTTTGAATCCCTGTTCTTCCTGGCCTCAGAGTTAATGATGTCTGCTCAGGATGTGCTACTCCACATCCCTCCACAGGTACTTACTGGGGGATTAACATGTGGCAGGTGCTGGGTGTACTGTGGCCAGGGCCACATGGAGCTGACAGTTAATAGAGGACAGATGGTGAAATGGTAATCAAATAAATACCAATGAAAATCTGTATTAAGTGCGGTGAATAAGAGTCGCTGCCATGTAAGTGCTGGCTGTGGACCACACACGCACTACCTCATTCATTCCTTACAACGACTCTGTGAAGTGGATAATGTTGTTGTGTTCATATTAAAGGTGAAACTGAGTCAGAGAAATTAAGCAACTTTCCTCACGTCATGCAGCTAGTAGGTGGCATTGCAGGGCTTAACGGGTTGTCTGGAGCACTGGGGACTGAGAGAAAAGTGAGGAAGGTCAGGGGAAAGCTTTCTGAGCAGGTGACGGCTGAGCAGAGACCTAGTGGCTGAGAAAAGGCAGCCATGGGAAGATCTGGGGAGGAGTCTTCCAGGAAGAAGGAACAGTGTTCATTTGTAGGCTGTGAGGTGTGGGAGCTTGGTGTCTGATAGCTGAATGGAGCCCATGTGGCTGGGAGTGGTGAGAACCAGGGGCAGAACAGCTGGAAGAGGCAGAGATGAGGCTCTGAGATGCTGCAGATGTGTGTCTGGGCCTCGTGGGCTGAGTGGGGTTTGGTGTGCTGTGAGCTCCTTGAGGCTGTCTGGTCCCCGGGCTTAGTGCAAGATGTGCAGCCCCTGCAGGCAGGACTCAGGGGCCCACGGAAACAGTCCTCCTGACTCTGCTTCTCTGCATGATTAGCATGGTGGTGGTCCCAACTACCTTCCCCGTGACTCCTCATTCCTTCTAGCAGGGAGGCAGGGATAGGATGAGCTCCAGCACAGACGAGGCACAGAGAAGTGGGATGAGGTGCCTGGGTTCATGAAGCTGACCAGAGACTCAGAACCCACCTGCTCGCCTGGGACCCTTCTCCAAGTCTTATCTTGGCAGGGAGGCATCTGGAACCTCTGTGCACGCAGTGGGTTGCCTCCATCACTCTTGGACCTACCCATCCAGCCTCCCCTGCCCACCCTCGCACTCTGACAACGTGGGCTTGGGGTCCCAGGCTGTCTGAGCTGATCCATGCATATATCAGGGTCTGGGTAAGGCTGTGCCATCACCCCGTGCCTGTACTGGGCTGGTAGTGGGCTATGCTGGCATCCTGGAACCTTTGGAGAGCTACCCACTCCTCTGCCAGATGCTGAAGGGTCCAGAGACCTGCCTGCTCACTTTGCCTTTTCTTCATCTATGAAACGAACTTGCCAGATTGTTGATAGCATTAGACCTTGGAGGAATGTAGACCTTGCACATGATTAGCCTTGTAAATACTCATTCTTTTTTCCCCCTCTCATCTGGACTTGAGTTTCCTCAAGGGCCCAGTGGCAGGGCTGGTTGGTCAACTGAGATAGTAAGAGCTAACTTTTCTGTTGAGGACCTACTAAGTGTCGGGTATATTTCAATGTCCCTAACAGCTCTGCAAGGCTGCTGGTATTCAATTGGCTTTCTTTTTCCCTCTTTTGGTACTGGGGATAGAACCCAGGGGTGCTTTACTACTAAGCTACATCCCCAGCCCTTTTTATTTTCTATTTTGAAACAGAGTCTCACTAAGTTGTTGAGGCTGGCCTCGTACTTGTGATCCTCCTGCTTCAGCCACTCAAGTTGCTGAAATTACAGGTGTGCGCCACCATGCTTGGCTCAACTGGCTCTGGCAGATCAAGGCTCTGGCATTAAAGGCACTTTGAGTAGTTAGACAATTTGAAGTCTTGTCTGATCCTAGGCTCCAGCTGGGTACTGGGGTTCTTTACCTTGACTTGATCTGACCTGGCTGAGCCAAGAAACTGACGTATTTGCCTTGTACCTGCTTGGTCTTGTGGTTCCAGGGACAGATGGCATTGCTGGCTAGGTCCTCTGCCAGCTCCCTGGCTGCAAGCCTGTGCCCCTGTCATTCCCAGGAGCAGCCTCATTGCAGGTCAGAGGTGGCATCAGGGCAGCATTAGGCCCAGAGTTTGGCACTTTGGAGATGCAAGAATGAGTCAGACTAGACTTGTCCTCAGGTGCCCCCAGGTGATGGGGAGAGATCACCTGATGATGGCAACACAATGTGGCCAAGCTGTGGTAGATGAAAGCCTCAAGGACACTTTTCCTGGCCCTCTTGGCCGTGTAATTGATATATATATATATATATATATATATATATATATATATGTATACACACACATACATATATATATGTATACACACACACACACACACACATAGCCTGAGTCTTCCTCAGTGGTAATAATTTGCCCTCAGCCAGTTACACATTGACTTATTAATGTCGGTGCACACAAACTGGTAAGACTCTTGTGGAGTGAGCAGAACCAGCTCTAGCAGGAAGAAAGCAGAATCTCAGCTCCACCGCTGGCAGGCACAGAGCCCTCAGCTCCCCTGATGATCATGCTTCATTCAGCTCCCTGTCCTGTGCCAGAGGCATGGCTCCTTGTCCCTCTAAGGGCTAGGTGAGGAGTGAATGGTATCATGCAGAGCCGTTGTAGAATGTCACAGCCAGATGCTGGACCTCAGGGAGACATGCGCACTGGCCCCCGCTCTGGCGCTTTTCCTGGCTCCTCATGTGCACTTTGCTGTCTAGAATGTGCTGTCCATGCTTCACCATGTCGGGCTGCTCAGAGCCAGTGAGTCAGCAGCTGGGCTGGGCTCAGGCTCAACCAGGGTTCTGGAGGCTTGCTGGGGGGCAGCAGTGCCAATTCTCAGGTCTCTCCACTCCTAAATTTTGTCCTATTTGTGACCCTAGAACAGGATGTGATCCGCCCCGGGGTGTGGCCTGGCTCAGGTGTGGTCCTGATCCCACATCCAGGTAGTTAATGGGAGCCGCCCTTTGGCCTCTCTTAAAGCAGCTCTGGTTTCCAGCAGCCTCCAAGCCTCTGAGCCACGTGGTCTATGTTTTCTTCTGATCCCTTGAAAAGGTTGTGAAGAGACCCAGTACCTCTCTCTTCCTTCTCCAGGGATCCAGCCCCTGTGAGTAGTGGCAGGGACAGAGGGGAGGTCTGGAGTCAGAAGACCTGGTGCATTCTCGATTAGCTGTTTCCCAGCTTCAGCTTCTTCTCTGTATGGCAGGGCTCCAGGGTAATGACGGACCCTGTCACCTGAGCAGGTTCACACCATGAGCTTGAGGAGGAGACACATGTTAGATGGGTCTGCATGCCTGCAGGCTCTGCTGTGGGGTACAGGGAAAGGGTAGGCAGAGAGAGGAAGGGGCCAATGATTAAATGACTTGGGGCCGGGGGAGGGGCTGTTCCTTAAGAGGAAGAAGGGGGAGAGCCCAGCGTGGCTTCCCAGCTCCACCCTGAGGGCCTCCTGGGACTCTGAGCTGCTCTGGTTCCACCCTTCCCTTGATTTTGAAGATAAAAGCAGAGCTTCTAGGCAGCAAGTCTAAGGGAAGGTGTGTCTCTTGCAGAAACTCGTTCCTAGCTAGGCAAACAGGTGAGTGGGAGGTGCTCCTGAGCTTGCCAGGCTGGCCCTGTGGACAGGGAGTGGAGGTGTAATGGTGACAGCCAGGGTGCCTTTACCTCAGAGATCCTTCCCAGTCCAGGTGAGCTCCACTCTTCAGAGACCCCCTCCCCAGTCAGCTGTGTTCCCCTATTGCCTGCAATGCAAGGGAGGGGGGAGGCTGCTGAGAGGGATCTCTGAAGTGCCAAGGGCAGGGGCTGGAGATGTGGCTCTGGGGATGAGTATTTGCTTAGCTTTGCAGGAGGCCTTGGGAGGGATCCCCAGCACCTTAAAAAGCAAGAGGAAAGGAGTGTCCGGACTCCTTTTGGTCAGGGGATGTGCCTCTGCTGAGCCCCTGCTGGCTTCTGGCATCAGGAGAACCCAGTTCAACTCCCCTTTGCCTTTTGCTGGCCAGGTGTCCTTGGGGGGATCTTTCGTTGATGAACTTTGTTTTCCTCATCTGTGAGGTGAGGATTCCTGCTTCAGAGTGGAATTGAGAGTTAAAGGAGGCTCAAGGACTGGACCTGGCAGCTAATGGGTAATGGCAAATGGTAGCCTTAGATTTCTAAAGGCCATCTTTTTTGGGGGGTGCTGAGGGCGGTACCAGTGATTGAACTCAGGGGCACTGGACCACTGAGCCACATCCTCAGCCCTAATTTGTATTTTATTTACAGACAGGGTCTCACTGAGTTGCTTAAGCGCCATGCTTTTGCTGAGGCTGGCTTTGAACTCGAATTCCTCCTGCCTCCCTCCTGCCTCAGGCTCCTGAGCCACTGGGATTACAGGCATGCTCCATGGTGCCTGACTCTTTTTGCGGTGCTGGGGATTGAACCCAGGGCCTTATGCATGCAAGGCAAGCACTCTACCAACTGAGCTACATCCCCAGCCCGGTGCCTGACTTTTTTTTATTTTTTTATTTTTTATTTTTTATTTTTTTTTAGCCAGGGATTGAACTCAGGGACACTCGGCCACTGAGCCACATCCCCAGCCCTATTTTGTATTTTATTTAGAGACAGGGTCTCACTGAGTTGCTTAGGGCCTCGCTAAGTTGCTGAGGCTGGCTTTGAACTCGCGATCCTCCTGCCTCAGCCTCCCAAGTGCTGGGATTACAGGCATGCGCCACCACGCCCGGCAGGTGCCTGACTCTTAAAAGCAATCTTTGAGGTTCTGCCAGGGCACTTCTTGGGCAGCTCCTGTCCTGTGGGCAGCTATCTGGCTCTGTGGGACCTCTTCCACAGGTCTGTTCCCTAGCGCATGAGGAGCTCTAACATCTAACCTCCAAACAAAGCCCTTCCTGTCTCCATGTCCCCTTCCAACTACTACCATGTTTCTTTATTCCATTTCCCCCTTAAAAACTGCTCATTTTGCCGGCATGGTGGCGCACGCCTGTAATCCCAGCACTTGGGATTGCGAGTTCAAAGCCAATCTCAGCAATTTAGTGAGGCCCTAAGCAACTCAGGGAGACCCTGTCTCTAAATAAAATACAAAATAGGGCTGGGGATGTGGCTCAGTGGTTGAGTGCCCCTAGGTTCAATTCCCAGTACCAAAAAAGAAAAAAAAAAAACCCCAAAAAACCCAGCTGATCTTTTTGTGCTCCCCATTTCTTTCTCTCTCTTTTTTTGAAAGGAATTGGCTATTTTTTAAAAATATAGTTTCAGTTGTCAATGGACCTTATTTATTTATTTATATGTGATCTGAGAATCAAACCCAGTGCTTCACACATGCCAGGCAAACGCTCTGCCACTGAGCCCCAGCCCCAGCCCTGTGGTCCCCATTTCCACTTGGTTACCTCTTATCCTTTCTCTAAGTTACTCTGACAGAAGCCTCCCTTTCCTTCCAATTCCCTTCCTCTGGTTAAATTGGAGACCTTCTCTCCCCATTTGCTTCAGCTCTGCTAGCAGACCAGCAGGGCACGTCCTGAAGAGCCACCCTCCTCCCCAGGGGCTGTGCCCACCTCCCTGACTGCTCCCTCCAGGCTTCTCCTTCCTATGGTCCCTTAGTATCAAGTGTCCAGCTACCTTCTCTCCTTGGAGTTTGTCTGTACTAGTTACTAAGACTGCAAAACAAACTACCTCAAAACTTGGTGGCTTAGAACAACTCTTTTATTATATCTTGTGATTTTGTTGCCCTGGAGCTTGAGCAGGGCTCTGCTGGGTGACTCTTCTGCCCTGTGGGGCATTGGTGGAGGTAACTTGGTGGTTTTTAGCTGGCAGATGGGTTGAACTGGCTTCATTGGGACCTTGATAGGGATGGCTTCAAGACTGGGCTTAGCTGGGACTGTCATTCAGAGCACCCACATATGACCTCTTCAGTGTGACAGTCTCAAGGGAGTCAGATTTTCTATCTGGCAGAGGGTTCCAGAGCAGGAGGTCCCAAAGGCCTGGTAGAAGCAGCAAGGCTTCTCATGATCTGGTCTTAGAGGCACTAATGTCACTAAAGGTGACTCAGATTCAGAGGAGGGGATTAGATTCTACCTCTCAGTAGAAGGAGTAACAAAAAAATCATCTGCCTTTTGACCACAAAGTTGCAGAGTCCTGTGAGTTTTAGATACCCACATGCTGGCGTTTCCAGGTGTAGCCCCGTCATCTCCACTGGACTGCAAACTGGAACTTGAGCTACATCCCCAGCCCTTTCTGTTTTTTTTTTTTTTGTACCAGGATGGAACCCAGGGGTGCTTAACACACTAAGCAACATCCCAGCCCTTCTTTATGTTTTCCTTAGAGACAGGATCTCCCTGAGTTGCTATAGGGCCTTGCTAAATTGCTGAAGTTGGCTTGTGCATCACTGTGCCCAGCTCCTTTGATATTTTTCTTTTGAGACAAAGTCTCACTAAATTGCCAAGACTGATTTTGAGTTTGCCATCCTCCTTCCTCAGCCCCCTGGATCACCATGCCTGCCCTGGAACTCCTTGACGCCTCTTATTCTTGCCACCAGCTATAATCCCAGCAGCTTGGGAGGCTGAGGTAGGAGAATTGCAAATTCAAATACAGCTTCAGCAATTTAGCAAGGCTCTAAGCAACTTAGGGAGACTCTGTCTCAAAAAAAAAAAAAAAAAAAAAAGGCTGGGAATGTTGCTCAGTGGTTAAGTGCCCCTGGATTCAATCCTTGGTACCAAATAGGTAGGCAGATAGATGGATGGATGGATAGATAGATAGATAGATAGATAGATAGATAGATGATAGAGAAAGATGTCTGATTTTTGATTCCATCCTCTGCTTACTTCCCCACTGGGTGTCTCTAACTCAGTAACCACACCACCATCCACCAGTCACTCATTCCAAGCCTGTCCTTCCCTTCTTCTTACCTTCCTGCCTGGAAGCCCTCAAAAAGTGGTGCTGGAGGGAAATCCAGCCCCCGTGGGGACCTGCGTGGCCTTGGATGACATGGGCCCTGTCTACCCTCCTGACTTCTCTCCCACTGCCTTCTCTTCCACTGACAGCCAAACCCTCTGTTCTGTCACCTGTCACCCTGCAGCCCCAGGGCCTTGCAATTGCTCCTTGCCACTTAGCTTAGACAGGAGTTCTCCATCTCCCACGCAAGTCACCTCCTCTCACCCACCACCTTCTCTCTTGTTCACATCCTGTTTTTTTTCTCTTATGGCACTGTCCATTCTCTAAGATGACCTTGTTGCCTTTTGCTTATTGTCTGTTCATGAGACTGTGGTGTTCCACGCTGTGTCCCTTGCTCCTGCAAGTAACCAGTAGGAGTTTTAACAAAGAGAAACGTGGATCATCCTTGTGTGGTCTTGATTTTATACCTTATTAGGTCTCCTGCCCTCTGACCCAGCCAGCCCTTGGCTCAGTAGCCAGAAGACCCCACCCAGGCTGGCTTCTGCCCCCCACAGTTTCTCCCACAGCCTGGGTGTCCCTCCTGGTCCTGGTCCCTCTTTTCCCCCCTCACAGTGCCAGGCCTCATGCTGCTGCAAAACCCAGCTGTCTCCTCCCAGCACTGAGTCACTCCTCCCCTAAATGGGACCCCTCACCACCCACCCCCACCGCAGCAGTAAGCCTTCAGCAGCCTCGAGGCCGGAGGCCCGGGTTTGGTTATAGCAGGATTGTCACTGTTGAGTTTGTGGACAGACTAAATCATGAGGCTGTTTTCACATAAACAGCTATTAAGCTAGAGCCACCCTCGCATGCAAACAAAGGGATGGTGACAGAACCACATAAATGCAGGCCAGCAAAATGAGCTTTTTCCATTTTCATCTGCTTGGTCTTTTTTTTTTTTTTCCTTTTCCTTTTGGTACTGGAGTGGGACCTGGGGGTGCTCTACCACTGAGCTACATCTCTCACCCTTTTAAAAAATTTTTAGGGGCTGGGGATATAGCTCAGTTGGTAGAGTGCTTGCCTCACCCTGGGATCAATCCCCAGCACTGCAAAAAAAAAAAATTATTATTTTGAGGCAGGATCTTGCTAAGTTACCTAGGCTGACCTTGAACTTGTGATCCTCCTGCCTAGCTAGGTCTGCCAAGGTCCTGGGATTCAGTTACAAGCCACTGTTCTTGGCTTCATTTGCTTGGTCTTAATGTGTTACAGACTTTCAGGTGGCCTTCCATGACCAGGGGTCTTCATTCAAGCAAGTGGATCTAGTGTTGAATGGAGCAGGCACAGGGGTACCCGATCGGAGACACCTCTTGGTTTCAAGTTAACGCATTTTTACTGAGCACTTACAATGATCAGGGTCTATGCAAATGCAAAATTTGCAGCTATGTCCATTCATTCCCTGTGCTTGGCATGTCTTGTTCTTAGTTACCCCAAGCAGGATTCCAGTGATCGCCACATTCGATTCCTAAAACTTATTTCCCTCCTGAGGGTCTTGAACCTTCCTGGGGCCTGGGAAGTAAGAGGAGTCAAAGCAGTTGAGTGTTGGACTGTGTGGACATCTGTGACAGGCCGTGAAGGGTCTTGGACTTTGATATGTTCAACCCGATTCTTCATTGACATGAAGCCCTGGTGGTAGACAGATTTTGTGTTCAACTGGCACTACTGGAAGGAAAAGTGAATATCATTGTCACAGGCTGGGGCTGGGAAGGCCACCTGACCAGTCTCGGCAGATGTCTCTTACCCAGGGACCTACTCAGGCTCTTCCTCTCTAGGCAGTTTCTAGAGTCCTTCAACCATGCCTGGCTTTTTTTTTGTTTTTGTTTTTGTACCAGAGATTGAACTGAGGGCACTCCACCACTGAGCCACCTCTCCAGCCCTATTTTGTATTTTATTTAGAGATAGGGTCTCACTGAGTGCCTGGTTGGCTTTGAACTTGTGATCCTCCTGCCTTGGCCTCTGGAGCCACTGGAATTATAGTCGTGGGCCACCGCACTCGGCCATGCCTGGCTTTTTAACAATGCAGAGATTTGCAGTGTTGGGGGCCCTTCTGTGGGTCTGGTCCTGTTCTTTCCACATGTAATCTCATTGAATTCTCTCTTTGATAGCCCTCTTCCCATTTTAAAGATGTGGAAAGTGAGGTTTGCTGGCGTAGGTAAGTGGCTTCGGGTTATCCAGCCAACCAGGCAGGGCAGGAGCCAGCGCAGTCTGAGCCCACTGAGCCAGGCCTCCACCTCTGCCCTTCAGGTGCCTTCCTGTGTTTTTCTTTCTTCTCTCTCTCCACTTTTCTTGTTTTCTTTTTTTCCTCCCTTCAATAAGCCTGTCTTGTGGGCTCGAATTCCTCTGAGAGTGTGGGAATAATGGTGGTGGCCTAGCCGCGTTGCAGCTGTGCGTGGCCTTTCTGCTCTGCAGCCTCTGCTGGGCCGGCTGGGCCTCTCGACTCTCAAGTTTGCCAGTTTAGGGACTTTGAAGTGGCCCCACAGGGTTGGTGTCCCTCTGCTAAGCCTCCTTCTGAGGCCTGCTCCGCCTGCACAGCCCAAGAGAGCATCCTCAGTGGGCAAATCTCGGCCCTTGCTCGCATGTTCTGCCCTGCCTGGGAATGCGCCCTGAATGTTTCAGAGAGAAATAAGTTGCCTTGTGCGGGGGAAGTTGGGTAAGGTGGGAAGGAGGAGGCTGAGGTGGTAGGAGAGCTCTGAGGTTGGCCCCTCAGGGGCCTGAGGGGCTGCCCAGTGGGGCGGTGTAGCCTGAGGGACTGGGGAAGGGCCCCACTTGCTGGGGAAGGCAAGACTCAGCCCTCAGCAGGAGGGGCCCACCAGGCTGCCCACTTCCTGGGGCAGGAAGTCCCAGCTGCTGCCAGAATCCCCAGGCTGAGAGCAGCTCCAGCCAGAGGAATGCGGTGTGTGGTGTGTGTGGGGGGGAGGGGTCCTTCAAGCCTCCCGCCTCCCTCTGCCTCTGTGTGTGTGTGTGTGTGTGTGTGTGTGTGTGTGTCCCTTCTGCTAGCTGTGCTCCCGGCAGCCTCTTTGTTTTTTCCCTCTCTCTGACCTCATCCCTTTTCTGTTCTTTTTCTTCTCCCTCCTCTGCCTTTGTTCCACTCCCTCTACAACTGTTTTCCCCCTCTGTCTATAGCTGCTCTCTCTTCTTCCCCTTCCTGCCTGCTCGCACTCTCTCTCTCTCTCCCTCCCTCCCTCTCTCCTGGAGGGGAATTGTGATGTAGCTTGGTGCCCAGTTCCAGGGTAAATGAGGCGGCTTGCAGGATGGCAGGGCCTGGGCCTATTGCCTGGTTGCCTGTTGCCATGGTGACCTAGAGGCGGTGGCAGGCAGCAGCCTTGGCTGTCTGGCAGGGAAGGCATGCAGGGCTCTGATGAGGAGAGGCCAGGTCTGCCCTTCACAGTCCCTGAATGGCCACCTAGCTGCTGGGGCTCCAAGAGGTGATTGGCTGTGAATGCAGGTTCTAGGTTGTGTGCTACCCTGGTCAATCCCCTGAGTGGGGTCGGGGGGACCCATTGCACTTGGGGTCAGAACCCTCCTGACCTCTTTCTGGGGCATGCCGGAGGTAGGGAGTGGGAGGTGGCAAAGGGCCCAAAGGCAGGAAGCCACAGAGAGGCAGCAGGGGTGGAGGTGAGCTGGGTGCTGGGAGAACTGGACAGGCAGATGTGCTTCTCAGTAGAAGGGTTTGTGTCACAGAGTGAGCCTGTGGTCTGAGGGAGCAAGTGAGCTCATGCTGGACAGTCAGTGGATGGGGTGTGGCATTGCTGCACTGGAGAGAGGCCGTCTGGCTGACCATGAGGTGTCCATTCCTGAGAGCGGAGGATTTGCAAGGTACAGTCTCCAGCTCACAGAGAGCTCCCAGTGCCCTCACTGGGGGTGGCTTATTGGGTCAGTGTTCTGGAAAGTGCCTTGACCCGGATCAGCAGGGTACTGACACCACACTCTTCCCACAGGGGACATGAGAGTAGATGGGGAGCTTCTAGGGAGTCCTGACTCCACAGCTGTCACAAGTGCCTGGGAGGCAGCAGTGAGGGCTCTACCTGCCAGGTGGCAGAGACAGTTACAACAGGGTGGCCAAGCAGCCTTAGCCTTGGAGTTAAATAGACTCAAGCCCAAGGTGCCCCCTCTGCCCTTTGCTGGCTGCATGATTTTGTGTGTGCATATTCAGGGCGCCCATCCCCCCTGAGCCTCTGTTCCCCCACCTGTAAAATGGGACTAATAACAGCAGGGCTGTGTGAAGATGAAAAGAGAAACCGCATGTAAAAGGCTTAGCATGGCCCAGCACACACTGGATCCTTAAGGGAGCACATTTTTTCTCCATCTCCCTCCGCATGCCTCCCCTTTTCAATTTTAATTTTTTTTTTTTTTTTTTTTTTTTTTTTGGAACCAGGAATTGAACTCAGGGACACTCGGCCACTGAGCCACATCCCCAGCCCTATTTTGTATTTATTTAGAGACAGGGTCTCACTGAGTTGCTAAGGGCCTCGCTAAGTTGCTGAGGCTGGCTTTGAACTCGCGATCCTCCTGACTCAGCCTCCCAAATCGCTTGGATTACAGGCCCCTTTTCAATTTTATGAACTGAAGAAGCTCGTGAAAAAAACCCAGGCAGGTGAAAACACTTGCTCATGTCCCACAGGTCGTTAGTTCTGGGTGTACTTCAGGCACAGTACCCAACAACACAGAGAAGGAGGAGTGAGGAGGTGGCTGAGCTGAAGCAGAACCCCGGCCCCCACAGGGGCACTCTGCCACTGAGCTGCACCCCTTCCTGCAGCCCCCCACAGCCAGCCCCCACGCAGGCACGGGCGGCACACACTCCTGCAGCCGTTGCCCCCTTGGTTACCAGCACCCTCCAGGCTGCCTCTTATTCCATGCCTGTCTTCTTATCTGGACCCTGTGAAGGTGGCCCCCACGCAGCTTGCCCACCAGGATAGGCCAGGGGAGACCGTAGCCTTTGGGTCAGAGCTTGAAGAAATGGAGGACGGAATGAGCTCTGCCTTTGCCTGTGTTCTCTCCCTTGTGCCTCAGGACCACTCGCAGTGTTTAGGAGTCCCATTTTCCAGGTGAGGAAACTGACCCTGTGGGTATTGTGCAGTGGTTGTTGAATGAATGACTGACTGAGTGGACAGAGGGGAAGCCAGTTGCCTGAGGTTCCTGTGCTGCTGAGCGTAGGTTGGGATTCCAATGCCGTCTGTAAATTCCAGAACCCCCTGTTCTGTGCTGCCTCCCTTCTCCACGTTTCCATTTCCCTAGGTGAGAAACCAAGGCTGCTGTCTCTGGTGGGTGAGGGGAGGTGAGCACTCACCTAGCCAGCGCCCTGTGTCCGCAGTCTCCTTGAGCGATGCTGCCTCACATGTGCACAGCACCCCACCATGAGCCTTTAGTTTTAGGGCTCTGCTTTTTATTTTTTCAGGCCCTACTACTGAACCCAGGGTCACTCTACCACTGAGCTGCACCCCCAGCCCTTTCCCTTTTACATTTTGAGACAGGGTCTCACTAAGTTGCTGAGGACCTCAGTAAGTCTCTGAACTTGCAGTCTTCCTGCCTCAGCTTCAGGAGTCCCTGGGATTATGGGTGTGTGTCACTGTGCCTGGAGGAATCTGCTTTGATCCTGTCTTACCCCTGAATGGAGGTGGGGTGCTTGTCCTATGCTTCCCAAGGAGGAAAGGGCTCAATGACTTGCCCAAGGACTGCCTGACTCCAAGCCCATTTGCTTAAGACCTCCGACAGCCCTTTGTGCCTCAGTTTCCCCATCTGTGACCATCCAGGTGTAATCAGTCTCCAAGCTCTTCTCACTCATGGTGCCCAGGAAAGGCCTGCAGGGTCAACAGAGGCAGGAGGCCTGTGCTCAAGTCCTGGCTCTACAACCAGAGCTGGGCAGCTTGGGCAGGACCTGAGACTTCTCTGAGCTGGGGTCCCTGTGTACTTTGTCAGTGATAGGGCCTCAAATATTTGCTCCTGGGCTAGATGAGATGCGCTTGGGGTGGCATTCAGGAAACGCCCTTTCCACTTGCTCTGGCTCCTGGCCAGCTTCTCGGTGGGCCCTGGCAGTTCTGATGACCCTGACCTGGCTGAGGGTAGGCAGCCAGGTCCGTGTCAGATTTCAGACAAGGTTATTTTTACCCTTGGGGGTGGAGGAAGGCAGGTGATATTCTGGCTCTCTGTTCTAGAATGGGTTGAGGGGACAAGGTTAGGAGTGGGGCCTCATGATCTGTGTGTTCCCTGCCTATGTGAGGTGTCACTAGTGAGAGTTGGGAACTCACTCAAGGAGTGCATACAGTTGGACCACAACAAGCCACACTCTGTGCTCCTGGGCCCTGTGGACACCAGGAGTACAGAGAGGGCTTCTGCTTTGTGGATCTTCTGTTCAGGTGTCACTCAAATACCCCATGATTAAATGGGTTTTGTCACAATGGAGAGCACTACAGAGGTGTGGAACATGGCGGGTGCCAGAGCACTGAGATGGGAAGGAGATAACGCAGCCAGGGAGGGTAGGGTTACAGAAAGGAGGATGCCATCTGATGTTTGGCTTATTTATTTTTGTACTGGGAATTGAACCCAGGAGCACTTACCCACTGAGCCACATCCCCAGCCCTTTTTATTTTATTTTATTTTTTATTTTTTATTTTTTTTTGCGGTGCTGGGG
>JAJEJO010048079.1:0-109178 GCA_020662805.1 Glaucomys volans
CCCGGATTTTCACATAACATGCCCTGGTATCTGACCATCCTCTCACTAGTCACCCAACATTGTCCTTTGGACTCTAACAATGTCCAAATTATATGAGGGACTCTGACTACTAATTTTTGTCCCCATAGCCTGTTTATGAGCTTCCAACAGCATGAGGGCCATGGCTTCAAGGGCCTGTGAACAAGATGGCCAGCCTTGGGCTACAGAGTCCAGCTGTTGAGATGGATAGGCCATTGGACAGGGCCATGTCCCCAGCCTTTGAGTCAGATGTCCTCCAGTTAATCCAGTGTGTTCATGGCCATACAGAAAGAAAGGCTCTGTGAGGTCAGGGAGTCCTAGTTCAGGTGCACTGCTGAGTGTTTGTTTAATGCCCTCAGAGGCTTTTTGCCATGCTGGCCCCCACATCAGAAGATCCTGTTCTCCCCTTTTTGTGGCTTCATAGAGGGGTTTTGGCATAACTGAACAGTTGGGGATCCATATACAACAGAATCCAGAAGCTCCCACAAACTGTCTAATCTGATGGTGGGTTCAAGGGACTGGAATTGAGCAAATCATATTTTTCCTCTCAGGGCCCAGTTTCCACATTCCTGAGTCAGATAAAAACCAGGGTACTTGACTTTTTTGTGACAAATCTGGACTTCCTTCTTTGAGACTTGGTAACCAGACTCATATAGGAGAATGAGAAGCAGCCATGTCCCTTTCCTGCAGTCCTCTCTGGTTGTCCAGCCAGCAACAGACCATCTACATATTGGAGTATGTGCACCCCCATTACTTTGCAGGAAAGCCTTTTAAATTGGAGGCCCATGCTGTCCTGAAGATGGTTGGTGAGTGTTTGAAACCTTGAGGTGGCCTAGTCCAGGTCAATTGGTCTTTGTTTGCATTGGAGTCTTCCTATTGGAAGGGAAAGGGTGGCTGACTCTGCTGCCAGTTGAATGCAGAAGGCGATGTCTTTAAGGTCCAGGCATGTGAATTAGGCTGCCTCAGCTGGGAGCAGACTTAGGAGGGTATATAGATTAGGGACCATAGGATGTAAGGTGAGCGTGGCTTGATTTACTGCATGTCACATTGGACTGGCCAGTAATCATCAGTTCCTAGTTTCTGGACAGGAAAAAGAGGTATATTCCTTGGTGATTGGCAAGACCTGACAACCCAAATTGCAAAAGTCTGTCAAAATGATTTGAATTCCAAGTTGTGCCTTATGAGGAATATGATATTGTCTCGGTGTACTGGTATGTCTCCCAGTTTTAACTCCACCACCACTGCAGGAAGTTTGGGGCTTGTCCAGGTGGATTATTTTCTGCCCATAGACCTGGTACTTGGAAAGGGAGCTCTATGCCCTCCTGTGATGTCTATTAGGCACCAAGCATGTTAAAATCCTTGCTTCAGGTTTTCCCAATGACAAGACTGACTGGTCTCTTGCATCAAAAGTGAGTCACTGTTTCCTCTCTGCTTGCTGACCCCCCAACAGAGAGTACTCGGGCAACTCTCTGGGTCCTTTTTGGCTTCAACTCCTCCTGGAGGTTACTCAGGACCCTCGAGGTTGATATAGCCTCTCTTCCAGCTGTCTAGGCCTCTATGGGGAAGTCAGGTGGGCACAACTAATGAACCCTTGTCCTTTGGTGCTCCAAGTTCCCTAGGCCTGCTTCCTCCTCCCTCTGAATTCCACTGTGCTCCATTGTGCCTCCTTCAGGCAGAGTCTCCTGTGTTACACACTAAGGGAAAGTATTGTCCTCCACCATTTCAGGGAACCAGGACCCCAGAGACAAGAGAGGCAGAAAAACCTTCACCTCTTCCGACCCATCTGGGGTGCCACATGATGAAGGACAGATGAGACTGGACACTGAGGAATTAGCAGGAAGCAGGTTTATTGTCTGCAGGCAGTCCACGGGGGGCCTTTCACCTAAATCAATTCTTCCTTCTGAACCCCGAGTCCAGAAAATCTTAGAACTTTATACCCAGTGTGCAGAGGGGGTTCTTGGAAGGTCACAATTTGCAGAAGTCTGTGTAAAGGTAGGTTTCTTTTTGTTTGAGTTCACAGAGAGTGGCTCCTTCCAATTCTTTTTTATTAGAGGATTTTACACACTTTGCCACAAAAGCAGAAGTAACATCATGAAGCCTGTGACCAAACTTAGTTATTCCAAGACAGAGCAACAGGAAATAGGAAGCCTAAGCACATTGGAACTCTTGGAGAATTTTTTTTTTTTTTGTACTGGGGATTGAACTCAGGGGCACTCAAGCACTGAGCCATCCTACAGCCCTATTTTGCATTTTATTTAGAGACACAGTCTCACTGAGTTACTTAGTGCCTTGCCATGACTCGGGCTGGATTTGAACTCAAGATCCTCCTGCCTGAGCCTCTTGAGCTGCTGGGATTACTGGTGTGTGCCACTTGACCTGGTCTTTTGCAGAAATTCTTGCTAATAGTCTAGACAGTTATGGTGGGGGTCTCTGGAGCAGTTTAATTAAGGTGTTTGATGGAGGAGGAGGCACCACTACAATGTAAGAGACCTTGGGTACTTTAAACTTAGGGCCAGTTTGACTATTTTTGATAGAGATATATTTATTATGCTTTGGCTTTTTAATGGAAATTTATTTGGATGAATCAATCAGTGGTGGGTGGTTGAGTCAACAGTTTCTAAATGGTGGACAGACTATGTCACGTCCCTGGTGCCAACCATCAACTGGGAAGCTGAGGGAACCATGGAAGCAGAAGAAAAAGGAAAGAATTCACATCTGATTGGTTGTTCTCCTTATCAGTGTGTTCACATGAAAATAGTAGTTTGGGGCTGGAGTTGTCACTTTGTGGTAGAGAGCTTGCCTGGCATGTGTGGGGCACTGGGTTTGATGCTAAGCACCACATGTAAATTAATAAATAAATTTCTTTCGTTTCGACAATGAAAAAAATATTTTAAAAATTATACTAGAAGGCCCTGGGTTCAACTCCCAGCACCACAAAAAAAAATAATAATAATAATGATGACAATAATAGTTTGATGACATCTTTGTACTCTAAGAGGAATAATTGTCAGGGTTTTTTTTGTTTTGTTTTTTGGGGTTTTTTTGGTACTGGGGATTGAACTCAGGGACACTCCACCACTAAGCCACATCCCCAGCCCTATTTTGTATTTTATTTAGAGACAGGGTCTCACTGAGTTGCTTAGGGCCTCACTAAGTTGCTGAGGCTGGCTTTGAACTCTCGATCCTCCTGTCTCAGCCTCCCAAGTGCCAGGATTTCAGGCGTGCGCCACCACGCCCGGCTAATTGTCAGTTTTTAAGTACATTAAATGTATCCTGGATTTTCTTTATCAGTCAACACAGGATGGTTTCATATTCAAGAACTTGTGTTCAGTGTCTTGACATTGAACTGAGCAGTGTTGGTGTGAAGCAAGTGAATGATCTGCAGGCTCATTTCAGTGGTCAGTCTGGCACTGAAGTTTGGGAATATGTTTGGCCTTCTGAATGGGGGTCTTTGTGACCTTGGGTGAGGCAGGGTCCTGTCTGAGCCCTTCAGTATTTACATTTTTTTCCCCTCTTCATTCCTCATTGAAATTCCAGGTTTGTTGTTGGTATAGTACTGTAGATCAAACCCAGAGGCTCTCTGCCCCTGAACTATATCCCTAGCTCCTTTTCTGTTTATTTTGAGACAGCAGTTAGCAAAGTTGCCTCAGTTGGCCTGGCCTGGGACTTGTGATCCTCCTACCTCAGCCTCCCACATTTCTGGGACTGCAGGAGTTCACCTGGACACCCAGCTGACTCCTGTTTCTCCATGAATTGAATGATTGTAATCCTTTGTTGGCATGTTTTTCTTTTCTTGGCTGTAAATGGGTAGAGTGAGGGAAAAGCTATGAGAAAGCCTGAGCTGTGAAGCCGACCACCTCATCCCCAGGGTCTGACCTCAACAATATGAGGCCCTCCTTCCATTCCAGTATGTCCTGGGTTGGTCTGGACAGAATTCCTTCTCTGAAGTGGGCGTGGGCTCCCTGGTATATTGCATCTGGAACTTCCTGAGCACACTTGTTCCCCCAATTACAAGGGGAAGGAATAGGAAGAGCCCCATGAATACAATATTAAGCAGTCAGTGCCAGTTCTGAAAAACCAGGATCAAATTCTGCTGAAATGCAATTTCCCTCAAGTCAGGTTAGGTCCAGGCCACCTTGGAAAGAAGACCTGGCTGGGAGAAGATGTGGCTGGACTCCATTGTTTGTGCTCTGTTCACGAAGGTAGTGGGTGTTTTTTGCGTCACTGGGGTCCTGGGTTAGTAGCCAATCAGAGACACAGGCTGTGAGACCCGTTCAATCGAGTGGCAGTTGGGAGGCAGCGCTGGCCCCATGCTTGTCCAGAGCCACTTTCCTGGACCCAACATACTCAGTACCCTGTGTGAGTTGCTGAGAGAGGCATGAGGTTACTCAGCCTCCTACCCTCTGTGACCTACAGCAACTGTGGGTTGTGTAGGGAGAGCATGGGAAACCCTAGAAGCCAGGAAGTGTGAGTGTTGGAGGCCAGGCCTCCCCAGGCAACTTAGGTTCTGGTAGGAGCTGGCCAGAGCTGGCTGTGGCACTGATCAACTTCAGAGTCAGTGGCCTGTTCTCCAGCTGATGTTGAAGGGCACTCAGTAACCTCCAGTCTGTGAGATTAGCTAGGCCAGCAGCCAGGACCTTGTCTAGGCTTTATCCAGTGATCTGGGCCCTAGTCTGGAATCTTCTCAGGGCGGGTTGGCAGTCACAGCCCCGTCTCTCCAGACTGCTGTGAAGGCCTGTCGGGGTGTTAAGTAGCCAGTAAGCCTGGACAGGGGAGAAGGGAAAATGATGAAGAGCAGATGAAAACCACAGTGCCCCTTTTCTGACAGGCAACATCTGGAAGTGGGTGCCAGGCATGTCAAAGCAGTCTAGCCATAATTACATCCCCTTAAGGAAAATGATTATTTCAAATTCAGGGCATACCCTGCCAGGTGGCCTGGACACTTCCTTATCACCCTGCAACTTAAACATCAAGACCCTCCAAAAGAAAACTTGCTGAGGACTATTTAGAGAATATTAAACCAATTATGGGGCAGGCAGGAAATTGAGACTAGGATGGTGTGGTGTGGGTACATTTCCTTAAATCTCCAGCTGTGAACAAGGCGGTGGCTCAGGAGACCCTAAGCAACTCAGACTAAGAACCCTAAGAGACTCTGGCTCCAAATAAAATGTAGAAAGGGCTGGAGATGTGGCTTAGTGGTTAAGCGCCCCTGGGCTCAATCCCTGGTCCCAACAGAGAAAAAAAATCTTTTACCTCTGTGAGCGCCACACCATGCCTTCAAGGGGTATGTTGGGTTCCAGTGCTATAGAATGTCAAGAGATGGATCTGGAGGGGACTCCATGGCTAATAACTAGAGGCCTTGAGTGGGCTGCCATCCTTTTCTTCTCCAAGAGGACCCACTTTCTCCCTTGAGAGTGTCCCACTTCCCCTTGTTCTCTTCTGTCTAATAAACTCAAGCCTTTTCCTCCGTGCTACGTGTCTGAAATCTTTGTAGCATGCTTATGAAAACCAGTAAAGATGGGGGCTTCCAGACCACCTCAGCTTTGCCACAGGCCTCTGCCCTGCAACATCAGGAGGACTCCTGTATGGAATGTGGGATTCATGCTTGGAAGAAGTTGGGTTTGAGGTCTCCAGTCCTCCTTAATCCTCAGGGTAGTCTGGGTTACTTTGAATTTTCTGAATGTTTGGAAAGTAGGGTCTCAAATCCACGACCTTCTTGGGGCAGACAGTAGGTATCCAGGTCCTTCCCACATTGCATTACTCATTGGAGAGGGGTGTGGACATTCCCTGGTGGTTGGTGCTGGTTTGGAAGGGGACACATGTTGGCTCCTCTGATGTCATTGTTATTGTCCTTGGACTGTTTCTAGACATCATTTTAATAAGAAACACTGCTGAGTTTGGTGGCACACGCAAGTAATCCAGTGACTTGGGAAACAGATGCAGGAGGATCCCAAATTCAGTGCCAGGCTCCACAACTGAGCAAGACCCTTGGCAACTTATCAAGACCCTGTCTCAAAATAAGAAGGGCCGGGGATGTGACTCAGAGGTAAAGCTTTCCTGGGTTACATCCTCAGTTCCAGAAAGATAAGAATAATAAATGCCAATGGGATAGGACAAGACTATTTGAAGGGAACATTGCAGTAGGTGCTGAGCCCCAGTGTAAGGTCCAGGGACCCCTCCATGGTTAGGCAGAGAGTGCTTTTCTTTCTATGGAAGAGATGATGGAAGGTGGGAGAGGATGGAGGGCAGCAACAGGAGCTTCTGGTGCTGAGGATGCTTTCCCCTAAGGTCTACCTGTAAATGGGTGACAACCAGAGAGGATCGCTTTGCTCTAGCTGAGGGTGGATTAATGTCCACAGGCCTGAAGGAAGGAGAGAAACTTAAGGAAAGTTTGGTTATGTGTTTTGTTTCTTCTGGTCACTTCAGCTAATCATTTTTGTGCAAAAATACTCTAGACTTTAAAAGTGTGTGTGTGGTGGGGCAGGTGATACCTCAACTTGGTGTAAAGAGACCAGTGTTTCCTTGCACTAGGACGTTTCTCCAGAACAGAAAGTGTTGTGCAGTGGGGGTTCCTTGATCACCATTGTTTACCCCTGGATTACAGTGCTCTAAAATTCAGCATCTTCCGCAGTCTGCTTTACATCCTGGGAGTTGGCCTAATCTGAATGTAATTTGTGTCAAATGAAAAGGTCTGTGAAGGGCAGGCTGGGGGAAATGCACCTTTGGTTTCTGCCTGCTGGAGAAAAGTTGAAAGTTTGAATTTGAGATTTCATTTGGTATATCATATATACATATAAAAAAAATTGGTCTTTGTCCCAGATTCTGGCACAGAGAACTTGGAAGTTGCTGGGTAATAGCAGTGTTATTGGCTGTTTATCAAGAGCCCATTTCCAGCAACCTGTGGATTTTTTATAATGTGATAATTCATGGTGCCACCGATAGATTGTAGGCCTGACCCAGGCCTGGATATAAAGTAAAAATTAGTGCCTGGGAGAGGGGACGGTCCCCTCCCCTTTCCACCAGCTGGTTTTCAGGGAACCTAATTAGCACTATTCACTCCTTCCTTTTGGATTGTAAAGGGCTTTCCCTAGGATTCCTTTCAAGTGTAACTGCCCCTGTGAAGGCTCCAGGCCTAAGGCTAGAGATTTATGGAAGGTCTTCTTGTAAAAGGAGCCAGTCTCCCTTATTGCACTCTGCAAATACACTTCCCACTTGAAAACCCTTACACACAATCATATATCACTTTTTGAGGTCTCGTGCACATCTATGTATTGTTTTAGACTAGAAAATTTATGACACTAGATAGCCTAAAAATGTGAAAAAATGTTAAGGAGCACTCAGAATTTGGAGTGCTAATCTCCTCTGGACCTGCCAGTATAAAAAGATAACTTGAGAATGGGGACTGGTGACCCCATGCTTTGACCTGGCATCTGTACTGTGGGAATTGTAGTTGGACTGAACTCTGAACTTGAGGAATCTCATTGAACTCTGGTGGTGTCAGAATTGAATTGCAGGCACTACTGGTGATGGAGAATTGGTTGATGTTCAACAAACACATGCATTTGGTGTCAGAAAAAGACGTGCAGGTCGGAACATGCAGCTGAGTTTGAGTGAGAGCCTGTGGAGGGAGGGAGGGAGTGTATTCATCCTCCTGAGTGTGGGCTCCATTGTCGACTGTGGGTGAAGCAGGCTGCCTCCCTGAGCTGCTTCCTTTGTTTCCTTGGTAGACTCTTATTTTTATAAAATTTCATTGTAGTTAAGTGGGTAAGATTTTTATCTCGTTGTTTGAGTGTCAGGTTGTGTTTTAGTTGTTTTAACCTGCATGGGGACGATGTTGAGGTCTGGAGAAGCAAAGAGAACTCTTCAATGATCTGTTTCAAACTCCATTTCAGGATACAACATCCATAGACTCAGCACGCAGGTGTGGTCAGTATTTGTTTGGCTCACTGATCTCATCTAGCTCTGCACCCTCAGGTGACCATGGTGACTTTGGAGGTATTCTTTATAGCTTTACCTGGTGTTTATCACTAAGCAGTATTGATTTGGTTTTACCTCTTGAATTTGGAATGGTTAGCATTGCAATTTATACACCAGTAGCATTATGCGGAAGGGAGTTTTTGTGGTCTTTCCTTCATCTCTTGCACATACAATGCAGGTAAGGCAGTAGATAGCTGATCTGGTTCACTTATTCCACTCTGTGGTGTGGGAGTTGCCTAAAGTTATATTTTTTATGTTGATATTGTTTTTCTTAATTTTGTCTCCATGTGGTCATGCATCATACATTTTTTGACAGAATGAGGAGAAATGTGTTGGGGCGGAAGGGTGGATAAATTTAGATGTAGTAGAAAAGTTTGATGGTGTTAGAACTTATCATGTGACTTTTCACGGATGTGTGCTTATTCTATCATTTTCCAACACTTCAGATGATCTGATTTGTTTTTGTCCATCTAGCAACAAATACCATTATCGTTTTTATTGATCACCTATGGGATGGAGCCTTTTTGGTAAGTGGTCTTTCATGTTATGTGAAATTGTGCCCCCAACCCCCGCTCCCCTCATGCTACATAAATGGTGTTTGTTTTTTTTTTTATTTAAAATCAAGGTATTTAAAATCATTGATATATAGCAAAACGATGGATCTTTGCAAGCTAGTGTTGCACATACTGGCTGAAATCCCATATTCATTCCAGGAGTTTTTGTTGTTTCTTTGATATTTTCTAAGTAGACAATAATGTCATCTCTGAACGAAGACATTTCTCTGTTTTCCTCTCAGTTGGAAGGCCCAGTGCTATTTATTTATTTATTTATTTACTTATTTATTTTAAGGTTTTCTCTGATCAATTTCAAAGATTGATTTGATCTTAGAATTTTTCTTGTTTAACTTGTGAAGATGATGGGTTACATTAATTGATTTTTCAATGTTGTGTCATTCTTATGTGGTTCTAATGATTCCCACTTGGTGGTATTGGTTTATAATTCTGTTATACATCCATAGATTTAATTTGCTACTTGTTGAGAATTCTTTTTCCTTCATTCATAAGCAGTACTTGTGTTTTTTGTTGTTTGTCATGTCTTTTCTGGTTTTGGTAACATGGCACTATGAGCCTCATAGCATGAATTATTTAGTAGTATTTCTGCTTCAATTACCTGGAAGAGACTGTGGATCATCAGTGTCACATTTTCTTTCTTTTCTTTTTTTAAAGGGATGACATTTATTCCTTTTCCAAATGTTACAGTAAAACCAGGTGGAAGAGAATGGTTTTAGCAATTAGGAAAAAAAAAAAAAAGTACAAATCTGGGATTTGGCATTAAAAGTTATTTACAACAATGGGAGAAAAAAAAAGGCAAGAAGTTGTTTCAGGTTGCAGACCTCCCTCCCACCCCAGAGCCTGGTACTTGCTTACCAAGTCAAAAAAGAGGCACAGTTGATTCACAAGCTGGAGGTTGAACTTGAGCAAGACATTTATAAAAACCTCCTCCCAAGCCCAGGTGCCACTAGGCACAGCACAAAAGACTAAAAACTCACCAGGGGGAAGGCTGGACACTCAGGGTTTGGGAGTACAAGCACCCCACTTCTGGCTCAGGGATTTGGGGAGTAGGATAAACAAAACCTACCTGGAAAAGAATTGGGAGAGAAAACCAGCAATTTCCTTCTGCAGGGGTAGGGACAAGGAAGTAAGTAGGGCCAGGGACGGGAGCATTTCACGTCACTAACTTACCTTGGAAAACTGTAAGGGACCATCTTCAACTGACCTTAAGAGAAAAACCAGATGGCTGATGGGAGAAATCACAGCGGGGAGAGGAGGAAAGGGAATGTGGCTGGGAGGGGGCACAGGAAGACAGCCATGGCACCAGGTCCAGGCAGTGGCCTCACAAGGACAGCATAGTTTTTGTGGCTTAGAGATCACCCACCTGTCCCCACCCAGCTACTCATTCTGCTTAATACTGGCTGATGCAGAGCCACTTTCCGGCCCAAGGGAGTGGATGGCACTGCAGTCTGGGCCCTGCCTCTTCTTCTGTGTCTCCTCCCTTGAAGGCAGCACTAGCCTCTGCCTCTTTGGCCTGCGACTCCTGGCTCTTGGGTGTGGCAGCAGCCTTCTCTCCCTGGGCAGTGCCCTCTATAATGTAAAAAGCTGCAATGGTGGCGCCCATCAGGTGGACACAACCAAGTCTGCAGCTGTCAGAGCACCGCTCTTTCCGCGCCACACCCCCGTCAGCTCGCCACCCAGGCAGCAGGCCCAGCAGTCTGGCTCTTGCCTCAGGCCTGGGTCTGCCTACCAGCCCACCTTCCAACCTCACAGGGCTCCCTCCCCAGGTGGTTGCGCACAGGAACCGCATGCAGGGAAGGCAATGGGGGATGACGGCCCCCCCCCCTTCCCTGCAGCTAGCCCACCATTGGCCTTTTGGTCAGCCTGTCCTTGCCAGCCATTGGCTGATCCCTAGCCTGCCAAAATTCAGTTTTCAACAATTGGCCCTATAGTTTTGCCCACAGAAGTTGAGAGGTTAAAAGAAGCTCCCCGGCCATGTTCTCTCTCTCTTTCTCTTTCTCTTCAGAGCAGACACTGTTCATCTGCCTAATAAAAATCTTGCATGAGTTCCTGTGTCCAGAGTGGTTTGGGCACTTTTTTCACTTTCCCCCTCCTCGCTGCGGGCACTGATCTTCCCCTGCTCCTTCTCTTCCTCTCTGGTTGAAGAGGCAAAGAATCACCCCCACTCTCCTTCCAATTTCTCTTGAAGGACAGGCCACTCAATTTGAAAGGCTTCTTGAAAGAATTTCTTCTTAGTGGTCTCCTTGGCGGTGGTCTCCTCCTTGGACCCAGCGCCCTAGCCAGGGGGTGTTCGTTGGATGGCATCCCCAGTGGTCCCAGCTGCCTCATCTGTTCCGTTCACCAGGGGAGACTCCTCTTCACCCTTCGGGGTTGAGTCTCCATTGCTTTTCACGTGGTCATTCTCCTGTCCCTTGGCCTTCGTGGGGGAAGCGCCTGATGTCTTCTCGGTGGTCGCACTGGAAAGCCTTGGAGCTCTGGCTGCCCATAATGGGGAAGGGATCTGCTGGGGGCACCCAGAGCCGCCCCGGACTCCTACGCAGGGGATAGTCCCACCGGGTGGGCCCTGCGGGCAGAGGGATGGGGCTGGAACCTGAAGGGGAGGAGTGTCAGGGGTACACCGAGCTGCACCCCCACGGCTGACCCGCTAGCTGCTCCCACCCCACTGCGCTCCATGCCAGAATGCCCAGTGTCTCATTTTCATTAAACTTGTTGCAGAATAAAAATTTGGGCCTAGTCCTTCTTGTGGTTTTTTTGGGGGGTGCAGGGTGTACCAGGGATTGTGCCCAGGAAGGCTTAACCACTGAACCATCTTCCCAGCCCATTTCATATTTTACTTTTTGAGACAGGATCTCACTAAGGTGCTGAGGCTGGCCTTGTTGTTACTGATAGTTATTTGTTGTTGTTTCAATTTCTTTTATACATATAATCTTACGTACATGGCCTATCAGTCCTTGTGTAAGCTTTTATGAATTATTTCTTTCCAGGAATTGGTTGTATCTGTGTTATTATATTTATGGGCATGCCACATCAATATTTATAGCCGCTCAATTCAGAATAGCTAAGCTATGGCACCAACCTAGATGCCCTTCCATAGTTAAGTGAATAAAGAAACTTTGGTATATATACTCAATGGAATACTACTCAGTCTTAAAGGAGAATAAAATTATGGATTTACAGGTAAATGGATGGAGTTGGAGAATATCATGCTAAGCCAAATAAGCCAATCCCAAAAAACCAAATGCCAAATGTTTCTCTAATATGTAGATGCTGATCCATAATGGGGTTGGGGGAAGGGGCAAGGGAAGAATGGAAGAACTTTGGATGGGGCAGAGGAGAGTTAGCCAAGGGGAGAGGGCATGGGAGTGGGAAAGCTGGTGGAATCAGATTGACATCATTACCCTAGGTACATGTATGATCGCATAAATGGTGTGACTCTATATCATGTACAACCAGAGAAATGAAAAGTTGTGCTCCATTTGTGTATAATGAATAGATATGCATTCTTCTGTCATGTATAAATAATTAGAACACATTTTAAAAATTAAAAATTTTTAAAAATTATGGGCATGGAATTATTCATAACATTCCAGGATGGCCCTTTTAATATCCATGGGATGAGTAGGGATGGGATCTCATTTGTTATAGGCATTAGGAATTTGTGTGTTTTCTTGTTAGTTGACTTGATGAACTGATTTTTCTCAATTTTGGGGATCTTTTTCATAGAACCAGTCTTTTTTTTATTGGTTTCCTATTTGTAATTTCATTGATATCTTCTGTAGTTATTCTTTTTCTCTGCTTTAGTTAAGATTATCTTGCTCATGTTTCTCTGTGTTTCTAATGTGGAATATAGATTACTGAGTGGAGATTTGCCTTCTTTTCTATTATATCCATCACTGTTTAAAATTTCTCCCTGAGTGTTGCTTTCTCTGCACCTCAGCAGTGATGTTGAGATGTATATTCATTTTCATGTGTTTTGACATACTTGCATTTGGTTTATGCTTTAATCTGTAATTCCTTGGATGTTTACCCCTGTTTCTGCTGTAAATTTTCATTTTGATTCCAACATGGTCTGAGAAACAACTTTATATGATTTCTATTCCTTTAGTTGCATTAGGGTGTGTCTTCTAGCTTTGAACATGGACTGTGTTGGTGAATATTCCTTGTGATCTTAAGAAGAACATGTACTTCAACTTGAAATGTAGATGTTGGTAGATGACTTTCCTAACATGCAGGAATCATAGGGTTCCATTCCTAGCAACTGCCCCCCTGCCCCCCCAAAAAATGCATACTCTGTACTTGGTGAAGCCTTCTACAATAGCAAATGATTCTTTTTGATGAATTATCCTTCTGACCCTCAGGAGGATTCAACCTGGGCCAGAAAGATATTTCCAGCATGCTTAGGATGTGGCTGTAGGATTGACTGTATGGGTGGGAGGGGTGGGGTGGACAGACAGCTCCCTAGGGGTAAACCACATGTCTGACCCAAGACACAGATCACCTGGTAACAGCCATCAAATCAGGAGGTGAGGGGACCACTGAAGCAGGAAAAGGGAAGAGTTCACATTTGATGGGTGGTTTTCCATCTCATTTGGTTCACATGAAAATAGCAGTTTTCTGGCCTCTTAGCTTCCTCAAAGGAGAAATTATTGGCCAGTTTGAAGTCCACTTGAAGTACCTTAGAATTTTCCTTCTTGACTGTGAAAGTAAAGACAGAAGGAAAGCAGGGGCTCTCCTGGAATCAAACTGAAAGACTTGAACTCAGGAATCTTGTCTCATTTAACTCATCAATGTGGGTGAAGAGGCCGATGACCTGGGGTGGGAAGCCGAGGGCTGAGGCTGGACCCAAGCTGAGGCTGCTCCTGAGCCTGCGGGGAGAGCGCAGTGAAGCTCCCCTTGCTACTTCCTGGGCAGCTGCCCTGCCCTGCCCTGCCCTGCAGGTGATCTTCAGGCACTCAGAGGAGCTACAGGAGTGTTGAGGGTGGAAGCCACAGAGCACTGGGGAGCAGGAGACCCACATGCAGATTTGGCTGAAGATACTGTCCTATTCACGTTGTAAGTTGGGCTGCTCTGGGGGCGTTTTCTGGAGAGCGTGTTGGTTTTGGCATGCACAGAGTTGCTGCAATCTGTTAATCTGTAGCTGGAATAAATGAAGAAAATCTAAGAGGTTGGGTTTAGAGACTCAATTACATAGTCCCCCTAGGAAAAGTGATGCATCTGACAGCTTCTTTTGGTCAGATCCTTAAACTGACTCCAATTGAGAGGCTCCAGCTGATGAATATGAAGGTGTTGAAGGAAGGAGAGTTTCCCCCACCGGAGGAGGGCACAGCAGGGCCTGGTGGGCTTTCAGAGTCACATCCTAGAGTGAGAAAATCTGAGGGCCAGGTGCAGAAAGACACCTTCACTTCTGTGGGCTGGCGGAACGGGTTTGTGAAGTTGAGAGTTTGTTTATGTAGCAGAATTGTTAATAGTAAATTGGTCTTGGTCTCCTGTTTGGCACAGAGAACGTAAAACCCTTGGCATTTCCTGAGCAATGGCAGTATCCTTGGTTGTTCATCCTAAACCCCTTTTAGGCAGTCCCTGGATTTATACTAATGGGGTCCCTCCAGTATCCTCCCTGTCACTTCAGGATGGGGCCTGATGACCAGACAGAGCAACCACATGGCTGCTAGCATATGCTTTGGACTGGCACCTGCAGTGGAGGCAGTGTGGTGGGACTGAGCCTTGAACTTGTGGGGTCTGTGAGGTCTGGGTGGTACCAAGATTGAATTGTTAGTGTTGGAGAATTGATTGGTGTTCTGCCAAGACTACTCATTTTGTGTCTGAGGTGATGTCCACGAAGGACACCCCAGGTCAGGACCTTCAACTGGCTCTGGGAAAGTGAGAACTGGTCAGAATTGGACATTTGCATGCAGGAGACTTGTCAGCTGGGAGCAGGGGAAAGCAGTGTGTGTGTGGGTCCCAGAATTCATTTCCTGGCTGCTCAGATTTCCCTCACTCCCAACAGTGAGTGCCTCAGGACTGCCCTATACCATGGGCATGGACCCTAAGCTTAGGAATGTGTTGAACCTTCTGCATATAGATTCCCTTAAGAAAGGTGTGGGGGAGCTGTCTCTTCCCTGAGCTGCTTCCTTTTTCTTTCAGTTGTAGAATCTTGTATTAAATAGGAGTTGACTGATCATTTAAGGATTTGACTGTAAGATGGTGATGTTCTTGATGAAAGTTAAGTGGTTGGAATGATGAAGTCTGATGAAGCAGAGATTTCTGGAAATGAAGTCTTTCTTTATACTAAGCTTAAATAAGATTATAAAGGTCCATGGAATCAGGAGGCAGAAGAATTAGTAGGCCATTATCACTTCTGAAGTTTCTCCCTGATTTCATCAAGTTGTGCACCTAGAGGTGACCATCAGATGAAGGGATGTTTCTGCTTATAGCTTTACCACCTGTTTATCACCAAGCAGTTTTACTTGGGTTTCCCTTTTCTGTTTTTGAATGAGTGAACATTGCCTTTAACACACCATTACAGAAAACATTTTTCTCCAGTGCAACTTTGCCTCCATTTTACACAGGAGATGGTAGGTAGGTAAGGCTGTCTTTCAGCCAGTTCACCCAGTCACTCACTGCTTGTGGAGTAATTTCTGTTGTTCCAGGATTTCTTTTTATTTTCTTGGTTGTAGATGGACACAATACCTTTATTTATTTAATTTTATGTGATGTTGAGGATCTAACCCTTCACCTCACATGTGCTGGGCAAGTGCTCCACCATTGAGCCACAACCCCAGACCCTCACAGGTAGTTTTCTTCTACTTGTGTGTCTTCTATCTTCCTCATTTTCATATTTTTTAAAGAAATTTGAGTTTTCCATCTATTTCTTATGATTTGTTCATTTTATTGTGACAGTGTTTTACATACAAAATATTTTGACAATGACTTCTCAAAGGACTCAGGTTTTACCATTCCCATTTCAATGTATCATTTCATTACTGTCCATGGACTAGACGGGAATACACTCTCTATTTGTAGGAAGGTACCAGTTCGTCCGTGCCTCATGTGATGTGATCACTGCCACTGTTGTGCAATTCATGCTGGGTCATGAGTCACTTTTCTGGTGCTTGTAGGCCCATTGAGGACTTTCCCTTACCCATAAGTATAGTGTCCTCAGTAGTGTCCTTTAAAGTCTTTTATGTATATTGGGCAAGATATCACATTCTGGATCCAGAGATTTGAAGCACTGATTGGTGTGTATCTTGCCTACTAACAGAGAAGATAGTTTTTGTTGATGAGTCCACGATTTGTTTGAGAATCCTACAATTGTGTTGATATTTGTGAATGGAGAAATGTTGGCGACACTGAGCTTCTTTAAGATCATGTGCCATCATTTCTCTTATGTCATTGTCCTTTGACACTTGTCGGATAAAAACTGTTCATTAGCCCAGTGATTTATCCTCCATGAATCTTATTTACTAATCAATTAAGTTTGATATGTAAAAAAATAGATACAAGCTTCCAAATGCCTCTTAGGACTACCCCTGAGGATATGCTCTATTCCCTAAGAAACTAGTAGTGACAAGATGTTAAATTATACTGTCAGATCAGTGCATTAGAGATTCGCCTTCCAGAGTGTATTTTGGAGGCTGATGATGTGGGCTTCTCCTGACGAATTTTTCTGAACATTGAAAGCATTGAGAGGAGCAGCAGGAATTAAAGTGTGGGGCTGGGGATATAGCTCAGTTGGTAGAGTGCTTGCCTCGCAAGCAGAAGGCCCTGGGTTCAATCCCCAGCACTGCAAGAAAAATAAATAAAGAAAGAAATAAAGAAATGAAGTGTGTACTAATGACTTACATTATCCATAATACCAAGTTCTTCTTTTTCATTTTATTTACTTATTTATTGGTTGTTTATTTTTGATTCCAGGAATTGAACCCAGGGATGCTTAGGCATCAATGGATCTTTTATTTAATTTATTTATAGTTGGTGGTGAGTATTGATCCCAGGGCCTCACACAGTCCAGCATGCCCTCTACCACTGAGCCACAACTCCAGCCCCCCACGTTCCTCTTTACAGTTAGTCTGGTAAGGTCCATAGAAGTATTGTCTCCCAGATACCAGGAAAGGCCAAATTTGTTCTCAGGCATTTCTAATAATATACATTGTTGGCATAGCTGGTGTTAACTTTCTTCTGCACACTAATCAACTGGTCTTTGTCATGAGAGGTTCTTTAATCCCAGTGCACAACAAGAAGTTAGGGTGACCTGGGCACACAGTGTGTTTGTGTTCTTGTGTTGTGCTACTAAGTATTTCCAGACTGGCCCCAGAATTGTTGTGTGAAAGGATGTGCTGAGGACGGGGAGTAAGATCATGATGAGCAGGACATGGCATGAACATTGGGAGAGCACAGCATCCTGTGAACTGGTATGAAGTGAGTGTGGGTCCCCAGTGATGTGAGTCTTGCCTTCCTCCTGTAAATCTGTGTGGGATGTCGTAGGAATCAGTGACCTTCAGGGATGCGGCTATGAAATTCACCCTGGAAGAGTGGGCTTTGCTGAATCCTTCCCAGGAGAAGCTCTACAGTCTGTGATGTGGGAAACCTTCAAAAGCCTGCCTTTCTAGGAAAGGGTGACATCATTTGCTTCCTCAATCAGAGGCTAGTGTTTCTTCCTCACAGGACTCCTCCATGACATGGAAAATAGAACAGAAACATTTGAGGGAACAAGCCAGCTATGGTTACATTATGCCATAAAAATCCTTTAATAATTTCTCTGTAATGTTAGGAAAATTCATGCAGATATTTTGGGATCTGTATTTTAGGAAAAGAAGGAAAGACCAGACCATTAAGACTTGGGGTGTGACAGGAAATTTTAAAGAGAACCAAATGATATTAATAATCTTGGCTTCAGATTCATCTGCTCTCAGGACATTCTCTCTAAGCAGTCAGGTGAGTGTCTATAGCACAATCATCAGAGTTCCAAGAGTGTCAATGTTTTAATCATCTGAAACACTGACACGATGCCACATGTGACATGTTCTGATGGTTCAAGTACACAAACTTTGTTCCATGTACAAAATTTTCAAGTGTTGTGTAAAATTGCCTTCAAGATTTGGGGAGGAGCTATTTGTGATGAAAGAATTTTGTTTCATCTATGAGTTATCCTGAAGATGGCTCTGCATGTATATGCAAACATTTCAAAAATCTTAATGCCTTTGATCCCAAGAATTTCCCATAAGAAATACTCAGTAGTGCCAGGCATAATGGCACATGTCTATAACCCCAGCAGCTTGGGAGGCCAAGGCAGGAGGATCTTGAGTTCAAGGTCAGCCTGAGCAACTTAGCGAGGCCCTAAGCAACTGAGAAAGACCCTGTCTCTCAATAAAATATAAAAAAGGGCTGGAGTCATGATTCAGTAGTTAAGTGCCCCTGGGTTCAACCCCTAGTACCAAAAAAAAAAAAAAAAAAAAAAAAAAAACAAAAACTCAGTAGTATTGAAATGAGATATACACATTTTTTCTATATAGTATTAAGATATTTCATAACAGTTCCACAGTTTTGCTGGTAATACTCCTCAATCCATTATGCAGAGCCCAAAGTTCTTTGTCTTACAGAAATTCTTGCAGGAGGTAAAAAAGCAATGCTTCTCTCCTGGTTAGTGTTTATTAAATTTTTTTAAAAATTTTTTCTTAGTTCTAGATAGACACAATACCTTTATTTATTTTTAGGTGGTGCTGAGGCTCAAACACAGAGCCTCACACATGCTAGGCAAGTGCTCTATCACTGAGCTACAACCCTAGCCCCTCGTGGTTAGTCTTTAACGTGCTTCTCAGTTTTTCCAGAAGTGAGTGTTCAGGAGCCTCTGTATGCATAAAGACGGAAGTCAGTGTGGAGGAAGCTTCAGCCAGACTCCAGATAAGACTGTGAGCACAAATATTTGTGAACATAATCTTTGTCCTGGAGTATAGCCAAGTGAAATCATGTGCATGGGGAAGTCTTCATTTCTCCTTAACCACTTACTCTTCCCCTCAGAGCTCACATCACTGCAAACCACGTGAGTCTCTGTAATGTGAAGAGAACCTGTGCAAGCATCAGGAATGTGGGAAAGCCATTATTTATCAGGAATGCTTTCAAGAGCATGGAAGAACTCACACTGGAGAGAACCCTTGTGTATGTGAGCAAAGCAGGAGAAGCTTTCCTGTTCCCACTTCCCTCCAAAAACATGAAAGAATTCATTGGAAAAAAACCCTGCGTATATAAGCAGTGTGGAAAAGCCTCTCATGGTTCCGTTCCCATGAGAAACTCTTATTGGAGAGACATGTTTTATATGTAAAGAGTGTGGGCAAGCCTTCAGTAATTCCTGTTCTTTTCACAGACACAGAAGAACACATTCTGGACCAAAACATCCATGTATGTAAGCAATGTGGGAAAGCCTTCAGGTGAAGCCGTGATGGTCAATTACATGAAAAACCACACTGGAGAGAGCCCCCGTGTAGGTGGGCAATGTGGGAAAGCCTTTCCTTTTCCCAGTTCCTTCAAGAGACATGAAGGAATTCACATTGGAGAGAAACCTTTTATATGTAAGCAGTGTGTTAAAGACTTTAATTGCTCCTCTTCCCTTAAGGTACATGAAAAAAATTAAATGAGAAGAACCCCATTACATATAAGCACTTTGGAAAAGTATTAAGTCATTTCAATTCTCTTAAAATACATGAAGCACTCATGCTGAAAAGAATCTTTATGTGTGTACGGAATGTGGAAAAGCCCTTCATTGTCCCAGGTCCTTAAAAAACATAAACTCGTATTAGAGACAAACACTATGTACATAAGTAATGTGGACACCCCTTTCCTTGTTCCTCTTCCCTGAAGACACATGGTAGAATTCATGATAGAGAGAAACTATGTATAAAAGCAGCGTGCAAATGGGTTTCACTGTTCCTCTTCTCTTAAAACATAGGAAAGAACTCATACTGGAAAGAAACTCTATGTAAACAATGTGAGAAAGCCTTTAAGAAAAGCAGACACATTTTTTAAAAAAACTTGGAAATATCTCACTTTGGTGAGAAATGCCTTATACACTGCAATGTGGGAAAACTCTCAGTCAATCCAGTCACATTCTCACACATGAAGCTACTGACAGGTAGACAGACAGCAAGCCTGCATAAGGAGGGTGTGAAAACTCATCACATGAATTTCCTAGCAAACATGAGAATGGACAATGGAGAGAACATGTATTGAGGGCAATTATGTGGGAATGCTTCAAGTCATCTGGGCTCAGTATACACATATAAATTAACACATCATCGAGAAGTATCTGGCATAGAAGAGATGGGTGCAGATTTAGTTCCCTCACATGCAAGGATGCACATTAGATCAAAACCCCATGAATGTGCAAATATACAAAAAAGTTGTCAGTTGTAACAAATAGTTTGAGTCCTATGAATATTCCTCATTTAGTGGAGTCCTGTAAGTGTAATTAATATGAAGAGCTTAACACAAATTTATTTGTTTAGAATATCCCCAAAAATGCAATCCCTGAAGGAAATTGTCTAAAATTGATGACTATAATGTGTTTTGGGGGACTTTTTCTGAATGTAGCTCTCTAGTCTGTGTGTTGTTAACATTGGATCGTCTGGAAAGTAATGGTTGAGGTGCTATCTACAAGATTTTAAAGGCAATATTGTTTGAGTTTAATAAACGGTGTCTTTAAGTCAAGTCAGGTAACATTTTTCTTTTTCATTTTGAACCACCAAGTTGTATCCTTAGGCAAATTGAAATGTGCTATGTATGGTTTGGATATGAAATGTCCCCCAGACACTTAGTGTCAAAGACTAAGTGTCAATTCAGCAATTCAGCAATGTTCAGAGGTGGGACTTTTGGAAGCAATTGGATCTTGAGGGCTCCAAGCTCATCAATGTGGATTAATTCTTTGATAGATGAACAAACTAGTGGGAGGTGGGGCCTCATTGGAGAAAGTTGGTCACTGACATGCTCTTGGGGACTGTCTCTTTTCCTCAGCCCCTTCCTCTCTCTCTGCCTCCTGGCTGCCATAAGCTGAGTAGCAACTTCTATTATCCTCTTCCAGCATGATATTCTACCTCACCTCAGGCCACAGCAATGTAGCTGACCATGGACTGAAACCTCTGAAGCCATGAGCCAAAATAAATCTTTTCTCCTTTACATTTCAGATGTTTTGGTTCAGAGCAATTAAAAGCTAATGCAAATTGTATTTCTATTATGTAAGTAGTCTTAGTTTTTCTGTTAATTGTGTTTTTTGTGTTAATTGTGATTAATGGACCACTGAAAATTTCATTTTCACTGATGGAATTTTCCCTCTGGCCACCATAGGGGATTTTTACCCCTTTATATATGTATATATAAATTATATACACGTATACACACATGCATGCATGCACATACCATTTCAGGGATGAATGACATCTTTTATGTGGATTTTATGTTCTTTCCTTAATTTTTTTTCTCTTTTTTTCAAATTGATTTATTTTGATTCATTGTACACAAATGGAGTACAGCTGTTGTTTCTCTGATTGTACACAAAGTAGAATCACACCATCTGTGCATTCATACATGTACACAGGGCAATGATGTCTGTCTCATTCTGTTATTATTCTTACCCCCCCACCCTGACCCCACCCCTCCCTTCCCTCTATGCTCTCTATCCTTCCTCCATTCTTGCCTCCCTTCCACCCCGCATTCTGTATCATCATTCACTTATCAGAGAATGACCTCTTTCCTTTTTGATGTATATTTTTTTCAAACAAAATTTCTATACATGGTTTTTGGAAAGTGTTCCTGTTTCAAACAACTTGTGAATTCACAAATGTTACAGTTTTCTTTCACTTTTTTATTTCCAAGATGTTCTTCTGGCAGAATTCAAATTCATATCTTAATAATAAGAGAATACTTCTTTTTAGAAATACAGATCTAATGTGAACAATGAAATTCTTTTTAAGAAGCACTTATCTAGGGGTTCACAAAATTTTTCATCATCAAATTAATCACAAATATCTTGTATAAAAACCATTCTTGGCTCAAGGACCATGAAAATTCATATGACCAGATTTGGCTTCCCAAACGTAGTTTAGTGATAGCCTTTTTACTGATGCCACAGAAGAATTAAAAAGTACAGGAAAGCCAGGCACAGTGGCCTGCACCTATAATCCCAGTGACTTGGGAAGCTGAGGCAGGAGAATCAGACGTTCAAAGCCAGTTCCAGCAACTTAGTGAGGCCCTAAGTGACTTAGTGAGATTCTGTGTCATAATAAAAATTAAAAAGGGCTATGGATGGGCTGGGGATATAGCTCAGTTGGTAGAGTGCTTGCCTCACAAGCACAAGGCCCTGGGTTCAATCCCCAGCACCCTAAAAAAAAAGGGAGGGGGGGCGCTGTGGATATGGCGCTGTGGAACTTCTCTGAGTTCAGCCCCGGTACTCCCCTTCCCCACCCCCTCCCAAAAAAAAGCCAAAGAAAGTAAAGACCAGCAATAATATATGTTGTATCATCTCTGTTTTGTGAAAAACACTTATATGCTTGTTTTACATTTTATTTTTCCTTCTCCTTGGTTTCCCTAGGGCATCCTTCTGCTTGGAGATGAAGTAGAATTATTTAAAATACATGATAAGAGAAAGAATGTATGTTTAGTTATTGACTGCCAAAATAAAATTTGATAGAGCCTAGCAAAACCAGAGTATTGATATCAAGTATATCTAAGAGTTAAATGCTTTGAAATTATTTAAGCTCCTATTTACATATCAAGAGCCAGATTTAACTGACTGGTACTTTTGGTTTCATTAAGTTAAAAGAAGAGAGTTCAGGATAAGTCTGTCTGTCTTTCTTTCTTTCATTCTTCCTTTCAATAAGTTCTACTTTACTTTGCTTTCTCTTTGTTTGATTTTAATTGATATCCATAAACATAAATAGCATACCTATTAATATAGTAATGCAATGTTCAGTACATATATGCACTGTGTAATATTTAAATCAAGTTAAATTTATCCTCAAAACATGTCTTTGTGGTGAAACATTTCAAAATCCTAACTTCTATAGCTTTTTGATATGTATATTATGTAATTGTTAACTATAGTCTCCATACTCTGTGATAACATTATCTCCATAATATTAAAGAGCTGCTTCCTCCAATCTAACTGTAACTTTTTACCCATTGAACCATGCTTTCTTCATCCACTGCTAGAATGACCATTCTAGCATCAGCTTCTATGAGATCAACATTTAGATTCCGTGATGATGGAGCTCACAACACTTTTTTTCTTATGTGCCTCAGTTCACCTAACATAATGCTATCTGGTGTGCATGGGTGTGTGTATAATGATGGAGATCAAAACCAAGTCCCCTTACATGATTGGCAGGTGCTCTACCACCAAGCTCCATCCCCATCCTTAATTACTTTTTAATGGGTGAATAGTGTTTCACTGTGTATATGTACCACATTTTCTTTATCCATCCATCTGTTGGTGGACACTTTCCGTATCTTGACAATTATGAATCGTGCTGTGATGAAATTGGGGATGCATAATCTCTTTGACATTCTCATTTCATTTCCTTTATATCTATACATAGCAGTGGGATTTCTGGGTGATAAGGTAGTTCTATTTTTTTAGGGTTTTTTGTTTTTTGTTTTGTTTTTGAGGAACCTCTATAGTATTTTCCATGATGGGTATATTAATTTACGTCTCTACCAAAAGTGTTGGAGTTTCCCTTTTGCTTACTTTCTTCCCAGTGCTTGTTAACTTTAGTCTTTTTGACATTGCCTACTCTTACCAAGCTTTTTGGGGGCAAGGGGAGTACTGGGGATTGAACTTCAGGGTACTTTAACAGTGAGCTACATCCCCCTTTTTTATTTTACTTTTTGAGAATGGATCTCACTAAGTTGCTTGGGGGCCTCCTCAGTTGCTGAGGGTGATCTTGAACTTGTGATCCTTCTGCCTCAGCCTCCCAAGGTGCTCCAATTACTGTGTGTGCTACTGCACTCAGCTCATTGAGCTTTGGACTTACATTTCCCTGATGGTTAGTGATGTTGATCACTTTTCCATGTATTTGCTTATCCATTTCTATGTCACAACTTGAGAAATGTTTATTCAGGTATATTGCCTTTTTTTTTTTTTTTTTTTTTTGTTAGGAGCCAGGGATTGAACTCAGGGACACTCGGCCACTGAGCCACATCCCCAGCCCTATTTTGTATTTTATTTTGAGACAGGGTCTCACTGAGTTGCTTAGGGCCTCGCTAAGTTGCTGAGGCTGGCTTTGAACTCGCGATCCTCCTGACTCAGCCTCCCAAGTCACTTGGATTACAGGCGTGCGCCACCACGCCCGGCTCCCATTTTTAAATTGTAATTTTTTTCCTATTGAAGTTTGAATTTCCTGATATAATCTAGATATCAACCCTGGCTGAACAGAACTCAAGGGATGGTTTCCAGCTATAGTCCTTCCCAGACCCAGCTTCTTCCCAGGGCTGGGACCTGACCTAACCTTAGGGTTATTGTACTTAATCCATGATTACCACACTTAATCCATTGTGCTCCATCATCCAAGATGTGGAATACCTATACAAACTTACATAATCTTATATAATGTATGAGGAATGTAATTATATAAACTAATATTAGTTAAGGTGGTAATAGTTCAGCTCTAGATTATAATTTCTAACCTATTTTAATGAACTGGAGTCAATCTCGTTGAAATATTTGCAGAATGGGTTACGCAGAATTTGATCCAGGCTTTTCAGAACTATCACTGTCTCCTCACTGTTTCTCCCCCGGTAATTGGGGTCACAAGGGTGCTCACACAGTTTCAAACCACTGTGCCATGATGACACCCCAGAGAAACACCTCAGAAGGGGACATCTGCCCAGACTATGCCAGGACACAATGGAAAAAAGGAAGGGTCTGATGCTGTCAGAGTTCAGACAGTTGGGAAGAGAAGGTGACTTCATGGGCAAGGCTTTCTCCTGCCTTTCCTATCTACCCATTTTCACCTAAAAAAAAAAAAAAAAAACAAGATGAATACAGTTCACTCTGCTCACTAGAGAACAGTTATTCAATTCATGGAGAAACTAGAGTTATATGGCAACAACATTCTCCCCCCGCCACCCCCCCCCCCCAAAAAAATCAAGAGGGAATGAAAGCAAGCATTTGAGCTGCCTCAGAAAAGCAGCCTAGTGCTCTTTTGGGGCCTTCCAACAGGGCCTCACAGCCTCCACCCAGAAAGGGACCTTGCTGAGCTTTCCCTGTCCTTAGATTTCCCTCTTTGCCCAAGCTCTGGGCACTCCCACTGCTCCAGAGCAGAGATCGTGAGTTGGGTTCAATCTCTATTAGAAGGGTAGCAGGGGCTTAGGTTACATTAAAATGAAAACATTTGGAACCCTGCTGGTAGAAGAGCAGGATGTTCCTATGAGATCTGTTTAGCTGAGTCTTCTCATGCTCACATGTTTATTTGGCCCATACTTCCTCCAAGTATTACAGGTTCCCTAGCAAGGTACACCAGGTTAAAGGAGAAACATTAAAAACTGGTAATTCTGGAAACCATGATGGTTCTAATTCCTCAGGTGTCAGGAGAAGGAAACGGGCAATTCTATCAGATTAGGCATTTATTGGGAATAAAGACTACTTGAATCTCAAGAAAAAAGAAAAGCAGCATGATGCCAGGCACAGTGGCGTGCAGCTGTAACCCCCCGCCCCACAGAGGGTGAAGTAAGGGGATCAAAAGTTCAATGCCAGCCTCAGCAACTTAAGGAGACCCTAAACAACTTAGAACCTGTCTCAAATTTAAAAAAAAAAAAAAAAAAAAAAAGGTTGGGGATGTGACTCAGTGGTTAAGCCCCTCCAGGTTCAATTCTCAGTACTGCAGGGAAAAAAGAAAAAAGGCAGCAGTTTGCTTCACATGATGCCCCAAGGAAAATTTAGATTCAAGTAGCCCCTGACTGTCAAAACTACACGTCTGCATTCTTCAATGAAACTATAAAAACCCAGACTCCTTCTATAACCCTGGGGCCCAACTCCATACCCAGAAAATGGGATGCCTGGTCAATGGATCTCACTGGAGAATAAAAGAAAGGCTGCTGATCCGAGGGTTGCTTCCCATCTCCCAGGTACCTCCATCTTTTGTGGGTCATGAGCTTACATATACTTTTATGGATATAGTGAAAACTATTTAGTTCAATAAATAATGAAAACCAGTGAAAAACTTAAGTCTGTGGGTGTATTTGCCTATGAGGTGAGTCTCTTTGTGATAGCACATGTTGGGTCTTGTTTTTAATCCAATCTGCCAGTCTGTCTTTTTATCGATGAGCTTAGGTCATTAATGTTCAAGGTTATTATTGAGATATGATTTGTGTTCCCAGTCATTTTGATTTATTTCTACTTTTTTTTTGAGATGAAACATTTTAATCCCATGATAGCACATAATACTGTACAGGGAGCAATCACAGCTCCAAGAGTTTCCCTCTAGACTATAAGGAAGTTCCAGAAATAACTAGATTTGCCACAGTCTGGCCCCCTGCCCATGGGAACGGTAGGAAGTAGACAGGCAAAGCATGGTGGCTTGCCCTCCTGTCACTCGTAGATCCAGTCCTGTGCACAACTCTTGTAATCCACCAGTTCCTCAGGTTGAAACCACAAGCTGATCTTCTCTGCACTCTCCACAGAATCGCTGCCATGGATAATGTTCCTGCCAACTTGGATGCAGAAGTCCCCATGGATGGTCCCAAGCTTGGAATCAGTAGGATTGGTCTCCCTGAGCATCACTCGGCCTGTGGTCGCCACATTCAGTCCCTCCCAGACCACAGCAACCACTGGCCCTGAGTGCACCTATTTCACCAGGCCAGAGAAGAAAAGGACGGCCCTTCAGGTCGACATAGTGTTCCTTGAGAAGGTCTTCAGAAGCCTGCATTAATTTCAGACTAACAAGACGGAATCCCTTCTGCTCAAAACGCTTGATGATTTCTCCCACAAGACCCCTCTGGACCCCATCAGGCTTGATGGCAATGAAAGTGCGCTCATTGTTGGCCATGGTCCTCTCCAGTTGCTCGGGCCTTAACCACCACTGCAGTAGCCGGCACCAGAAACGCACCCGCTATTTCTACTTTTTAATTTGAATTATTTCTCTTTGATTAACTATTCCTTTAGTGTAGCTCCTCTCTCCACTGGTTTTCTTTTTTTTTCTTTTTTCATTTCTGAAGTGTAGGCTTTCTGTTTGTGAATTCTTTTAATATTTGTTTATCATGGAAGGTTTTTATTTCATCTTCAAATTTGAAGCTTAATTTTGCAAGGTATAGGATTCTTGGTTGGCATCCATTTTCTTTCTTTCAGAGCTTGGTACATGCTACTTCAGGATCTCCTAGCTTTTAGGGTATGGGTTGAGATATCAGCTGAGATCCATATTGGTTTCCCCCTATATGTAAACTTATGTTTTTCTTCAAGACCTTTAAAATTCTGTCCTTATTCTGTATGCTAGGCATCTTCACTACAGTGTACCTTGTTGTAAGTCTGTTGTAGTTTTGCACATTTGAGGTTCTATAAGACTCTTGTATTTGAATTTCCATTTCATTCCTTAGATTTGTGAAATTTTCAGATACTATGTCATTGAAAATATTGTGCATTCCCTTGGTTTGTATCTCCATGCCTTCACTTATCCTGACAAATCTCAAATTTGGTCATTTCATGTTATCCCACAGTTCTTTGAATTTCTGTTCATGGTTCCTTAACATATCTCTTCATGGTCAACTCGTTTTCAAGAATATATGTTTTATCTTCATTGCCTGAGATTCTGTCTTCCAAGTGATCTAGTCTGTTGGTAATACTTTCTATTGAATTTTTAATTTGGGTTATTGTTTCCTTCATTTGAAGCATTTCTGTTGGTTGGTTTTTCAGAATCTCTAATTCTTGACTTTTAAAGTGATCTTTCGCTACCTGTATTTACTCTCTTACATCATCCTTTACTTCACAGATCAGTTTAATTATGTACATTCTAAAATCCTTTTCAGATATTTTCACCACTGTGAGGTTAATGGATTCTGTTATAGGAGTGTCTTGGTGTGCTTGGGGTGATTTGTTCTCTTGCTTTTTCATGTTGTTTGTGTGTCTACCCATCTAACAGCATGGATCTAAGGCAGTAGAATTTCTACCCTGTGGATTTAGAGTGTCCTTGAAGGTTTCCAATACCTCACTGTTTAGGGAGAGACAAATAATAATGAACAAAGCAAACAATTTACATCATTAAACCAAATAGTTCCTACTATGAGGTTTTATCACAATAAACATAAATGATATGATCAGTTATTGTCTATAATAAAAAAAGCAAGTTTTCAGAAGTGTTTACATTTTCAATTGGTGGACAGGGAAAGAACAGAAGTGATATAGGATGTGATGATTATGAGGGAGGAGGACAGAAGACATGTAAAAGATTAACAGAAGAGTGATACAGAGAACAATAGAAATTGGTCATTAGTAGAAGAAAAGAGAATCAAGGGAAACCAATAAGTAGGAGAAAAATGCATATAAAGCAAAACTTTTTTAAAATTAAAAATAAACGAATACAAAATAAAACCAAAATATACTCATCAAACATCCTAGTTCTCAAAAAAGTAATCCATGTAAAATAACTGGCTTCAAAAATATAAGAGATAAGAAGGAAAAAATTAGGAACTGTATAAATGTTCATGTAGAGTTAAGGTCACAATTAAAGAGCAAAAACAAATTTTAAAAAGGAAAAGAAAAAAATCTTTATGAAAAGTTAAAGAATTATTTTTGTTGGAGTTCAAAATATTCTCAGCTTCTCTTCTCAGCAGTTTCAGGTCTGATCTTCTAGAGTGAGATGCCCCACCCTCTGGATTGCGGGAGTGAGAGAGGTAATCCCACAGACAGAGTTCCTGGAGGCAGGGTTTAGACTGAGATGGGCTCCAGGCTGTTGGCTGAACTCTAATTGGTCTGGATATTTTAAATCAGTACACATCCAGTGTCCATGCTGGTCCATGCTGGAAGACTTTACCCCAGGGATCTCCCCTCTATTTCACTCATGTGGTGGGGGAGACAATTCTTTGTCCCTTGTATCACCTGCAGACCCTACCTTTCCTGGTCTCGCCTTCAGTCTCCAATTCCTCCCACCCCTGCCTTTCTGAATTCCTGGCCAGACACATCTCTCCTAGCTGGTCCCATGAGCAGTTGGTTTGTGAGGGAAGAGGTAGAGCCAGCTGGTTTTCTGAGAGGAGGTGTACCCTATCTCCATGTTTGATTTTCTTCTGGTGACTTCAGCACACTATGTTGTCCACAGTATGTTTACTGGGCCTGTATTTGGGGCCAGACTCGGGTTTGCCAGGAATCAGCTTTCTCCATTGCCAGTTCCCAGGCCAAAGTTTCGGAATGGTTCCTTCCTTTGTCTTCTGCACACCGCCTGGAGAGATGGCGTTTTTTTCCCCACACTAGGATATCATGCAGTAATTCCTTCAGTTTTGTTGGGCAATGACCTTGATCTCTAAACAGTCTGTACTTGAACAGGCCTTGGGCCTCCCAAAAATGAGGGTTCCTTATCCCTCTACTATGCCCTCAGCAGGACCTCTCTGGCTAGTCCCTTCTTTTTTTTTTTTTTTTTAACCAACCTTGTGGAGAAACTGTCCCCTTTCTTGGTTTCACACCACGGAGCAGCCAGGAACACAATGTTTTCTTTTCCACCATCTTGGATCTCCTCTTGAGAACATATTTCAAATGCATATACACACTGGAAGAAATCCATCTAAATGTGTGTGTTTAATCTCGCAACCTTCTGAGTACTGGATGTTGTATTGGTCAGCTTCTTGTCACTGTGTCAAGTAGGAACAACTTAGAGAAGGAAAAGTTTATTTGGGGTTCAAGATTTCTGAAGTGCAGTCAATAGTCATCCAGTGTCATCACTCTGGTTTCAAGCCCACTACTTCTCCCTCTACTTCCTTTGTGAATTGAAGGAGAAAAATATTTTCATATGAATTGTCAGAATCCAATCCTAGGAAGAGTCAGAGAGAGCACCACTATTGCAGTCAAGCTTTTCTATCTCAGAAAAGATGCTTATCCTGGTAATTTTGGAACATCCTAAAATTCCAGTTTTCTAGACTACAAATAGAATTAGGCACAATAATCCAGACATTCTTTGCTCTGAATATAGAGGTATGAGAAAACTAATTCTTACAGTGTGAAAGCTTCCATTTTTGTGAGAAAAGTGAAATGTTCACCAAACCAAGAAGTTTCCATATAACAGAAATAAACAATGACATGTGACATGGTTTCAAAACTAGGGAGTGTGACTATCTTCTCAGTGGAAAGTCAATGTGTGAGTACGTGAGGATGTCATCACTGATCATTTATTTACAAATCCAGTGCCTTCTCCCACTGGGCACAGTAGCACATGCCTGTAATCCTAGCTACTCAGGAGGCTAAGGCAAGAGGATCCCAGGTTCAAGGCCAGCCTCCACACCTTAGGTGGAACTGTTCTCAAAATAAAAAATAGAAATGGGTGTGAATGTAGCTCAGTGGTAAAGAGATTCTGAGTTCAATAATCAGTACTCAAGAAAGAAGAAAAAACAACCTCCTGTTGTTCAGCAGCTGGTCATATGTGTCTGTGGACAGTGATAGAAGTCTGTCCTGCCACTGCAGAGCTATCAGGAGTCTATGAAGAGGAGGCACAGCCAGGCACAGTGGTACACTCCTGTCATTGTAGGAATTTGGGAAGCTGAGGCAGGAGGATCACAAGTTCAGAGCAGCCCCAGCCACATAGTGAGGTCCTAAGCAACTTAGCAAGACCCTGTCTCAAAATAACAACTAAAAAGGGCTGGGCAGGTGGCTCAGTGCTTCCGTTAGGCCTCTGAGTTCAATCCCTGGTACCAAATAACTAAAGTGACTCAAGGTGAGAGTGTCTATGGTGAATATTAAGGTTTAGAAGGATGGACAGTTCCCACACCTCATGGAGGGGACACCTGGGCATTTTGACTTCCAGAGTGAAATCCTTAGGTTTCCTGCTGCAGCACCAGGGAGTATCCCACTCTGTGGCTCCATTTTCTTGGGTAGTGTGGCCCTCAAGCTTGGGAATATGCTTACTTCTCTGACTCTAGTTCTTCCTTGTGGCCTCCTGTGAAGAAGGCTGCTGCTACTTTTTTTTTTCTCCCCTGCAGTACTGGAGATTGAACTCAGAGGTGCTTAACCACTGAGTCACATCCCCAGCCCTTTTTTATTTTTTATTTTGAGACGGATTCTTTCTAAGTTGTTTAGGGTCTCTGTAAATTGCCAAGGCTGGCTTTCATCCTTTGATCCCCTCTCTCAGCCTCCGAGTTGCTGGGATTACAGTTGTGTGCCACTGTGCCTGACATCAGGCTGCTTTTCTGAGGCACCTCAAATGTTTGCTTTTATTCCCTCTCCCTCTTGATTTTTTTTTGGGGGGTGGGGGGGAGAATGTTGTTGCCATATAACTCTAGTTTCTCCAGGAATTGAATAACTATTCTCTGGTGAGCAGAGTGAATTGTATTCACCTTGTTTTCATACATGAAAATGGGTAAATAGAAAAGGCAGGAGAAAGCCTTGGCCATGAAGCCACCTCCTCTTCCCAAATGTCTGAACTCTGACAGTATGAGCCCCTCCCTTCTCTTCCATTGTGTCCTGCCATAGTCTGGGCAGATGTCCCCTTCTGAGGTGTTTCTGTGGGGTATCATCATGGCACAGTGGTTTGAAACTGTAAGCGTCCTTGTGACCCCAATTACTGGGGGAGAAACAGTGAGGAGACAGTGATAGTTCTGAAAAACCTGGATCAAATTCTGCTTAACCGCCGGGCGTGGTGGCGCACACCTGTAATCCAAGCGACTTGGGAGGCTGAGTCAGGAGGATCGCGAGTTCAAAGCCAGCCTCAGCAATTTAGCGAGGCCCTAAGCAACTCAGTGAGACCCTATCTCTAAATAACATACAAAATAGGACTGGGGATGTGGCTCAGTGGCCGAGTGTCCCTGAGTTCAATCCCTGGTTCAAAAAAAAAAAAAAAAAATTCTGCTTAACCCACTCTGCATATATTTCAATGAGATTGACTCCAGTGCATCAAAATAGGTTGGAAATTATAATCTATTATCACATTAAATAATATTAGCTAGTAAATTCCTCATATGCTTCTATATTACAAAATTATATTGAATGCTATGAGTTTTTATAGGTATTCCAGATCTGGGATGATGGAACATAATGGATTAAGTGCAATAATCCTTGAGGTTAGGTCAGGTCCAGGAACTGGGAAGAAGCTGGATCTGGGAAGGGCTGTAGCTGGAAACCATCTCTCAGGTTCTATTCAGTCAAGTATAGGTTCTATCCTGCTGTCACTCAGGGCTCAGGGGCGGGTCCTAGATCACTAGCCAATCAGAGACATTGCGGTGGGGCTGCAGGAACTATCCAATCAGAAGAGTAGCTGGAAGAGGGCGGAAATCTTCCACTTTAGAAGAGTTTTTTTCCCTGTAGTCACGTTAGTAGGTGTCCCGTTAGTAGGTGTCCCGTCCGCGCTGCGAAGGGGGCCTCTGAGAAGCTCAGCCTGGTCACTGTGTCCTCGGCCTCTGAGGGCCACCCGGGAACCCTAGCAGGCAGGGAATGGTGAGTGCGGAAGCGGGAGCGGGTCTCCATGAGGCGAATGGACGAGTCGCTGTGGAAGGACCCGGGGCTCCGGCGTCCCTGCGGCGTGTGCGTCCGAGGACCGCTGGCCACCTCGGTCCGGGTCCTGCGCGCTTTGCCGGGCGGGAGCGTCCGTGGGTCGTGTAGCCCCCGCAGCCCCGCGTCCCCCCTCTGCCGTGGCGGCGGGAGGGTCACGGGGAGACTGGGACTCGGTGTGAGGTGGGATGGGGGGGAGTTGTGGTGCGGTCCCCGGTCCCTCCCTGCTGCTCAGGTCGACCTGGTGACCCTGAATTCTGTAAAATTGGGGAAGCCTGTTCTCAAATCCGTGAACCGTGTCCCCTTAGTCCCAAGCTTCTTGAGACTGGAAGTGAATATCTACACAGATGTGTCCCCACTGTACCACACAGATCCCAAGGGACAGCAGCGCGTTCGTGCGGTTGTGGTTGGAGGAGGCGGGTAACGCGTTGCCCTCTGATTTAAGTCGTGTCTCTAGACTGTTTCTAGATGACGTTGGAAAGCTTGAAATGCTGATTGACGTGGGGCATGACTTCCTTTGAAAGGAGTAGGGCAGTAGGAGGAGAACTTAACTTTAAGGTCTGCAGGCGTTCCAAGAGGTTGAAAAATGGCTTTTCCTTATAGAGAGGAACATACTGTATTAGAAATAGCAGGGGACACAGCGATGTGAGCGGTGGGATCCTGATGTTAAGGGAACCATTGTTAAAATGGGCCCACTGTGCAGACCCCCACATGTTTTCACTTATAGAAGGCACTTTACCTGCAGCCCAGTCTGGCTTAAGGTGATAGGATGTTACTTTCCTCAAGGAGCTACCTGTTATCTGCAATGGAAATGCTGATAAGAACACAAGTTACTTGAAGGGGGTGACATTTGTGACCCTTACACAATCTGATCCTGAAACTGAGAGAGAAAATTTGGATAATTTCCCCTCTCTGTAAAATTTGTAAGAACTGGTTCCAATTGGAACCAGTCAGCATGGGCCAAAGTGACCTAGAGTTTTCATGGCAGTGAGGACTTGAAAGTCTGACCTCATCCTGCTATCAACCAAGAGTCAAGGGGTGGACCTTGGGAGAACTCTGAAAACTTCCCTGGGACACACACCACTACCCCCAAATAAAACTGGAGTGCAGGAGAGGCAACATGTGCCTCTTCTGTCTGCATCACCCACTCTACCTTGAGAATATCCTCTTTTCTCCTTTCTTAGTCCTTCTAATAAACTCATGTCTGTGACTCTGAGCCACGTGTGTGAAATCTTTCTGACTGAATCCCAAAAATTGGGGTTTGAGAAGGAGATGATACAGAATACAACATCAGCTCCTAGATCTAAAAACAGTTTACCCTAAGGTTAGCAAGTTCTTGGGGTGAAAAAAAGGAAGGGTGTATGCTCAATCTGTGTGAGGGTGGGTCAAAATACGGGGGCCTGATGAAGGAGAAAAACTTAAAGAAAGTTTGATATCTTGAACTGATCACTTTTGAGATTTAAAAGAAAATGGAATTTAGGCTGGAGATGTTGTTCAGTGGTAGATCACTTGAGTTCTATCTCCAGCATCAGAGGCAGAAAAAAGAAAAGTAGGAATTTGGAAGTTGTATGTTTGGCCTTGCTGTTGATTCAAAAAAGGTAAGAAGGCAGGGTGCAGTGGCAGTCACCTGTAATACCAGTGGCTGGGGAGGCTGAGGCAGGAGAATCATGAGTTGAAATCCAGCCTCAGCAACTAAACGAGGCTCTTGCAACTCAGAAAGACCCTGTGTCTAAATAAAATATTAAAAAAAGAACTGGGATGTGCCTCAGTGTTTGAGTGCCCCTGAGTTCCATCCTCAGTACCTTAAAAAAGGGGGAGGAGTACATCATCTTAGTATAATAAAACCTGTGTTTCATTGCCTAGGGCATATTTGCAGAACGTGTTGTGAGGTGGGGTTTTTTAAATCATCGCTATTTATTGGATTACATTCTTTGGGTAAAATTCAGCATCTTCCGCTGTTTGCTTTAGCCTTCAGGGAATTGATATAGTCAGAATGTAGTTTTATACCTGAAAATGTTTGTGAATGGCAGACTGAAGGACAGTCACCTTTGGTTTCTGCCTCCTGGAATGAAGAGTTTATGAATTTGAGACTTTTTTGGTTGTGTGATGTAGTTTCTGCTTTTTCTTTTTAATCTTTGTCCCAGATTGTGGCACAGAGGGCTAAAACCCTTAGGATTTCCTGTGTAAAAGGAGTTTTGTTGGCTCTTGATGATGAGCCCATTTCAGGTAATCTGTGAATTTATGGTGATGACATCACTGAGGGTGTCACCAATAGATGACTTTCGAATGAGGACTGGTAAACAGAAGAGCACACTCATGTTTTGGTCTGGCACCTGCAGTGAGGACAGTGTAGGTGGACCAAACTCTGACCTTATGGAATCCTGCTCACTCTTGTGTCAGACTTGAATTGTAGGAAAGCCAGCTGGTATTGGAGACTAGGTTGGTGTTCAGCAAACACCACACATTTGGTGTCAGAAAGATTCCATGGGTCCAAATCCACAACTGACTCAACATATGTGAGTGGTCACTGGTTAGAATTGAGCCTATGGAGCAATGAGCCTTTCCACATTGGAATGAGGGTAAAGTAGGATGTGTGGAGGTCCCAGAATTCAATATTGTGGCTTCTCACTCACTTGTGGGAATGAGCCACCTGTGCTGCATCTGCGCTGTGAGAGTGGTCCCTAAGCTTAGGAATGGGTTTAAGGTTCTGAGTGTGGATTCCCTTGGGACCTGCAGGTGAAGCAGGCTGCTTCCCTGAACTGCTTCCTTTTTATTTCCTTCATAGACTCTTATTTATGTACAATTCCAGTGTAGTTGAGCATTTAAGAGTATTCTTCCATGATTTGAGTTTCAAATTGGGCTTTCTTGGTTGAACCTCAGGGCTAGAATTATGGTCTGAAGAAACAAAAAGAATTCTTGAAATAATTGTTTCAATTCCATTTCAATAAGAATATCAACATCCATGGAACCATCATGCAGGTGAATAAATAGTCTGTGGTCAATTCTTTTGTGTCTCACTGATGTCACCAAGTTGTGCATGCAGAGGTGACTGCAGGGTGGATTTTTTGAGCATCCTTTATGACTTAACCACATGTTCATTACAAAACTTGGTTTTGGCTCATTTAAATTTTGAATGAGTTAGTATTGCTTTTTGCATACCATGTATTATGCTACAAAGGGCTTTTTAAATTTTTTGTAAGTCCTTGCCTCCATATATGATGGCAGGTAAGGCTATCACTGAACTAATACATTCATTCATTCCACTGCCTGTGGAACTTGGGTTGCTTAAAGTTATTTCTGTGATGTGACCAATATTCTTGATTTTGTCCCCAAGTGCTGCTGTATTCAAATTTTTTTTTAAAAGCATGGTGAAAGAGGGCTTGGATTGTGACTCAGTGGTAGAGCACTTGCCTAGCATGTGTGAGGCACTGGGTTTGATTCTCAGCACCTCAAATAAATAAATGAATAAAATAAAGGTCCATCAACATCTACAAAATATACATAAAAATTTTTAAAAAAAGAATGGGAAAATTTTGCTGGTGTGTAGATAATGGATACATTTCAATTCAGTAGGACATTGTGCTACTGCATGAATTTATTATCTGACTTTACGAGTCCTTTTTGTTTTTCTTGTACCAGGGATTGAACTCAGGGATACTAACCACTGAGCAACACTGCCAACCCTTTTTTGTATTTTATTTAGAGACAGGGTCTCATTGAGTTGCTTATCTCCTTGCTAAGTTGTTGAGTCTGTCTTTGACCTTGTGATCCTCCTACCTCAGACCCCTGAGCCTCTGGGATTACAGGTGTCCACCACAACACCAGCGGTGGATGTGTTTATTGTGATTTGTCAGCACTTGGAATGATCCAATCTATTTATTTTTCTCCATCTACCAATACACACCACCTCTGTATGGTTATATCTTATTTATATTAATTACCCCTTAGCACTGAGCATTTTTCTTGTGTATTCACATTTTGTAAAATCATTTCTTTCTGTCTTCTTGTGCTATATAAGTGGCATTTTTTGTTTGACGTTGAATTTTTTCTATTTGATATTATACCAAAATGATGAATTTCTTTTGCATATTAAGCTTATATATGTCAGCTAGCCTTTCTGCAATCCCATATTAATTACAGGAGTTTTCACTGGTTCTTTTGGATTTTCTGAGTAGGCAAAAATGGCATATGTGAACAAGGTATTTTTATTTGTTCCTTCTCGGTCTCAGTGCCTATTATTTTTCTTGCTAGCCTTCTATTCTCTCTGCATCTGTGGATTTGATCTTAGGAATTTTGTTGTCACTTTTTTTTTTTTGATGGTTTTGGGCATTGAACCCAGGGCATTTTGCATGCTAGACAAGCACTCTGCCAACTGAGCTATATCCCCAACCAGTAGTTTAGCTTTTTGAGATGATAAATTACATTAATCAATTTTGTAAATGTTCAGTCATTCTTACTTAAGCTAATTCCCACTTGGTTTTGTTGTATCATTCTGTTATACATGAATAGGTATAATTTGCCATTTTTTGTTGAGGAATTAAATCTTTTTTGTAAGAGGATCTTTGTTTTTTGGTACCAGGAATTGAACTCAGTGGTGCTTAACCACTAAGCCATAACTCCAGCCCTTTTTTATATTTTATTTTGACACAGGGTCTTGCTGAGTTGCTTAGGACCTTGCTGAATTGGTGAGGTTAGCTTTCTTCTTGGGATTCTACTGCCTCAACATCCTGAGCTGCTGAGATTACAGGAGTGTGCCACCATGCCCGGTTAAGGGTTTATATTTTTGTTTCTTGTTACATGTCTAGTTTTTATCTTGGCCTTGTGTGCCTGATAGCATCAGTTGTTAAGTAGTTCTTCCTCTGTTACTTGGAAGAGATTGTGGATGGTTATTGTCATATTTTCATTAGATCTTAGAATAAACCAGTGATGTCATGTGGAACTGATCCTTCTTGTTTTTGTCAGTTGTTATGATTTCAGCTATGTTGTTTTTTCCTGGTAATGAGAATAGAACCCAGAGGTGCTCTGTTAATGAACTACATCTCAAGCCTTTTTTATTTTTTATTTTGAGATAGGGTCTTCCTAAGTTGCTCAGGCTGACCATGAACTTGTGATCCTCTTACCTTACCCTCCCAAGTTGGGGATTACAGGTATTTGCCACTGTGCTCAGCTTGTTTCAAATTTTTAATACATGTGGCCATATGTATTATCATATACACGTAGTCACATAGTCATATGTATTATTGTATATCATATATCACCATCATTTGTTTATCTTTCCTCATGAATTCTTATATATTTTTTCTTTCTAGGAATTGGTTGATTTCTTCCAAATTATTCAATTAATGGGCATAAAATAGTTCTTATTATTCTTGGAAGTTCGTTTAATGTCCATGGCATTAGTCAGGGATGGCACCTCTTTCATTTTAGAGATTAAGTTTTATGCATTCTCTTTTGTTTTAGTTAGAAAAATTATTTGATTTTGCTGATTTCCTCTATTGGTTTCCAGTTTGTAATTTTATTGATATCCTCTCTAGGTATTTCACTCTGCCTTATTTAAGAACACCTTGCGCTTGTGTGTGTGGTTATCTAATGTAGAACATTAGACTGTTGAGGTGAGGTCTTTCTTCTTTTCTAGTATGTGTATTCATTATTTTAAATCTCTAATCATGCACTGCTTTTTCTGTATCCCACAAGTAGTGTTAAGATGTTTGTTCATTTTCACATATTGAGAATTACTTAAACTTCTTTGGAATTGTTTCCTTTGATGCGTGTGTCATTCAAAAGTGTAATGAGCAATTCCTTGGAGATTTTCCATTTTTGTTTCTTCTATGGATTTCCCATTTCATTCCAGAATGATCTGAGGGCAATTGTGTACAATTTCTGTTCCTTTAGGTTTGTTAGGGTATGTCTTGTAGCTCTGACCATGGTCTGTGTTGGTGCATATTATATGTGATCTTAGAGGAATGTGCCCTCAGGCTTGGGATATCGTTCAGTGGTAGAGATCTTTACCTAGCGTTTGCAACACCTTGGATTCAATCATCATGTCTGCAACAAAAGAAAAGTAAAGGAAAAGATAGAATGTGAACTCTGTAGTATGTTCCACAGTGTCAAATGTCTCCATGTATGATACTGTTGATTTCAGCTATGTCTTTCCTGATTTTCCGCTTTCTTGACCTATCATTTACTGTTGGAGGCATGTTGAAATGTCAGTTTATAACAGTGGATGTGTGATTTTCCTTTCACTTCCATGTTTCTGCCTAATGTGGTTTGATACTCTGACTAGGGGAGTATGTATTAAGGATTGCCATGTCTTCTTTGAGAATCAACTGCTTCATCATTACTTAATCGCTTTATTTTTTATTATTTTGTTGGGGGTACAGCTTGTTTAGTCTCAGTATAGCTTCTGCAGGTGTTTTTGTATTGATGCTAGAATGATAACTCTGCATAACTGTATTCATTTTGGTCTTCAAATTGATCTCATTTTGAAAATATTTAAACATTTTTAATTGACAAATTGAATGCATTTATAATTCCAAACATGATGATTTCAGCACACCTGTATGCCCATCTACCTGGGAGACTTAGGCAGGAAGATATCAGGTTCAAGATCAACTTAGGCAATAGTGAGCTCCTATCTCAAAATAAAAATTTTTAAATGACCTGGGGACATGATGGGGTCATGACCCCATCAGAATGCTACTGGTTTCAATCTCCAGCACCACCAAACTAATTAATTAATTAGTTAATTAATTAATATATACATATGTATGGCTTTTAAGCATGTGTCCTTGTCAAATGGCTAAATTGAGCTAATTATTAGATACATTCCTTCACATACATATCTGTTCTATGGTGGGAACACTGTAAATATGATCCCATAGTTATTTTCTAGGCTGTAATAAAATGGTCTTAACTGTAGTCACCCTTAATTGTAGTCACCATGTTATATAAGGGGTTCCCTGAACTCATTTGTCCTAGCCCAGGCGTACTTTTGACTCCCCACTCTATGCCTTTACGGCTGAAATGTTTTTTTCTTATAGAGAACACAAGGTTGTGTGTTTTTTTCTAATCTACTTTGCCAGCCTCTGATTTCACAGTTATCAAAATCTGTTTACAACTAAGCTAGTCAGTGTTTAAAGCAAAAATAGCCAAGATGTGGACAGACTTCCAAGGATTAACAATGCTTCTTATTAAGCAGTGATGTTAAGCATCAGAGAGGCACATTTTGTGGGGAGAAAATGGGGGGCAGGCCACCATGAGGTGTGGGTTTTATAGGGTTTCGACAGAGCCAGATCAGGGGAGTAGTTAGTTACTTTTGACAGGCCTCTTTTTGGCAGGCAGTAGGGACAGATAGGGAAGTTCCCAGAGGCTTATTGTAGTGGGGATAGCAGGTTCAGCCATAGGTGGGGCCAGGTGAGATTCCCTTTTGCTCTACCCATTTCCCCTTCCTGCCTCTCTGTGGCTATGGCCTGGGCTTTCATTTTATCCCATTGCAATAACAAAAGACTCTAGTTTACCAGAGGTATCTCCCCACACACATGGAAGGAGGCTGGGCAGGGGAATAGCTGAAGATGTGCTAGTGCCCTTGGGCACCATTCTCCATGTCCTTCAAGTGGTGCATGCCTGTAATCCCAGAAGCTTTTGCGGCTGAGCAGGAGGATTGCAGTTTGAAGCTAGCTTCATCAATTTACCAAGACCCTGTCTCAAAATTGAAAAATAAAAACGAAAAGATGTAGCTCAGTGGTAAAGTCCTGAGTTCAATCCCCAGTGCACACCCCATTTCTGTTTACAACTAATCAAGTGCACTTTAAAAAAAAAAAAAAAAAAAAAAAACCGGGGATTGAACTCAGGGACACTTGGCCACTGAGCCACATCCCCAGCCCTATTTTGTGTTTTATTTTATATTTTATTTTATTTTATTTTATATTTTATTTTATTTTTATTTTTTTGGTACTGGGGATTGAACCCAGGGGCACTTCAACCACTGAGCCACATCCCCAACCCTATTTTGTATTTTATTTAGAGACAGGGTCTCAGTGAGTTGCTTAGGACCTCGCTAAGGCTGAGGCTGGCTTTGAACTCGTGATCCTCCTGCCTCAGCCTCCGAATCGCTGGGATTACAGGCGTGCATCACCATGCCCGGCTCAACTGCACTTTCAAACAAGAATGTACTCTCATTCGCCACAGCTATTACTACAATTTTACTTTTTTTAAAATCGAGCACACACTGGTGCTTTCCATATTTCCTAAATCACCAGGTTCAGCTGGCCGGCAGAACTCGGGAATGGAGCCCTGCGGGCGTGTGATTGGCTAGAGCCAGGCCTCACCCCCGACCTCGCCCCAAGTTCTGGCCGTGTAGTTGCTGCGGCCTGGAGGAAGCCTTGGCACTCGGAACCTGCCCGGCCCTAGTCTGTGACTTGCAGCTCAGCTGCAGTCATGGTCGCAGATGCTGCTCGCGAGCGCGATACCGCGAAGTGCTGCTCCAGCACAAGTTAGACTGCAAGTCCCTGGAGGCTTACCTAAACCGTCATTTGCCTGGCTTTGGGGCAGAGCCCGAGGCTACGTTGACGGTTACTCAGTACAGATCAGGGAAGTCCAATCCAACATTTCATCTGCAGAAGGGCTTTCAAGCATATATACTCAGGAAAAAACCACCAGGTTCACTCCTTCCTAAAGCACATAAGATTGATAGAGAATTTAAAGTCCAGAAAACCTTGTTTTCTATTGACTTCCCTGTTCTCAAGCCTTTACTGTACTGCAAAGATGCTTCTGTCATTGGAACAGAATTTTACGTGGTGGAACATGTACAGGGCCGAATCTTTCGTGACTTTACACTTCCTGGAGTTAGCCCAGCAGAGCGCGCGGCCATATATGTGGCCATGATAGAAACACTGGCTCAATTGCATTCTTTGAATTTCTTTGAATGTACCTCCAGGTACAGTCGTTGCACCTGGAGGGATATGGTCCAGGTGCTGGGTACTGCAAAAGACAGGTCTCAACCTGGACGAAGCAGTATCAAGCTGCAGCACATCAGGACAGCCCTGCCATGAAACACCTGAGTGGCTAATGAAAAACTTGCCAGATAATGACAATGAGAACAATTTGATTCATGGAGATTTCAAGCTAGATAATATCATTTTCCACCTTAAGGAGTCTCGAGTTTACAGCAGTTCTGGATTGGGAACTTTCAACCACTGGTCATCCTTTGTCAGATTTAGCTTATCTTTCTTATTCTACTTTTGGCCAAGGACAGTTCCAATGGAATACCATCGATGGAAGAACTGATTTCAATATATTGCCACTGCAGGGGAATTAATTCTGTTCTTCCTAACTGGAATTTCTTTCTTGCACTTTCGTATTTTAAATTGGCTGGAATAGTGTAGAACTTTCAGTACCAAATTGCCACAGGTTGATACTACTGGAAAGTTGTTTGTACAGACTCGAAAAGGCCAGGAAGTTCTTATGAAGGTGAAGCACTTCATGAAGCACCACATTCTTCCAGCTGAAAAGGAGGTGTTTGAATTCTGTGCCCAAAATGAAAATTCAGTACAGAAGTAGAAGCAGCCTTTAGTGATTGAGAAACTCAAGACATGGGGAACATGGAGGTGCTGCACCTATATGGAAGTGAAGAACAGAAGCAGCAGTGGCTAGAGTCTCTTCTTCAAGGGGACATTACCTCTGCCTTCTGTATGACAGAACCTGATGTAGCTTCAAGTGGTGCCACAAATATTGCTTGTAGCATCGAGCGACATGGAGATAGCTATATAATTAATGGCAAGAAATGGTGGAGCAGTGGAGCTGGGAATCCCAGGTGTAAAATTGTAATTCTTTGGGGAAGAACTAAAAGTACTGAGTCCAGATAACTTGCATAGAGGGCATCTTGAGATCCATTTCAACTAAGTGTGAATTCCTACCACCAATTTAATACTAGGTGAAGGTAGGGGATTTGAAATTTCCCAAGGTCGCCTTGGACCTGGCAGAATCCACCATTGTATGAGAACAATAGGTTTGGCAGAACGTGCTTTGAAAATCATGTGTGAACGGCAGCACAAAGGAAAGCCTTTAAGAAGAAACTGTATGAACACGAAGCTGTGGCTCACTGGATTGCTGAGAGCCGCATTGCCATTGAGGAGATCCACTTGTTGACCTTGAAAGCCGCCCACAACATAGATACTCTGGGCAGTGCTAGTGCCAGAAAGGAGATTGCCATGATCAAAATGGCTGCCTCACAGACCCTCTGCATAATCAGTGACTGAGCCATCCAGGTGTGTGGAGGTGCAGATGTTTCCCAGGATTTCCCTCTGGCTAACATGTGTGTTGTAACAGGAACTCTGCGCCTAGCAGATGGACCCGATGAAGTGCACCTCTCAACAATAGCCAGAATGGAGCTGCTGGACCAAGCCAAAGCAATGACAGCCAGGACGTGAGGAGGGCAGCACTGCTCCATCCTTCTGGGAGAAACATTCCTCAATCTGCTCCAACATTTGAGTCTTGCATTTTTGCAACAGTTTGAGAACAGAATTAGTGTTCAATTGTGGTGAAGATTTTAGCCTCTATTTTGATCAGTGGGTTTTATAATTTCAAGGGTCACACAAATATGTTAGAAATTCTGTAGCAGTTATTAGGTCTAGTAATTTTAAGTGGTTTAGTATGTACTTGTTAAATGCAACTTGTATTGAGATCATGAAGTAAATTGGCGAACCATTTCTAAAACATAGGCATAGAAATGGTTTGATGTTTTGAATTTTAGGAATTAATATAATTAAGTAACTTCAGTAATATTTTACCCTGCTTTTAAAAATATATAGTTGGATCGCTTTTTAAGACTGTTTTTTGGGGGGTTAAGTTTAACATCATGTTGTAATCTTTGCACTGCAGAAAAACACATGGTTGAGTGGGTTGTTTAGAATTTGTGCAGTTCTAACCTTTTCATGATGCAGTGGAGACCACTTACGTCTTCAATCTGAATGCAGCTGACAGTTGATAAGAAAGCATGGTATATTTTAAGAAAATAAACTAAGAACGTTTTACTTGTTTATGAAATGTTAATGAGAACAGTGGACAGTTTGAGCTGCAAGAAAGTTCTTCCATTTTGTTAAGAGGTTAAAGAGTCTGCTCTGAGTGGCCCCGTGCTGACAACAGCAGCCTATGCAGACTCCTTGTGGCAGTTTCGTCAGCTGTCCCACACAGTATAGCTGTTGGCCACATGTGACTCTTGAGCATTCTAAATGTGGCTAGTGAAACTGAGGAACCGAATTTTTAATTTAAAAAAATTTAAATTCAGTTATGGGGAACACTTTTAAGTATGCTAGGAATGATCTGATTATGTGAATATACTTTTTCAACTGTAAATTTTATGAAATCTTAATACAGAGAAAGTATTTTGATTCAGAATTTGACATCCAAATAAGAAAACAGAGTAAGTGTAAAATACATACCAGATTTTGAAAACTTAGCATGAAAAACATCTCAATATCTTTTTATATTGATTACATATCAAAATTGCAACTTGGAAATATTGAGTTAAATAAAGTATATTATTAAAACTTTTTAAAAAATGAAAAAAAATTAAAAAAAAAAAGAGTGTACTTTCACAAACAGTGCATGTGCCTTAGTTTGTTCTCAGGTCTCTTTCTCATGCCATATATAATTGCTTTCATTCATTTTACCTGTCATCAGGTATAACCACCAGGTAGATTGTTGATATTATCATTTTGAAGAAACATCTGTTGATCTACATAGGAATAAAGTTTTTATTATACTTCCAGTTAATTTCTTTCCTAATATTCTTTATGTGAATAATCTTTTTGATTCTCTGTAGAGAAATTCTTTCTAAAAGACATATACTGGTGATATTCTCACAATGTTATTCTTCATTCTTGTCCTTCAGTCCTTTATCTTCATTTTCGTGGATTCTTTGTTCTCCTTGCTACGGTGTGCCATGGAACACCTATAGTGATGGTTTTACAGAAGTTGTACTTTGAACCTGTGAAATTTCTGTGTTATTCTTTTGTTAACCTCTAAGTTAGTGTTGATATCATGTTATTCATACATCACCCTGGTGACCTTGAGTTCTTTCCCCATGGTTGCCTCTACCAGTCTGAGCATAGTTAAGCGAGTTGCCTGAAAGTCTGTTTCTACTAAGTTCGAAACCTGAGGTTTCTCAGGAATGACTTCTTTCAGTTCATTTCTTTTTCCACTGTTAAGCCCTGTCTTCCTCTTTTTATTTATTCTTTGTGTTGTTACTTTTATTGAAAAGTGGACATTTGAATAACTCTAATGGTAGCTGTGAAAATCAGATCCTCCTTTTCAGATTTGGGCAGGAATATTAAAGATATTGAAATTGCTTTCATCCCCTTACTTGTAGGTTTTGGCAACCTTCAAACTCTAGTAAATGTCAGTAGAGTACATCACGTTATCCTCAATTCAGGTACAAACCTTTGATTGAATGCTATGATCTTCAACACTTACATTTCATTTAGCTTTTTACCCAAACAAGGACATGGATCTTTCAAACGTAATGTTTTATCTTGAGATCATCATGTTTAGGTATACTTTTCATTCATATACTCAATCATTTTTACTCTATATATGAACATATTTGTGTGGGAGTTGCAGTGGGAATTGATCCCAGGGTCTTGCACATGCTAGGCAGCTGCTCTGCTACTGAACAACATCCTCAGTCCTCATCTTTTTTTTTGTTTTGAGACAGAATCTCCCTGAGTGACTCAGGCTGCCCTGAAACTTGCAATCCTCCTGTTTCAGCCTCCTGAGTAGCTGGAATTATAGGCACGGGCCACCATACACACTAACCCTTTTGTATTGCATATATTGCAGAAATTTTTCTTCTACTTTGTAGTTTCTCTTTTACCTCCATATCCCTAGATTTCAATTGCTATGTGGATTTTTTTTAGGGATTGTTCTTTTTCTTATCAGAAAAGTGCATTCCTGTGTGCAAAAGGCATTTGACTGTGACTTGTGAAAATCATTCCAGTAATGTCATTCTGATTTCAATGCGTAGTTTGAATTTTGTCCTCGCAATATAAGGGGAACACATGGCACACCCAGGTAGACAGATACTTTTTTGTCCCTGTCTGGACTGTTAGAGAGTTGGGGTGGCTGTCACTGTTGTACAATACCCGCTGTGTCATGAATCAATTTTGCATTCACATGTGAGCACATGGAGTGCTTTTTTCTTTCCCATGATCTGTTTATTAATCTTACTGTTAGTAAAATAGTGCTTTGAATACTGTAGTTTCAAAATGTTTTGTGTGTATTAGTCAAATGTCTTGTTCTGATGGGTTCAAATATTGTTAGACATTTATTATGCAAGAAGACTTAATAAACTAGTTTTGTTTTCCTAGGAAAAGGTTTGCTGTTGGCATTTCACAATTTTACAGATAGGTGTGAGGTGATTGTTGGTGACACTGAGCTCTAAGAACCTGTGCCATCCTTCCCCTTATTATAGTTTTCTTCTCTCCAAACAAACTAGTGATTTTTTTCTAGTAGCATATTGAATTATCCCTTGTAAGTCTTAGTCATTATTTAATTCTGGTTGCTGTATAAGAAAGCAAGTGCAAACCTGAAGTGTCACCTCTAGTGGGATCAAAAAAGTTGTGCTGAATTCCCTGAATACGTTGTAATGAAGTTTTTAAATTTTTTTGCTTGTTTATTTATTTATTTATTTATTTATTTATCTATTTAGTACTGGGAATTTAACACAAGGGTGCTTTACCACTGAACTGCATCCCCAACCCTTCCTTTTACTTTTCATTTTGAGACAGGGCCTTCCTAAGTTGCTGAGGGTGACTTTGAACTTGTGATCCTACTACCTTAGCCTCCCGAGTCACTGGGATTACAGGTATGCACCATCATGCCCAGCTGAAGAAGTTTTAAATATTACCTAACAGACCAACTCATTAGAGATTGATCACCCAGAGTGTATTTGCGGGACTGATGAGATAGGGAACCTCTGAGGAGCATGTCAGAATATCACAAACATGGAGAGAACCAACAGGACTTAAACAGGCTGGATTTTGATGGGATAACCTGCTTGGGAACCCCAATTCCCTTCTTGCAGTTAAGCTGGTGAGGTCCATCCCAACAGTAGTTCCCATGAAAGGCCCCAGCTTCATGTCTTAAACCCATGACCTAGGTCACTCTACCCAACCCCCCTGGGAAGGTTGCACGACCTGCCCGGAGGTCGTTAAACTGATAAACAGGTTGAGAAAGAACAGGGCGGTTGGGAAAGAACAGATCATCGTCTGAAAACAGGGACTGATAAGCAGGAACCATGAAGATAGCAAAAATTTCCGGGAACATAGTACGAAAAACAACCTTACCCTTTAGGTGACCTATATGCTGGATTCAAAATAGCCAATAAGAAACCTGTTGCTTACCGCGCGCGCGAAACCTGCCCCTTTACCCTATAAAAACCTGTACTCCAAAGCCCGGTGTGCCAGTTCACCGAAGCTCCGGCTGAGGTTTTGCTGAGCACCCGCAGGCACCTGTGTACCAATAAACAGCCTCTTGCTCTTGCAGCCAGTGTCTTCGCGTGATCTTCCTTGGACAGGGGGACGGAGGGTCTTTCATCTGGAGCTTCCACCGAGATCGGTGTTCTTGCTGCCCCAAATCCCTGCCCGAGGAACCTCTGGAAGACCTACTGGGAGGTAAGCTGGCCAGCTCGAGCTCGTTGTCGTGTTGTCATATTTCTTGAATCTCTGCATGTCTGTTTCCACATCTCTTGAGCGCAGCGTTAGTCTGATCACGCGTGGTCACTTTGTACTTTGGGCAGCCCGAGAAGGAGTTGACAAACTCAGACTTCTCCCCTGCCACCCTGGGAGACGTCCCAGGGGACCTAAGTGCCCGATTCTTCGGGATTCCACACGTATCCGAGGGATACATCACCTTGTTTTTTTGGCCGGAGGGACTTACGCTCTCCGACACCACTTGGTACTTTCGGTTTGTGCCGAAGACGCGCAGCGTTTTTGATCTGTTGTCTTGTCTTTGCTCTCTTGTGCCTGTTCCTTAACTTCCTTTCCGCTAGCGAGACTGAAATGGGGCAATCCATGGTAACCCCCCTGAGTCTCACCCTCGACCATTGGCAAGACGTCCGAAACCGTGCCAGCAACTTGTCGGTCGAGGTCAAAAAGAAGAAGTGGGTAACCCTCTGCACTTCTGAATGGCCAACCTTCAACGTAGGCTGGCCCAAAGAAGGGTCCTTTAATCCCGATCTTGTTTCACAGGTCAAATCCCACATCTTCATTCCAGGCCCTAGAGGACATCCTGACCAAGTTCCATACATCGTGACTTGGGAAGACCTGGTTTTTGAACCACCACCTTCTCTACCCCTTCTCTACCCCCTTGGGTCACCCCCTTGGGTCACCCCCTTCTCTACCCCAAAACCCCTCCTCTCTTCCCTTCCTAACGAGCCCTCCCTTCCCCCTTCCGCTCCTCTTATTCCAGTCCCTCCTCAGACCGCCCAAACCTCTAGACTATACCTATACTGGATAAATCCAAGCCCTCAGTTCCTCCTAAGTCAAAACCTCGGACTGTCCTTCCACCCGAGGAGAATACCTTGATAGACCTACTAACAGAGGAACCCCCACCTTACCATCCTCAACCTCTCCCCGACCCCAACCCTCATCCGGATTCCTCCGAGGAGGATGAGGAACCCCCAACTGCCGGGACCCTCCCAGACCCCTCTCCGATGGTGGGAAGACTCCGGGGGTGCAAGGAGCCTACAACTTCTGGGGAAACCTCAAAGGCTTTCCCCTTGAGACAGACTGGAGGCCCCAACGGTCAATATCAATACTGGCCTTTCTCTGCCTCCGACCTTTATAACTGGAAAACCCATAACCCTTCCTTCTCGAGTGACCCTGTAGCCTTAACCTCTTTGATTGAGTCCATTCTAGTGACCCACCAACCGACCTGGGATGACTGCCAGCAGCTTCTCCAGACTCTCCTCACCTCCGAGGAGAGACAAAAAGTCTTATTAGAAGCCCGTAAAAATGTTCCTGGGAACAATGGGCATCCCACCCAATTCCCCAATCTGATTAATGAGGCTTTTCCCTTGACGCGGCCTGATTGGGATTACAACACTGATGAAGGTAGGAACCACCTACGTCTCTATCGCCAGTTACTCATAGTGGGTCTCCATGGGGCTGGACGAAGGCCCACCAATCTGGCTCAGGTAAGACAAACTGTTCAGAGGGCGGACGAAACCCCTACTGGATTTCTAGAAAGATTGAAGGAGGCATATCGAAGGTTTACTCCTTTCGACCCAGATAGTGAGGAACAGAAAGGCAATGTCTCTATGGCATTCATTTGGCAATCTGCCCCTGACATTAGAAGCAAGCTACAAAGGTTGGATAATCTGCAGGATTTCTCCCTAGCAGATTTGTTAAAGGAAGCAGAAAAGATTTACAATAAGAGGGAAACTCCAGAAGAAAAAGAAGAGAGGATTAGGAAAGTACAGGAGGAAAGGGATTTGAGATACCGAGAGGAATTAAATAAGAGGGATCGAAAGCGTAATAAAGAAATGAGTAAAGTACTGGCCACAATAGCTCAGACAGGGCCACAAGAGACTAGGCCAGGGAAAGAAAGGGGACGAAGCAGGCCCCAAGTGGAACGCGACCAATGCGCCTACTGCAAGGAAAAAGGACATTGGGTAAAAGACTGTCCAAAAAATCCCAAAAGGCTCCCCAACTCAAGGAGGTACCCCAACAAAACCCCTCAACTACTAACTTTGGATGATGAAGATTAGGGACGTCAGGGCCAGGAGCTCCCCCCTGAGCCCCGGATAACTCTACAAGTGGGGGAGCAACCGGTAACCTTCCTAGTGGACACAGGAGCCCAACATTCAGTGCTGACGCAGGACCCCGGACTCCTAAGTGGAAGGACAACATGGGTTCAGGGGGCCACCGGATGCAAACTGTATCGATGGACCACTAAAAGAGGAGTCCACCTTGCCTCAGGTAAGGTCTCCCACTCATTCCTGCATGTGCCCGACTGTCCATACCCATTACTAGGAAGAGACTTACTAACCAAACTAAAAGCCCAGATTTGTTTTGAGAATGGAAGGGCCTCTATAAGTGGGCCCAACGGGGTGCCTCTCCACATATTGACTTTTAACTTGGAAGATGAATATAGACTATTTGACAAACTCCCCGAACTTGGCAAAGATATGGACTATTGGCTCAGCTCCTACCCAGAGGCCTGGGCTGAAACTGGGGGAATGGGAATGGCAATACGCCAAGCCCCCATAGTGATCTCACTCAAGACCACTGCAATACCTATCAATGTTAAACAATACCCCATGTCCAGGGAAGCTCACCTAGGCATTAAACCGCATATCAAGCGGCTCCTAGATCAAGGTATACTGACACCTTGCCGGTCACCCTGGAACACCCCCTTACTCCCAGTCAAAAAGCCAGGGACTCAAGACTATCACCCGGTCCAAGACTTAAGGGAAATAAACAAGAGAGTGGAAGACATCCACCCCACGGTACCCAACCCTTACAACCTCCTCAGTACCTTGCCTCCCACCCATACCTGGTATACTGTCCTAGATTTGAAGGATGCATTCTTCTGCTTGAGGTTGAGTCCCCAGAGCCAGGCCCTATTTGCATTTGAATGGAAGGATCCTGAGGAAGGACTCTCAGGACAATTGACCTGGACCCGGTTACCACAAGGATTTAAGAACAGTCCAACACTTTTTGATGAAGCCCTACATCAGGACTTAGCTGATTTCCGGGTAAGAAACCCCTCCCTAATAATGCTCCAATACGTAGATGACATTCTAATGGCGGCTCCTACCAAAGAAGAATGTACTGAAGGGACCAAAGCATTACTGCAGGCTCTAGGGCAATTGGGGTACCGGGCCTCTGCAAAGAAGGCACAAATCTGTCAGACGAAAGTTACTTACCTCGGGTATGAGCTTCATAATGGTCAGAGATGGCTCACCGCAGCCCGGAAAGAGACTATCTCGAGTATTCCCACTCCCCAGAATCCCAAACAACTACGGGAATTCCTGGGGACAGCAGGTTTTTGTAGACTATGGATTCCTGGGTTTGCAGAGATAGCAGCCCCTCTGTACCTATTGACAAAGCAGAACAGCCCTTTCGCCTGGACAAATGAACATCAGAGGGCATTTGACCACATCAAACAGGCCCTCCTATCTGCCCCTGCCCTGGGTTTACCGGACGTCACCAAGCCTTTTGACCTCTTTGTTGACGAAAAGCAGGGATATGCAAAGGGAGTCCTAACCCAGAAATTGGGACCATGGAGACGCCCAATCGCCTACTTGTCAAAGAAGTTGGACCCTGTGGCATCAGGATGGCCTCCCTGCCTCCGAATGATAGCGGCAGTAGCAATCTTGATTGTTTAGTAGCAGTTTAGTAGCTAAACTGACTCTGGGACAACCACTAACCTTGTTAACTCCACATGCCATCGAAGCAGTAATCTGGCAACCTCCTGACCGCTGGATCTCCAATGCCCGGCTTACCCACTACCAATCTTTATTGCTGGACACGGACCGAATCCGGTTCGGTCCTTTAGTAACTCTAAACCCAGCCACACTCCTGCCCCTTCCCGGGGGACCCGTCCCCCACAATTGCCAACAGATTCTTGCAGAGACCCAAGGAACTCGACCAGATCTGTCAGACCAACCCATGACGGACGCGGAGTTGGTCTGGTTCACTGACGGGAGTAGCTATTTGCTAGATGGGGAACGACGAGCAGGAGCAGCCGTCACCACTGAATCAGAGGTAATCTGGGCGAGCGCGTTACCGGGAGGAACATCAGCCCAGCGAGCAGAGCTAATAGCTCTGACACAAGCCTTAAAACTGGCTGAGGGGAAGAAACTCAATGTATCCACGGACAGTCGGTAGCCTTTGCTACCGCCCGTATCCATGGAGAAATATATCGGCGGCGAGGGTTATTAACCTCAGAGGGAAGAGAGATCAAGAATAAGACTGAAATCTTAGCCTTATTAAAGGCCCTCTTTCTGCCAAAGAGACTAAGTATAATACATTGCCCTGGTCACCAAAAGGGAGACCATCTAGAGGCAAAAGGAAACAGACTGGCAGACGAAACTGCTAGGAATGCAGCTTTAGGCCCCCAGCTCCTGGTGACTACTCTATTGCCCCAAAAGGCCACAAAGACTTCCATTGACCCTGATGAACAATGGGTGTACGAGGACAAGGACCTAGACATTGTACAAAACCTAGGGGCTAACTATAACTCAGCAGAGAACACCTGGGAATACCAAGGGAAGACAATAATGCCACTCAGGAATGCCAAGAAATTGATTAAGTCCCTGCACAGGCTCACACACTTAGGGACAAAGAAAATGAAAAACCTCTTGGATCGAGGGGAAGGAAATCTATACTTGCCCCATAGAGACTCTCTTACTAAGCAAGCAGTAGAAAATTGCCAAGCCTGTGCCCAGGTGAATGCAGGCAAGATCAACACAGGAGCCGGGGTACGGGCCAAAGGACATAAACCTGGGACCAATTGGGAAGTGGACTTTACGGAGATCAAGCCTGGTATGTATGGATACAAATACCTCTTGGTTTTTGTTGATACCTTCTCTGGATGGGTAGAAGCGTACCCTACCCGACATGAAACGGCCAAAGTTGTGGCAAAGAAGCTGTTGGAAGAAATTTTTCCGAGGTATGGTATCCCAGGGACCATTGGATCAGACAACGGGCCTGCCTTCACCTCTCAGGTAAGTCAATTAGTGGCCAGTACATTGGGGATTAATTGGAAATTACATTGTGCTTATCGACCCCAAAGTTCAGGACAGGTAGAAAGAATGAATAGAACCATTAAGGAGACTTTAACTAAATTAACGCTTGAAACTGGCACTAGAGACTGGGTGCAACTCCTGCCATTAGCTTTGTACAGGGCCAGGAACACACCTGGTCCTCAGGGATTCACCCCCTTTGAAATCCTGTATGGGGCACCCCCACCTGCTGTAAATTTCTATGAAACTGAGATCTCTGCTCTATCTACCCCTACCCTGCAGACCCACTTATGCGCATTATAGTTAGTCCAAAATGAAGTCTGGAAGCCCCTAGCGGCAGCCTACAAGGAACAACTGGAGAAATCAACAGTGCCACACTCCTTCAAGATAGGGGACACCGTCTGGGTCCGCAGGCATCAGAACAAAAACCTTGAACCTCGCTGGAAAGGACCTTACACCGTCTTGCTGACCACCCCTACCGCCATCAAGGTAGACGGCATTGCAGCTTGGGTCCACGCATCCCACGCGAAAGCTGCACATCCACAAGACTCCACCCCTGCACCCCAGGAATCAACATGGAGGTTACAACGCACCCAAAACCCACTAAAGATAAGGCTTTCACGCTGTTAATTATCTTAGCTTTGTTTCCCATGATGTCCTATGGCAGTCCACATGTATCCAGAAATCTAGTTTGGTTTATTCACAATATTGAAACTGGAAAGAAACTGGTCCTGGCTCAAGGGCATCATGCCCTAAATACCTGGTGGCCGGACTTGACTTTTGATCTTTGTAAATTAGCTGAAGGATCTTGGGAACACACTCAGAAAACCAAAGGGGACTCCTATCCACCCTGCAGATTCCGATCTTGGTATTTTTGCCCCGGGCGCGCCCGTACCTATCAATGTGGGGGGCCAGAGGCCTACTATTGTGCCTCATGGGGTTGTGAGACTAGTTCAAATGGGTATTGGCTCAAGGGAAAACCTAGAAATGACTACGTGCAATTTTCAGAGACAACCCCAGGTGAATCTAATGTAACTATCAGATTTACCCAGGAAGGAAGGAAACAGATAGCATGGCTCCAAGGGTACTTATGGGGGGTTCGTCTATACACTCGGCAAGGCGATCCAGGGCTCCTATTCCGAATTCAGGTAGAGGCAAAAGAAACAAAAACCCCAGTAGGCCCCAATTTGGTTCTTGGAGACCAGCGGGTACCCTCAGTCCCCGAACAGAAAGAACCCTCCAAGGCCGTACCCCCACCTACTAGCCCTGCGTCCACACCAACAGATAGCGTCCTTCCTAGAAGCCCCTTTGTTGAATCTCCTCCTCCAGGCACTGGGGATCGCTGTTGCGCCTAGTCCAAGGAGCTTTCCAAGCCCTTAATTCCACTAGTCCAGACAAAACCCTAGACTGTTGGTTATGTCTAGCCTCTAGCCCACCTTATTATGAGGGAATTGCCACCACAGCTAGTTGGACAAATAGTAGTACCCCTAATAGCAAGTGTTCCTCCCTACCTAGCTCTAAACTTACAATCCCTAAAGTCAGTGGGCAAGGCCTATGTATAGGCAAGGTACCTAGGTCACATCACTCCCTTTGTAATTAGACCCTCCCAACTCAGGACGGCCACCAATATATCTGGGGACCTAATGGGACCTACTGGGCATGTAACACAGGACTGACCCCTTGTGTGTCTACTGCCATTCTAAATGTCACAACCGATTTTTGTGTATTAGTCCAGCTATGGCCTAGGATCTCCTACCTACAATCAGAGTATGTTCTGGGTCACCTAGAAGGCCAAAAGAGGTACCCCCGGGAACCCATTAGCCTGGCCATAGCTCTGTTACTAGGAGTAGGGGGAATTGCGGCAGGAATCGGCACAGGAACAGCTGCGATAGTGCAGGGAAATCAGTACTTATATCTACAGGCCGCCATGAATGAGGACCTAGCTGCTATGGCAAAATCTATTACAGCCCTAGAAAAATCTCTTACTTCCCTGTCTGAAGTTGTGTTGCAGAATCGAAGGGGATTAGACCTACTGTTCCTACAGGAAGGTGGTCTTTGTGGGGCCCTAAAGGAACAATGCTGTTTCTATGCTGACCATACAGGAGTAATCAGAGAAACCATGGAAAAGGTAACAGAAAGATTAGCCAAACAGCAGAAAGAATTTGAGGCACAACAAGGATGGTTTGAACAATGGTTTAGTAAGTCCCCCTGATTGACTACCTTGCTATCTACTATAGCTGGCCCTCTGATAATTTTAATACTAATTTTCACCTTTGGGCCCTGCATCTTGAACAGACTAGTACAGTTTATGAAGGACCGACTTTCCACAATCCAGACTATGGTCCTTACTCAACAGTACCAAATGATTAAGCAAACTGATGAATACTCTCCATAACCGAGGCAGGATGGACAAATGGATATAGGATTCTATCCATGATAAAGAAAAAGGGGGGAATGAAAGGCCCCAGCTTCATGTCTTAAACCCATGACCTAGGTCACTCTACCCAACCCCCCTGGGAAGGTTGCACGACCTGCCCGGAGGTCGTTAAACTGATAAACAGGTTGAGAAAGAACAGGGCTGTTGGGAAAGAACAGATCATCGTCTGAAAACAGGGACTGATAAGCAGGAACCATGAAGATAGCAAAAATTTCCGGGAACATAGTACGAAAAACAACCTTACCCTTTAGGTGACCTATGTGCTGGATTCAAAATAGCCAATAAGAAACCTGTTGCTTACCGCGCGCGCGAAACCTGCCCCTTTACCCTATAAAAAACCTGTACCCCAAAGCCCGGTGTGCCAGTTCACCGAAGCTCCGGCTGAGGTTTTGCTGAGCACCCGCAGGCGCCTGTGTACCAATAAACAGCCTCTTGCTCTTGCAGCCAGTGTCTTTGCGTGATCTTCCTTGGACAGGGGGACGGAGGGTCTTTCACCCAAATACCAACAAAGGTCAAAGTTTGTTCTCAAGAATTCCTAACAATATGTTGTCTCAGGGCAGCTGTTGTTATATTTTTATTTATTTGGGGGGGGATCAGATGTTTAACTCCGGAGAGCTCAACCACTGAGTCAAAAAACCAGCCCTATTTTGTATTTTATTTAGAGACAGGGTCTCACTATGAGTTGTTTAGTGCCTCACCATTGCTGAGGCTGGTTTTGAACTCTCGAACCTCCTGTCTCAGCCTTCCAAGCCACTGGGATTAAAGGCATGTGCCACTGCACCCAAATGCTACTGTTATTAATAACATTACATAGCTGGACTTTGCTGAGAGAAGTGCTAGAGACAGATATACAAAGAGAATTGGAGTGACCCAGTGATACCGTCGCATATCGGTGACGAGTTCTGCTTCCTCCGGTGTTGAAGTATAACGCCAGAGAAGCACGCCAAGGCAAGCATTTTAAGCAGGTTTTATTTAAAAGTAGTAATACAAACTTCTCCCGAGTGGGAGAAGGGGGGCCACGGCTGGCTGATGTTCTGGAATCCCCAAGAAGTGAGCGCACCCTCCATCTTTTATAGGGTTAGGGTCTTCTTTTGTTCTGCCCCTTCCTCTGACCTTTCTCTCTCCTTCCTGCCCATATGGCGGTGGTGACACAGCAAAAAGGTGAGGTGGGAATGGCAGGGGGAAGGGCCACATGGAGATTCAGGTGGGACCTGGAGACATTAATTAGCAACTCCTTGCCTGCAGCCTTTGGGGAGGGGCAGTTAAGCAGGTAACCTTGGTGATCAGAGGGCTCTGGAGGCAATGACATTCCAGTCTCCCAGGGGTGTCTCCAACTTCCCAGACTTCATTCCTCAATTTGACCAGATTCTCTGATTTCTACACTAACTGCCTGTTAAATCTGGCTTCACCAGCACCATGGTGACTGTTCCTCTTCTCCCCGTTACTCTACCTATTAGGTGCAATCCAGCATCAGAATTGCTGTGTGAGAGGCTGTGAGCATGGCTGGAGCGTCAGAGTGTGACAACCAGGTGATGGAGTATTGGGAGGGCACAGTATCTTGTGAAACTCTCACAAAGTGAGTCTAGGTCTCCAGTGCTGTGTGTCTCACCTTCCTCCTGGGAATACCTCTGGGATGTTTTAGGAGTCAGTGACCTTTGAGGATGTGGCTGTGAACTTCACCCTGGAGGAGTGGGCACTGCTGGATCCTTCCCAGAAGCAGCTCTTCTGTGATGTGATGCAGGAAACCTTCAGGAACCTGACCACTATAGGTAAGGGTGACCTACTTTCCTCACTTAGTCAATCAGAGAACTGTTGTTACTTGGTAGTCAGTGCTGTTCCATGATCTGGAATATGGAAAGCCCACATTGTGGTGGTGGTGACATTATACAACAAATTTGCAAGTCTCTGATGGCTTTTATGTATTCTTGAAATAAGTCATAATGCTTTTTCTGGGTCTGCATTTTAGGAAAACAATGGAAAAATCAGGCCATTGATGATCACTATAATTCCAGAGGATATTTAAGGTAATTGAACTCCCCAGAGAAGGCAATGTCCCTCACAAATCTTGGAGTAACTTATAAAAGTTATAAAAAAAAAGGGAAATGATACATGCCAAGGGTCAAACTGATTTAATCTCCATTTTCTTACAACAGTGCATACAGGTTGAGCATCCATAATTGGAACATTTAAAATCCAAAATGTTCCTGTAGGGGCATCATACAGTACACTGACTTGATGCCACAATTAACACCTTCCAGTAGTTTCTTATATACAAACTGTGTTCCATACACAATTATTAGAAATGTATAAAATTGCCCTCAAACAGGACCCATTTTGAAGATATCTTACTACATCTTACTGTATATGCAAATATCACAAAATCCAATCTGAATTTTTTCTATTCATTTCACATAAGTAGTACTCAATTTTAATTAAATGTGATAAACACCTTGAGGGTTAAGAAAATACTTAACTCAGAAAGAGTATTAAGAACCCAAACTGGGTGTTGGTGCACACCTGTAATCCAAGCAACTTGGGAGGCTGAGGCAAGAGGACCACAAGTGAGAGGACTGGCTCAGCCCTTTAGTGAGGCCCTGAGCAACATACTGAGACCCAGTCTCAAAAAAAATATATACAACTTTAAAATGACTGAAATGTAGATTAATAGTAAAGCCTACATAGCATAAAACCAATTCTTCTGGTAAATCGTTAATAAACAAATCCTTAGTAATGTGCTTTTCATTCCTTGCAGAAATCAAGCAGTAGAGAGACTCTGTGAACAGAGAGAAGAGAGTCAATGTGGAGAAATCTTCAGCCAGATCACAGATCCTCTTCTAAACAAGACAAGTTCTTCTGGAGTAAAAATAAGTGAACACCATGTGTGTGGAGACGTCCTCAGTGCTGAGTCACCCCTAGCCATGCCCCTGACAGCTCACACTGGACACAAAGCACATGAGTATCAGGAACATGGAGAGAAGCCACGTGAATATAAGGAACATGGGAAAGCCTTGCATGATCGCCAGTGTTTTCAAAAGCATGAAAGAACTCACACAGCAGCGAAACCCCATGTGTGTAAGCAGTGCGGAAGAGGCTTTAGTTCTTACAATTACATTAAGAAACATGAACGAATTCACAGTGGAGAGAAACCTTATATATGCAAACAGTGTGGGAAAGCCTTTACTTTTCTCAATTCCCTTCAAATGCATGAACAAGTTCACAGTGGAGAGAAACCCTGTGTATGTAAGCAATGTGGAAAAGGCTTTAGTTCTTCTAGCCACATGAAAACACATGAACAAATTCACAGTGAAGTGAAACCTTATACATGTAAACAATGTGGGAAAGCTTTTCATTTCCCCAGATCCCTTCAAATACATGAAATAACACACAATGGAGAGAAACCTTATGTATGCAAGCAATGTGGAAAATGCTTTAGTTCTTCCTATTACATTAAAAAACATGAACGAATTCACAGTGGAGAGAAACCCTGTATATGTAAACAATGTGGGAAATCCTTTAATTCTTCCTATTACATTACAATCCATGAACGAATTCACAGTGGAGAGAAACCTTATGAATGCAAACATTGTGGGAAAGCCTTTTGTTTTCCCAATTCCCTTCAAATTCATGAACAGATTCACAGTGGAAAGAAACCCTATGTATGTAAGCAATGTGGAAAAGGCTTTAGTTCTTCTAGCCACATCAAAACACATGAACAAATTCACAGTGAAGAGAAACATGTAAATAAAGTGGGAAAGTTTTCATTCATTCTTATTAGGTCTGAAGACATGAAATAATGCACACCAGAGAACAAACCTATGTATGAAAGCATGTGGCAAAGCCTGCAGTGATCCCAATCTTTTCAGATAACATAAAGGAATTCACAGTGAAATTAAAGCATGCATGTGAGCAGTGTGGGAAAGCCTCCAGTCATTTCTCCACCCTTAAAATAAATGAAAGAATGCACACAGGAGAAACCCTGTGTGTGTAAGGAAAGCAGCAAAACCTTCATCCAGTTTACCTTCTCAAACAGTAAGGAACTCACACTTGAGAAACTCCATGAGTGTAAACAAAGTGAGAAATCCTTTACTGTTTACAGTTCCCTTTGATACCTTGAAAAAATGCACAGTGGGGAGGAACCTAAATGATGTAAGCAATGTGAGAAACCCTTTTTTCCCCAGATTCTTTCAAGTACATGAAAGAATACACTGGAGAGTAACCCTGAATACAGAAAAAAATGGGAAGTCTTTATTATCACATGAACTGGTTAGCACACATGAGAATGCAGGTGAAATCAATTGTATCTTTGCAAAAGATGTGGGGACACTTGTCATCATCTCAGTTCAGTGTACCCATACAGATGAGCACAGTATGCTGTTATGCAATGTAACCTTCAAAATGAGACGTGCAATGATCTCCATTTGATTCACGTTAGGAATCACAGTGGATCAAAACTGTGATGTGAATGATTCTTAGAAGAGAGGTGTCAGATGTAACAGTTTCAGAGTCCTATAAAAATTCCTCATGTAGCAGAATCCTATGCATGCAATTGATATGAAGAGCTTGATGCAAAATAATTTGTTTAGAACTGTCCAGAAAATATGCTACCTCGAGGACATGTCCGACAACTTATATTTTGTGTTCACCAATAATTCAATCTTAAAGTAGATCTCTGCACTGTGTTTCTGATTTGTATTTTTGAAAATAAAGATTAAGGTGAAACACTTCTGTGAGTAGGGGTTCAGCCATGTCCAGCATGGATGAGGGAAGGGGAGGACACCCTGGCTGTAAATCAATTACTAATAAACTTATCTATAAACACAAGAGCCAATACTCTTCAAATGGAAAGGGGGAGCCGGGCGTGGTGGCGCACGCCTGTAATCCAAGCGATTCAGGAGGCTGTCAGGAGGATCGGGAGTTCAAAGCCAGCCTCAGCAACTTAGCGAGGCCCTAAGCAACTCAGTGAGACCCTGTCTCTAAATGAAATACAAAATAGGGCTGGGGGTGTGGCTCAGTGGTCAAGTGCCCCTGAGTTCAATCCTCGGTTCAAAAAAAAAAAAAAAAAAAACAAACAAATGGAAAGGGGGTGTGGCGGATTGGGCTATACCAGATCTGACCTCCAACAAGATGGAGGACTCCACCTTTGTCTTTATTTATAGTCATATAGGTAAAGGGACTGGGACGGAAGGGGCTTCTGCAAGGAACAGGATGGGGTGAAGTTAGGGAAGCCATTTGCTTAGGAAATTTGCATATCCTCAGATGGTGAGCCACTCCATACAGGGCCATTTACTCCCTGGTGGTCTGAAACAGTCTCCCATGACTGTCAGTTCCTGGGAGTCAGACCTCTGCATCCCATGGCTCAGCCAAGTCTGATTCTGCTAGACATGGATGACTCCCCACATCTGAGTTTAATAGGTAGTGTATTTTAATCAAACCAGGTCATAAGCCTTCTAGCATTGGAGGCATGTTCGCTCCAAAGCAAATTGACGTGTATTTCTAATATGCCATTAGGCTTAATTTGTATGTAGTTTTTAAATAATGTGGTTAATGGGTCATTGAAGAATAAGTTTTTGTTCATTGTTGCCAATTTCCTGCTGACTTCACACGATGGGTTATGCATGCCCTTTTTAAAATATATACATAGAGATATATGTATATGTATAAATGTATGTTTCTTTTCAGAGGAAAAATGACATTTTTACATGGATTTTATGTTTTTCACAATTTGATGGCTTTTTTTTCCATACTATTGGTGCATGAAAATTATACAAAATGGTGATATTTATTTATATATATTTGCACATGCCCATGATATAGCAATAGATGTTTTTTTTCTTCAAACCAGATTTCCGTGCATGCTTTTTTAGTTTCTTTAATGTTTCCAAAAAAATACAGATTAACACATTAGGTTCTTTTAAAAATTATTATTGGAAACATTGATCATATTTTGATAGAGTACTTTTTGTGTAATATAGATCTACTCCAGAGAAAAATGATTTTTTTTCAGTTGGATACCAGTTCTCTTTATTTGGAAATTCAATTTAGACTTCCCTATCAAATTAATTACAGTTATCATCTGTACATTTCTTACAGCTCAAGGCCAGGAAAATCAAATTGTTGTGTCAGCCCTACACACTAGCTCATGACTCGAGACTTTTGCCCTTTTTTGTCTTTAATTTTTTTATTTGTTCTAATTGGTTATACATGACAATAGAATGCATTTTGACCCATCGTATACAAATGAGGCATAACTTCTCATTTCTCTGGCTGTACATGGTCTTGAGTCACACCATTAGTGTAATGATGCATGTGTATAGGGTAATAATGTCTGTCTCTTTCTACCATCCTTCCCATCCCTACCACCCCACTACTCCCCTCTGCACAATCCAAATTTCCATCATTCTTCCCTACCCAACCCCCACTATAGAGCAGCATCTGCTTATCAGAGAAAACATTCGGTATTTGATTTTTTGGGATTGGCCTATTTCACTTAGCATGATATTCTCTAGTTCCATCCATTTACCTACAAATGCCATAATTTCATTCTTCTTTAAGGCTGAGTAATAGTAAACATTTTCTTTATCCAGTCATCTGTTGAAGGGTATCTAACTTGGTTCCATAGTTTAGCTATTGTGAATTGAGCTTCTATAAATATTGATGTGGCTGCATCACTGTAGTACACTGATTTTAAGTCCTTTGGATATAAACTGAGGAGTGAGATAGCTGGGTCACATGGTGGTTTCATTCCAAGTTTTCTGAGGAATCTCCATGCTGCTTTCCAAAGTGGTTGCACCAATTTGCAGTTGGAGCAATAGTGAATGAGTGTACCTTTTCCCCCACATCCTCACCAACACTTATTATTGCTTGTTTTCTTAATAATTGCCATTATGACTGGAGTGAGATAAAATCCTAGAGTATTTTGTTTTGTTTTGTTTTTTTGTGGTGCTGGGGATTGAACCCAGGGCCTTGTGCTTGTGAGGCAGGCACTCTACCCACTGAGCTATGTCCCCAGCCCCTTAGAGTAGTTTTGATTTGCGTTTCTCTAATTGCTAGAGATGATGAACATTTTTTCATGTACATTGATTGATTGTATTCTATATATATATATATACACACACACACACATATATATATATATTTAGTTGTTGATGGACTTTTATTTTATCTATTTATATGTGGTGCTGAGAATCGAACCCAGTGTCTCACACATGCTAGGCAAGCTCTCTACCACTGAACTACAACCCTAGCCCTAATTGTATTTCTTCTGTGAAGTTGTTCAGTTCCTTAGCCCATTTATTGATGGGGTTATTGATTCTTTGGTGTTTCTTGACTTCTTTATATATTCTGGAGAATAGTGCTCTATCTGAGGTGTATGTGGCAAAGATTTTATCCCATTCTGTAGGCTCTCTCTTTACGTTATTTTTTCCTTTGCTAAGAAGCTTTTTAGTTTGAATCCATCCCATTTATTGATTCTTTTTTTTTGTGGGGAGGAGTACTGGGGATTGAGCTCAAGGGCACTCGACCACTGAACCACATCTCCAGCCCTATTTCGTATTTTATTTAGAGATAGGGTGCCACTGAGTTGCTTAGGGCCTTACTAAGTTGCTGAGGAATGAGGATTGAGAGTTTGAAGGCTGGATTTGAACCCTCTATCCTCATTCCTCAGCCTCCTGAGCTGCTGAGATTACAGGTGTGCCCACTGCGCCTCACTATTGATTCTTAATGTTACTTCTTGTGCTTTGGGAGTCTTATTAAGGAAGTCAGATCCTAAGCTGACATGATGAAGATTTGGGCCTACATTTTCTTGTTAGGTGCAGTGTCTCAGTTCTAGTGCCTATGTCTTTGATCTACTTTGAGTTGATTTTTGTGCAGGGTCAGAGGTAGAAGTTTAATTTCATATTGTTACATATGGATTTCCAGTTTTTCCAGCACCATTTGTTGAATAGGCTATTTTTTCTCCAATGTATGTTTCTGGCACCTTTGTCTAGTATGAGATACCTGTATTTATGTGGGTTTGTCTCTGTGTCTTCTGTTTTGTACTCCTGGTCTACATGTCTATTTTGGTGCCAATACCATGTCATTTTGTTACTATTGCTCTACAGTATAGTTTAAGTTCTGGAATTGTGATGCCCTCTGCTTCACTCTTGCTAAGGCTTGCCCTGGCTATTCTGGGTCTCTTATTTTTCGAAAAGAATTTCATGATTGCTTTTTCTACAGAATTCTATGAAGACCATCACTAGGATTTTAATAGGAATTGCATTAAATCTTTATAACACTTTTGATAGTATGACCTTTTTTTTTTTTTTTTTTTTTTTGGAACCAGGGATTGAAATCAGGGACACTCGGCCACTGAGCCACATCCCCAGCCCTATTTTGTATTTTTATTAGAGACAGGGTCTCACTGAGTTGCTTAGGGCCTCGCTAAGTTGCTGAGGCTGGCTTTGAACTCGCGATCCTCCTGACTCAGCCTCCCAAGTCGTTTGGATTACAGGCGTGCGCCACTGCGCCCAGCTTGACAATATGACCATTTTGACAATATTAATTCTGCCTATCCAAGAGCATGGGAGGCCTTTCCATCTTCTAAGGTCTTCAATTTCTTTTTTTAGTGTTCTGTGGTTTTCATTGTACCGGTCTTTCACCTCTTTTGTTAGACCGATTCCCAAGTATTTTTTGAGGTGATTAAATGAAGTAGTTTTCTTTATTTCTTGTTCAGTGGATTCATTACTGATGTATAGGAATGCATTTGATTTATGGGTATTGACTATATCCTGCCACTTTGCTGAGTTTATTTATGAGTTTTAGAAGTTTTCTGGGGGAATTTTTTGGATCTTCCAATTATAGAATCATGTCATTAGCAAATAGTGGTAGTTTGATCTCATCTTTTCCTATTCATATCCCTTTAATTTCTTTTATCTATGTGATTGCTAGAGTTTCAAGGATGATGTTGAATAGGAGTGGTGAAAGAGAAAACAACAACAGGTGTTGGCAGGGATGTGGGGAAAAAGGCACACTCATACATTGCTGGTGGAGTTGCAAATTAGTACAGCCACTCTGGAAAGCAGTATGGAGATTCCTCAGGAAACTTGGAATGGACGCACCATTTCCCACTTCTTGGCTATACCCAAAGGACTTAAAATCAGCATACTACAGTGATGCAGCCATATCAATGTTCATAGCTGCTCAATTCACAATAGCTAGATTGTGGAACCAACCTAGATGCCCTTCAATAGATGAATGGCTAAAGAAACTGTGGTATGTATACACAATGGAGTATTACTCAGCCATAAAGAAGAATAAAATTATGGCATTTGCAGGTAAATGGATGAAATTGGGGAATGTCGTGCTAAGTGAGATTAGTCAATCCCAAAAAACCAAAGGCTGAATGATATCTCTGATAAGTGGGTGATGATACATAATGCGGGTGGGAGGAGGCAAGAATGGAGGAAGGATGGATTGCATAGAGGAAAAAGAGGGGTGGGATTGGGGTGGGGGGTAAGAAGAATAACAGAATGAGACAAATATCATTACCCTGTGTACATGCATGATTACACAAATGGTGTGACTCTACTTCAGGTACAACCAGAAAAACAACAGCTGTATTCCACTTATGTATAGTGAATCAAAATAAATGTAAAAAAAAAAAAGATGGTCTAAATATAACACAAGAGTATCAAAAACACCTGAGCTACAAATATTTAACATTAAAAAACATTGTTTCAGTACAAAATGATTTTATATTGTTTATATTCATTTGCATAAAAAGAGTACTTATAAAATTAAAATGAAAAAATGAAAAAAAAAAGAAGTTGTGATAGAGGGCATCCCTGTCTTGTTCCAGTTCTTAGAGGGAATACTTTCAATATTTCTCCATTTAGAATGATGTTGGCCTTGAGTTTAGCATAGATAGCTTTTACATTATTGAGGTGTGATACTACTATCCCTAGTTTTTCTAGTGTTTTGAACATGAAAGGGTCCTGTATTTTATTAAACGCTTTCTCTGCATCTATTGAGATAATCATATGATTCTTTTCCTTAAGTCTATTGATGTGATGTATTACATTTATTGACTTTTGTATGTTGAATCAACCTTGCATTCCTGGGATGAACCCTACTTGATCATGGTACACTATCTTTTTAATATGCTTTTGTATGTGATTTGCCAAAATATATTGAGAATTTTTTAATCTATATTCATCAGGGATATTGGTGTGAAGTGTTCTTTCCCTAATGTGTCTTTGTCTGGTTTGGGTATCAGGTTGATACTAGCCTCATAGAATTAATTTGGAAGGGTTCCCTCCTTTTCTATCTCATGGAATAATTTGAGGAATATTGGTGTTAATTCTTTTTTGAAGGTCTCATAGAACTCTGCTGAGAATCTATATGGTCCTGGGCTTTTCTTTGTTGGTAGGTCTTTTTTTTTTAAAAAAAAAAAAACAAACAAAAACAAAACCTTTATTTCTGCAAAGCCAACCAAGAAGTGTTGACGGGAAAATGTGTGAAATTTATCCTTGTATATTCAGGAACAGCAAGCACTTAATTTGAGAAAATGAGGACTTGAATCAAAGGCAGTACCCTGCTACTTGCATTTTCAAACAATGGTGATATTCTTTCTTAAGCTTCATTCTTTTCTTCCCTAACAGCTACAATCTGATATAGTACGCAGCAGCTCTCTTGAAGGTGCTAGAATCAGAATCAGAGGGTAAAGAACACCATAAGCCATCCACTTATATTTCCTACTATGCAAGGCCTTTTCGGTGCTTGATAAATCCAGCATTCAGGTAGCATTACATCCAACAGAAACACCTCTCTGGGTTTGGTTCAAGATCCTTGTCCCTCCAGTTCTGATGTTGTAACATCTGACTCTTTGTCATTGCACATATTTTCAGCCATTTGCCATATCTGCATGATGTTATCCTTGTCAAGCACTGAGCAAATGACCCAAGGCTCATGGGGGTTCCAAATGAAGTCTGAAATCCTGGCAGTGTGTCCTCTATGAATGAAAAGGAATTCTAGAGGCCCATCTTCTGCCTCTTCTGCTGATTGTTCTTTTCCACTTTCACTTAAATCCCACACATTCAGGCAGTGATTAGTACCACTTTAAACCAGAATAGCTTCATTATGTGGAGACCAGTGAACCTGGAAAATTTTATCCTTATGGGATTTGAAGGTTTTAAGTGACACAGGTCCCACAAAGCTATAGAGTTCCCCACAGAGCCGGTTGCTAGAATAAACTCACTGTAGGGATTGAATGAGAAGCTGTTGACCTGGGTGGTATGCACATCCACCAAGTGGCCCAGTTTAGAAATGGTATTGGACCTGGTGTCCCATATCATAAGTTTCTGATCATCAGTGACAGGAGATGCCAGGCCATATCCTCTGTAACAGCAGAGTGGCCAGCGAAGATCGCTTTAGCTTCCACAATTTTGCCTTTCTTTGGTCGTCCATTTATATCCCACAGACAGACAGTGTGGTCATCAGATGCACTTAGGAGATGTCCACTCAATTTTGAATTCCAGCATAGACCATATCCTTCCTTTTGATGACCTCTTAACCTAACATCAGGATTATGTTCTCCACTTGGAACTGATTTAGCAAGACGTTTTGTATAGTCAAAAACAACACATCAGAACATGTTGTTTTTGCAACAATGATGTGAGGGTTCTGTGGCAAGTCAGGAGCACGGTTTACTTCTCTTTTGTGATTAATTTTAATTTCACATTCAATTTTTCTGGTTACACAACCAAAGCCACCAAATTCACCCTTTTCACTGTCACAATGAGAAGCATCAAATTGTGTATCATCATTTGGAATATGAACTTGAACCACCACCAAAGGATTCAGCTCATCAGATATATGAGTCCCCAACACTACTCAATGAAGGGCATAATCGTTTCCTTCTAGTTAAGTCACTGCAGGAAGCCACTGAACCATAAGACTGGGCCACTGAAGAGCATGGGTCATAACCAGGTCATACAGAAATGGTGTGTTCTTCCAGATTTTGTATTCTTCATTGATGACATGCCCCTTGACAATTGCATCAAACATCTCCTTACTCACCGTCTTCCATTGGGTCGTTTGCCTCTTGTTGCCTCCTTGGATCCCTCTCGCTAGCCAAGAGCAGCCTGATCAATCACTGGCACTCCTAACTCTGGAAGCCTGATCCTTGTCTTGCTGCCTGGTGCTCCCCCCGTTGTGTCCCTCTCTCCTGCCTCTTCCCTGCTTGTGGGTACCGAGGTCTGAGGCGCTCTTCTCTTTCAGTTGGTAGGCTTTTGATAGTTTCTTCTATTTTATTGCTTGAAATTGATCTGTTTAAATTTTGTATGTCCTCCTGCTTCAGTTTGGGTAGATCATATGTCTCTAGAAATTTGCCAATGTCTTTGAGATTTTCTATTTTGTTTGAGTATAAATTTTCAAAATAGTTTTTAATTATCTGCTGTATTTCAGTAATGTCTGTCATGATATTTCCTTTTTCATCATGAATTTTAGTTATTTGTGTTTTCTTTCTCTTTTCATTAGGGCAGCTAAGGGTTTATCAATTTTATTTATTTTTTTCAAAGAACCAACTTCTTGTTTTGTCAGTTTTTTTGATTGTTTTGTTGTTTCAATTTCATTGATTTCAGCTCTGATTTTAATTGTTTTCTGTCTTCTGCTTTTGGTGTTGATTTGTTCTTTTTCTAGGACTTCGAGATGTAATGTTAGGTCATTTACTTGTTGACCTTTTATTCTTTTAATGTATGAGTTCAATGCAATGAACTCTCCTCTCAGCACTGCCTTAGCATTTCAGAGATTGATATGTTGTATTGGTGTTCTCATTTACCTCTAAGTATTTTCTTTATTTCCTCCCTGATTTCTTCTGTTAATCATTCATTATTCAATAGCATGCTATTTAGGTCCAGGTGCTGGAGTAGCTTCTATTTTTTATTTTGTCATTGATTTCTAGTTTTATTCCATTATGATCTGATAGAATTCAGGGTAATATTTCTATCTTTTTGCATTTGCTAAGAATTGCTTTTGTGGCATAACCTGATCTATTTTAGAGAAGTATGCATGTGCTGCTGAAAGTGTGTTCACTCAGTGATGGATCAAATACTCTATATATGTCTGTTAAGTCTAAATCATTTATTGTATTATTTAATTCTATAGTTTCTTTGTTTAGTTTTCTCAGTGGTGAGAAAGGTTGTGTTAAAGTCACCCAGTATTTTTGTGTTGTGGTCTATTTGATTCTTGAAATTGAGAAGGGTTTATTTGATATACATAGATGCTCCATTGTTTGGGGCATATATATTTACAATTGTTATGTCTTGTTGATGTTTGATTCCCTTAAGCAGCATGAAATGTCCTTATTTATCACTTCTGACTAACTTTGGTTTGAAGTTCACTTTGTCTGATATGAGGATAGGAACTCCTCCTTGTTTATGTAGTCCATGTGAATGATATGTTTATTCCCAACATTTTGCCTTCAGACTGAAGTATCTCGAAGATAGCATATTGTGTCTTTTTCTTTAAAATCCATCTGCCAGTCTATGTCTTTTGATTGATGAGTTTAGGCCATTCACATTCATGGTTATTATTGAGATATAATTTGTATTCCTGGTCATTTTGTTTCATTTTTGTTTTTTAACTTCACTTGGTTTCTCCTTTGATTGACCTTTCCTTTAGTGTAGTTCTTCTCTTTGCTGATTTTCGTTGTTCTTTTTCATTTCCTCCTCATGGAATATTTTGCTGAGAATGTTCTGTAGTGCAGGCTTTCTTGTTGTGAATTCTTTTAACTTTTGTTTATCATAGAAGGTTTTTATTTCATCTTCAAATCTGGAGCTTAATTTTGTTGGATATAAAATTCTCAGTTGAGCCAGCCGTGGTGGCGCACACCTATAATCCCAGCACTTGGGAGGCTGAGTCAGGAGGATTGCGAGTTCAAAGCCAGCCTCAACAACTTAGCGAGGCCCTAAGCAACTCAGTGAGACCCTGTCTCTAAATATAATACAAAAAAATAGGGCTGGGGATGTGACTCAGTGGTGGAGTGCCCCTGGATTCAATCCCCAGTTCAAATAAATAAATAAATAAAAATAAAATAAAGTATTAGTCACCTTTAAAAAAATAAAATAAAATAAATAAAAATCTCAGTTGTCATCCATTTTCTTTCAGAGCTTGATATATGTTATTCCAGGACCTCCTGGAGTTGAGGGTATGGGTTGAGAAATAAGCTGAAATCTGATTTGGTTTTCCCCTATATGTAATTTGATTTTTTTTTTCTCACAGCCTTTAAAATTCTATCCTTATTCTGTATGTTAGTCATTCTCATTATAATGTGCCTTGGTGTGGGTCTGCTGTAATTTTGTACATTTGGGGTCCTGTAAGCCTCTTGTAGCTGATTTTCCATTTCATTTTTAGATTTGGGGAGTTTTCTGATATTATGTCATTGAAAAGATTGTGCATTCCTTTGGTTTGTATCTCCACACCTTCATCTATTTCAATAAATTTTAAATTTGGTCTTTCATGTTATCCCATATTTCTTGGAAGTTCTATTCATGGTCTCTTGCCATCTTCTGTATGTGTTTGACTTTATTTTCAATATATTTTGTCTTCATTTTCTGAGGGTCTGTCTTCTAAGTGGCCTAGTCTTTTGGTGATACTTTCCATTGAATTTTTAATTTGGTTTATTTTTCCTTCATTTTGAGGATTTCTGCTTGATTTCTTTTTATAATATGTCTCTTTAATGAAGTCATCTTTCACTTCCTATATTTTCTCTAAAGAAATACCATCCTTTATTTCAAAGATTAACTATGTATTTTCCAAACTCCTTCTCTGACATTTCTTCTACTCTGTTGTTATGGATTCTATTGGTGGAACATCTTGGTTTGTTTAAGACAATTGGTTCCCTTGTTTTTTCATGTTGCTTGTGTGTCTTCTCACTTAGTGGTATGGATCTGAGGCAGTTCAGTTTCTACCTTGTCATCTTATAGTGTCTCTGAAGGCTTCCAGTACCTCACCTGTAAGGGGGAGATCAATATTAACAGCATCCAATGCAAACAATATACAGCCTTAAACCAAATGACTCCTATTAAGGCATCTACAGTTTTGTTGCAATAAACAAATGATGTGTTCAATTATTGTCTACAGTATAAACAGTAGGTTTGCTAAAAGGGTTTACCATTTCCAATGATGGACAATGAGGGAATGAAATAGTGTAAGATGTGATGTTTATGAGGGAAGAGAAAAGATAGAGGTAAAATTTTATAGTAAGAGTGAGGGAGGAATTAATAGATGTTGGCTGTTAGTAAGAGAGAAGGGAGAAAGAGAATCCAGAGAGACAGATAGGTAAGAAAAAAAATAGAGTTTTTAAGAGTAAAAATATAAGAATACATGAAAAACTGTAATATATTATTCAGACATTCCATTCCTCAATAAATTAATGCATGAAAAATATTTGGACTCAAAGATGGTAGAAGTGTGAGAGAGAGGGCAAAAAAAAGAAGAAAGTCTCAATGGAAAATTGAATGATTGCTTCCATTGGCTTCCCTCCTCCACCAGTAGTTGGGGTTTTCTGAAGTTTGATGATAGCTTCAGCCTGGTGGTTGCCCAACTGTTTGGGTGGGTAAGTCGATAGCAAGATGTCCTCACACCCTCTTCCAGTCTTCCCACATGTTGTAGCTGGCCCCTTCTGTCCCTGCACAGTTCAGGACTCACTGAGCTGGAGAGAGCCTGATTTTTCTCCCCCCACAAAGGAACTGCCCCTAGTCTTCAGCTTTCCACAGGTTTGCCAGACCCATACTGGCCCATGCAAATCCAGCGGCAATCTGATGGACCTGGACTTCAGCTTCCCCAGGCTCTCCCTTGCTGCAGTCCCAAGATCTCAATGACCTTTCAGCTTGCAGAGAGACCACCAGGCATGTGCTCACATAAAGGAATGACCCTGCAAAGAGACAGCCACATGGCAGCCACTAGCACATCCAGCAGAAAGACCTCAGGTGCATCCAGATCTGTAAGTACCCAAGTATGTCTCCAGACCCTGACCAGTGTCCCCAGACTGAGGCAGCGGCACCCCAAGATGGCAGCGATTGTGGCAGCAAACCTACAGGCCCTGGCCCATGTCCCAAGATGGCAGTGACCGCTTGTAACCAAACCTGCAGGTACTGTGACAATGGACTTCCAGGCAACAGCAGGCAGTAGGTGATCCACTGGCAGGCTGTGGGCAGTCTACAGGCTAATGGCAGATGATCAGTGGGTGGACATCAGGCAGCAGGTGATGGGTAGGCGAAAGGTGGGCAAACAGGCAAATGGCAGATGATAAGGGGCAGTCAGAGAGAAATCTGTGTTCAAAATGTGAGCCATCTTGGCAGACAAAGGGGTAAGCAGTAGGAGATCAGTGGGCAGTGACTCCTGCCTCTCGGAGAAACAATATTTCCTCTGCTTGAATTCCCAGACACAGAGCGAGAAGGAATGCAGCCTTCCTCTAGTCCACCATATGAATCACTAACTTTTCCCCTTTTTTAGCAGTTCTGGGCATTGAACCCAGGGATGCACACTTTCTAAGTAAGTGTTGTACTACTGTGCTGTATCCCCAGCTCCAGTTATTTTATTTTGATAAACAGTCTAAGTTGCCCAGGTTAATGTCTAATTTGCAATCCTCCTGCCTTAGCCTCCCAGGAAGCTGCATTTAGGCCTGTGCCACTCACCCCAGCTTATTAAGAGACGGTTTACTAGGACATTTAAAACTAGAGTTTTTAAGCACGCCTGTAATCCAAGCGACTTGGGAGGCTGAGTCAGGAGGATCGCGAGTTCAAAGCCAGCCTCAGCAACTCAGCGAGGCCCTAAGCAACTCAGTGAGACCCTGTCTCTAAATAAAATACAAAATAGGGCTGGGGATGTGGCTCAGTGGCTGAGTGTCCCTGAGTTCAATCCCTGGTTCCAAAAAAAATAAAAAATAAAAAAAAATAAAACTAGAGTTTTAAAACGGAAGAAAACAAAGACTGACAATAATGTATCTTTTTTCTGAAACATATTTATACACTGTTTTATCTCACATTCCAATTTATCTGATCTTATTAGACCAAAGGCATCTATTTGGTTGAGGATGAATTACAAATATTTTTACGGAAATCAGGAAGAGAAGGAATTTATGATTGTTGACTCCCAAAATAAAATTTTTAAAGTTCTCAGTTATAAGATAGTATTAAAGTCTATCAGAATAGGATACTACTTTTTTTTAAAGTTGCTCAGGCCTTGCTACATTGCTGAAGCTGACTTTGAACTCAAGATCCTCCTGTCTCAACCTCCCAAGTGCAGGAATTGCAGGCATGCTCCACCATGCAATGTGCACTGTGTAAGATCATTTTAAACAGGGCATTTATTTGAGACAGTCTCAGGCATTAAATGTGGGGTCAGTTTGGCTTTTTTTATACAGATATATTTATTATGCTTTGGAATTTTTTTGTGTGTGTGGTGCTAGGGATTGAACGCAGGGTCTTGTGCATGTGAGGCAAGCACGCTACCAACTGAGCTATTTCCCCAGCCCACATGCTTTGGTTTTTTAATGAAAATGTATTTGGACGGATCAAGCAGTGGTGGAGTAAGAGAGTTTCAAAATTGTGAATAGAATATGTCAAATCCCAGGCAGAGACAGCTGGTGACAACCATCAACTGGGAAGATGAGGGAACCATGGAAGCCAAGAGAAAAGGGAAGAATTCTCACCAGAATACTTGTTCTTCTTATCAGTTTGTTCATATGAAAGTAATAGTTTGATGGCATACAAATGATGAACAGGATGCCTGGAAAACTAGACATTTCCAGAGGTTAATTGTGGAGACCCTCAGGAGAACCAAACAAAAACCTATTAATTATTCCAAGGTATCCAAGATTATACAAGACCCTCAGGAAAGTCCCACTATTTTTATGGAGGAACTTAGAGAGGCAATGAGACATACCACTGTGGATCCTGAATCCACAGACAGCTGTCTACTTTTAAAAAATAAAATTTAGGGCTGGGGTTGTGGCTAAGTGGTAGAGCATCTGCTGATCATGTGTGAGACACTGGGTTCAGTCCTCAGCACCACATAAAAATAAAGGTATTTTGTCCATTTACAACCAAATTTTTTTTTGGGGGGGGGTACTGGGGATTGAACCCAGGGCCTTGTGCTTACAAGGCAAGCACTCTACCAACTGAGCTATATCCCCATCCCACAACCAAATTTTTTTTTTTAAAGAAAAGATAAATTTATCATTGTCAGCCCCAGACATTCAGAGGAAATTAGAAAAATTGGCATATGGCCCTGATCAATCCTTAGATGATACATCCCGCCTTGCAACTTCCGAGTTTTCTAACAGGGATCAGAAGGAAAAGGAAAGGGAGTATAGAGACAGGAAAAAGACTGGGGTGCTGGTCATGGCCCTGAGAGGAGTAAGCTTCCTGGATAAGAAAAGAGAAAAATGGAATGAACCATGAGCCACAAAAGGGATTTATTTCCCTTGAGAAAATGAGGGACATTTCCAACAGGAAAGCCCATGGCCAAATGGCCACCTCTGGAACCCTGTGCTAAATGTCAAGGTAATCATTGGAGGAATGAATGTCCTTGGCAATGTAGGTCCTTGACACCAGACTCCTCCACACAGGCCTGATGAGGCCCAGGTCAATTCTAATAACTCTTGTAACTCCTCTCACCATGCAGGACCTCTGGTTATGCTTCTCCATAGAGAGCCAAGAGGTCAGTTTCCTCTTGGATGTTGGCACCAGCTTTCTGTTCTCACTCTGACTCTGGGCCTCTTTCCTCTAATGCTATAATGGTGCAAGGGGTGTCTGAATGGCCTATTACCAGAAAATTTACTCCCCCACTTGGTTGTGAGTGGGATGGGATGATGTTTTCTCATGCATTTCTGATAGTCCCCAGGTACCCTATCCCTCTATTGGAGAGGAATTTACTTTCAAACTCCAGACTCCCAAGATGAATTTAGAACCACTGTTTACCTCTGTTAGATACAACATAAACCCTGAAGTCTGGGCCAATGAAGGCAAGGTTGGATGGGCAAAAAATGCATTCCCAATTAAAATAGTCTTAAAGGATCCCTCTGTATTTCTGCATCAGAGACAATACCCCTGGCACCCAGAGGCAAAAGGAGCTTATGGGAGATCATTCAGAACCTCAAACAGCAGGAACTTCTGGTGCCCTGCAACAGCCCATGCAATACACTCATCTTAGGAGCTCAAAAGTCTGGTGGGGAATGGTACCTAGTCCAACACCTTACAAAAATCGATGAAGCCATTGTTCCCCTCCACCCTGTAGTTCCTAACTCATATACTGGGTTATCTGAGATCCCAGCTGCTGCTGCTGCCTGGTTACTGTATTAGATTTAACGGATGCCTTTTTCTCTGTACCTCTAGACTCTCAATCACAATATTTGTTTGCCTTCAAGGAACCAGATGTGGATCTCCATCACCCTGACAGTGTGCCCCTCAGGAATTTAGAGGTAGCCCTCCCTTGTTTGGACAAACTCTAGTCAAGGACCTAGAAGAATTGAGAGATAGGTCATCTGTGGTTCTTCTCCAATATGTAGGGGACATCCTACTGAGTTCCACCACTCAGGAGGAATGTCAAAAGGCCACTACAGCACTCTTAAACTGATAGAGGTTATAAGGTCTCAAAAAGAAAAGCTCAATTTTGTCAACAACAGATTTAATACTTGGGATTAAAGCTGTCTCAGGGAATCTGCAAGCTATGGAAACAGAGCAGAACCCCCATAGGGCCATACCCTCCACCTCAAACAGGAAGACAATGTGGAGGCTTCTTAGGGATTACTGGGTACTCTAGGCTTTGGATTCCTGGGTATGGGGATTTAGCTAAGCCTCTTTATAGCCTCCTTAAGGAAATCCAACATCACAGAACAACTGTCCTGCTACAGGACTGGCACATACTAAGGTCTTTATGGTATTAAAAGGGGCCTGACTTCAAACCCCTGTCTTCAGCTTACCTATGGAGCAAAAATTGAACCTGTTTGTCACTGATAGAGAAGGAATAGCCCTGGGAGTGGTCACACCAAAGAATGGACCAGCTCAACAGCAGTGGCATGTCTCAGTCAGGAGCTTGACATAGTGTCTCACGTATGGCTCCACTGCTGGGGAGCGGTAGCAGCAGTTGCCCTGCTAGTCCCCGAGGCAATCAAAATTACCCTGGGAGGACTCCTCATTGTCTATACCTCTCATGATCTCTCAGGGATTTTAAATACACAAGGGGGTTATGGCTCTCAGATAGTCACCTCCTGAAATACCAGGCTTTACTTCTGGAAGGACCAGTACCTCAAATAAGGACTTGCTCTAACAGAAACCCAGCCTCTTTCCTCCCAGAAACACTCTAAGGAAATCCTGAACCTGACTGCCAGCAAGTCCTAGCTGTGAACTCCTCAGCCTGAGGAGACCATCAGAGCCCTTCCCCAGTCTAATGAAGACTCACCATGTACACAGACGGGAGTTCCTTTATGGAACAAGGAGATTGCAGGCTGGACATGCCCTGGTGACTTGACATGATGCTTTACAGGCACAATCTTTGCCCCCGGGGCACAAGTGCACGGCTTGCAGAATTAACAGCCCTGAGGAGAGCACTCAAGCTAGGGAGACAACAGAGTCAATATATCCACTGATTCTAAGTAGACCCACCTAATCCTGCAGCCCATGCAGCCATTTGTAAAGACAGAATATTCCAAACAATGGGGGGAATTTTCACAAAAAACTTTGAACAGATTGTAAAACTGTTAGAATCTGTTCATTCACCTAAAGAGGGAGCAGTAATCCACTCCAAGGACATCAAAAGGGGATAGAAAGATATCGGAAGGCAATAGACAAGCAGATGCTAATGGGACTTTACACAAACCAACCACCTTAACCCCTCCAGCCAGGAGGAGACACAGCAGGCCTTATCTAGGGAGGTATTCTCTTGCCTTCTGGGTGGATTCAGAGGAAGATAATAAACTTCACTTACCTGCTAACTCTCAGCGAAAGGCTTTACACACTCCATCAATCTTTGCATTTGGAGAAACACTCTCAAACTAACTCAAGAGATGTAAGAGCCCGCGCTCCGCATCCTCCCGCCGCTCCACCGCCGACCTCCACGGATCGCAATGGAAGAGGAAATCACTGCGCTTGTCATTGGCAATGGCAGTCTACGTCATGAAGATCCTGACTGGGCGGCTACAGCTTCACTGCCACAGCCCAGCGGAAGATTGTGCCAGACATCAAGGAGAAGCTGTGCTATGTCGCTCTGGACTTCGAGCAGGAGATGGCCACTGCAACATCCTCTTCCTCCCTGGAGAAGAGCTACGAGCTGCCTGATAGGCAGGTGATCACCCTTGGCAATGAGCAGTTCTGTGCCCAGAGGCGCTCTTCCAGCCCTCTTTCTTGGGTATGGAATCCTCCCGCATTCATGAGACCACCTTCAACTCCATCACGAAGTGTGATGTTGACATCCGCAAGGGCCTCTATGCCAACACTGTGCTGTCCAGGGGCACCACCATGTGCCCAGGCATCGCTGACAGGATGCAGAAGGAGATCACAGCCCTGGCCCCCAGCACCATGATGATCTAGATTTTTGGTCCCCCTGAGTGCAAGTACTCTGTGTGGATCTGCAGCTCCATCCTGGCCTCACTGTCTACCTTCCAGCTGATGTGGATCAGCAAGCAGGAGTACAACGAGTGGGGCCCCTCCATCCTCCACCGCAAATGCTTCTAGAAGGACTGAGCAGGTGCCAGACACCTGCTGCATGAGCTGATTCTGAAGTATAAATTTGCCCAGGCAAATGTATACACCTCATGCCAGCCTCATGAAACTGGAATAAGCCTTTGAAAAGAAATTTGTCCTTGAAGCTTATATCAGCTTGTTGTTGATTTTGACCTGTATTCAAGTTAACTGTTCCCCTGGTATATGTTTGATGCCCTGTGCACATCTTTGATTTCAGCCCTTAGTCCATGTGGTACCTGAGGTGACAGCATCATACAGGAAAGCCCGTGGCTTAGCGAATCTGAGACCACAGCAGTGATTGTGCAGGGTATTCGTGTGTTGGCTGACAGACTGTTCCAGGATTGCTCAGGCTGGCAAGAGTTCCTGAACCAGTTGTCACTTCTTGCCAGTCTAACAGGGTGGGACAGCCTGAGCCTTAGGACCAGTTTCCGTTCTTACCAATGTTTTCCCACCTGATCACCACTGGTTATTACTTGCCTTGAGTTGGAAACGGTTTGCATTTACACCTGTAAGTTTATTCATTTTAATTTATGTAAGGTTTTTGTACTCAATTCTTTACTAGATGATTTTTGGTTTTCTACTGTTATGTGAGAACATTAGGCCCCAGCAACACTTCATTGAGTAAGAAAAAATAAAGTGCTGCAGTACAGAAAAAAAGAGATGTAAGAGATATTTGAGGGGAAAATATATATATGCCAAGGAGATGAATATATATATATATGTATGCATATACATATATATACACACACACACATATACACACACCAAGGACAATCCATCAACTCGTCAAAGCCTGTGAGACATGCCAGAGAAATAACCCACTTAACCCACCAAAAAACCTCCAGGATTAAAAAATACAGGATGGTTTCCTGGGGAGGACTGGCAACTTGATTTTCCCCACATGCCTAAGAGCAGTGGATCCCAGTGTTTGTTGGTCATGGTCGATACTTTTACTGGATGGCTGAGGCCTGCCCCTCCCAAACTGAACAGGCAGAAGACGTAGTAAAAGCCCTATTACAGGAAATAATTCTGCAATTTGGACTGCCTCACAGCCTCCAAAGTGACAATGGCGTAGCTGTCACTAAGGGAATATCCAAAATCCTAGGCATAAAATATCATCTTCATTGTGCACAGAGACCTCAATTTTCTCCTAAAGAGACATCTAAGACAAGTCAAGAAAGCCACTACCCATGGCCTAAGGCGCTCCCCTTGGCCCTAAGCAGAATCAGAAACACCCCTAAGCACTAGGACTCAGCCCATTTGAGCTTTTATATGGGAGGCCATTCCCAAGGAATCACATTCTTTAAGATCAGGAAACTGCAGATCTGGTGGCTCATATCACAAACCTGGCCAAGTTTCAAGCTGAAATCTGTAGATATCCCATATCTGAGTCACTCACTTTTCCACCTCTATGTGAACCTGGGGATCTAGTTATGGTCAAGACCATACCTTCAAATTACCCCCATTTAGACCCTATTTGGAAGGGAACTTTTCCCATAATTTTATCTACCCTCTCTCTGCAGTGAAAGTGCTTGGACAGGAGAACTGGATTCACCATTCTAAGTTAAATCCTGACACCCTGGATGGACTACCAGAGAAACTTCTACTTCCCAAGGACCTGAGGAACAGTACTCCTACACTTCAATAGAAGACCTGAAATCTCTTCCACAAAGACAATAGTAAAGCCGGGCGTGGTGGCGCACGCCTATAATCCCAGCACTTGGGAGGCTGAGGCAGAGGGATCGCGAGTTCAAAGCCAGCCTCAGCAACTTAGCGAGTCCCTTAGCAACTCAGTGAGACCCTGTCTCTAAATCAAATACAAAATAGGGCTGGGGATGTGGCTCAGTGGTGGAGTGCCCCTGGGTTCAATCCCCAGTACCAAAAAAGAAAAAAAAAGAAAAGACAATGGTGATAAGAAAACTTTTTCATGTCCTTCTTTATTATTTTACACAGGGCCACTGAAATTAACTCTTTCCTAGAATGTGCTCAACAGATGCCACTAGGTTGCAGACAGATAATTGCTGCATATGTGGACTGTCACCCCTTAATAGCACTTCTGGGCTACCTTGGTGGGTATCCCCTTGAAGGAAGTGACTGGATAACATTTCAGTTTTGGTGGGGGCTGTGGTTGTAGCTCAGTGGCAGAGTGCTTGCCTGGCATGTGTGAAGCACTGGGTTCCATCCTCAGCACCACATATAAATAAATAAATAAATAAATAAATAAATAAATAAATAAATAAAACAAAGGTATTATGTAAAAACATTTTTTTTCAATTTTTAATATTAGAACAAAAAGAAGAGAGACACTCTCTACAAACCACTACCCACATGCTGATATTAAATTATGGCCTACAAATGAAACTTTATCACAACCAGGTCATGGAAGAACTTCCACTTTAGAACAAGCCAACCTTTAGACCTTTACAGCTGTTAAATCACATTTAAGCCTATCCACTGCACACTTTCCAACATCACCGCCAACATGACAAAGGCATAAGGACAGTTACTATCAGATTTGTGACCAATATTTGTGACTTACACCCACCACTGGGTATCTAAAGCAGGAAGCCCCAGTCTATTGGGAACAGCATAACTACACCTATGACAAGTGGCCTAATGCTATTCAGGAATTAAGATGGACCCAGAGTCATTATGCCAACGCATTGTGGTCTTACTGACCAATGATTGGTTTGGGACTAACTGGTCCTCTAGACTTGAAAGTAGGGGCCGGCACCCAATGGACCCAATGGATGTGTGGAACTCACTTATGGCCCTGGCTTCCCCCAGGGTTGACAGGAAGATGTACTAGTGGGTATCCCTGGATGCAAGGGAACTGGACACCATGTATGGGCCAGACACCAATACCTCCAATCTCAGTCATAGGTGGGGACGATCTGTTTTTCACTGGTATGATCATCTAGCTTCACTGGTTTTTCCACAAATTGGCTTAGAAGATGTAATGTGGCAGGTAGAAACCCTAACCAGTTATGCTCAAACTGCCCTCCACCAGCTTGAGCAAGGTATTTCTCTCATTAACACAGAAGTAACACTCCTGAGGAAATCCATCTTACAAAACCAGATATCCTCACTGTAGCCCAAGGTGGCATTTGTGCCATTATTAGTGTAAGCTCATGGCCCACAAATGATGAAGGCAGGGGAGGGGAAGCAAACCTCAGATCAGCAAGCTTTCCTTTATTCTGCAGTGAAATCCATCAATCAGGCATGGGAGGGCCCATTTTCTGGGTATGAAGCAGGCCCCCAGTTACAGAAGGAGTCTGGGATTTGTAGGGTAGGACTAATTTGCCATGGAGGAAGGTCAAGGTTTAGGGCCCAGCATTCAGTATCCACCCCTTTCCCCCATTGTTGTCAGGAAAGGATCTGCTGGGAGATTAATCCTTGGCTAGTTTCCCCTCCTCCTCTGGAGCTGCACCTCTCTCCATTTTGGGGGGGGCTATCTTGCACAAATATTATTCTCCATAACGCTTCAATTAAAACTGAATGCTGTGTTTACATTCCTGACAACTCTGGCAATGTAACTAACTTCCTTAAAAATTTAGCGGGGCACAGTGGTGCACGCCTGTAATCCAAGCAACTTGGGAGGCTGAGTCAGGAGGATCGCGAGTTCAAAGCCAGCCTCAGCAACTTAGCGAGGCCCTAAGCAAGTCAGTGAGACCCTGTCTCTAAATAAAATACAAAATAGGGCTGGGGATGTGGCTCAGTGGCTGAGTGTCCCTGAGTTCAATCCCTGGTTCAAAAAAAAAAAAAAAATTTACATGCCCAGGAAGAGGCCATGTCCTCACCAGCCTTGTCATGGGAACAACTTCTTAGTTGAACAACTTCTTAGTTCTGGTTCTCTGGTACCTCCTGGAAGACACTGTTAATCTCTGTGGACATCTCCATACTCATTGGTGTGTTCACGTGCTGCATTTATTGTTGCACTAATCTCATTCCAGGACTTCTATCTTCTTGTTTCTCTCATAGATCACCTGCCTCTCAGTCACCTTACAACCTGTTGCCTCCAAACCACAGGACCCCTCTACCCACCTGATTCCTAAATGGGAAACTCAAGGTGATTGCACCACATTGCCCCCTCTCAGCTCAGAAGGCCAGCACAGTCATTGCCCCTTCTCATGGGTTCCCTAAAATTAGAGATGGATTTGAAGCAAGAACAAAGGACAGGGAGCTAGGGTAGACAGATGATCTTCAGGTCAGGTAGGGAAGATGGAAGCTGCTTCAAAGGGAATGGAATGCCAATGCCTTCAGGACACTGCACACTCACCTGTGGCCAAGGTCACCTGCCTGGGGGTGGGGGAGCAGAGATCCTTCCTCCAAATAAGGATTTGATAGTGAGTACTCCCTGGGTGGCTCCCTTCCTGCTTTTCTGGGTAGACAATGGAAAATGGCGAAAGGTACCCTGATCACCCACTTCTGGCCTGTTTGCCAAAAGGGTGGGACAGAATGAGAGGACGTGAGAAGTAAGAAACCTGGAAACTCTTAGAGGACAAGATTCACCCACCCCCTCCCATGGATACCAGCTCTGGACCACCTTCTCCTTCAGAAGGCTGTCTTTGTTCTGTCCTTTATATACAACATCTTTTCTGTGCTTCCCTCAGCATTTCTCCAGTGTTCATTCTTCTGCACCAGGGGAACGGGACTTGGACTTCCAAGAATGGTACCAATATCCACCCCTGAAAGGAAAAGAACCACTTTAACAAATAGAAGCACTCAAAGGAAAAGGAAGGAAGGGAGGAAGGGAGGGGGAGGAGGGGAGGGGAGGAAGGAAACAACTCCAAACCGAAAGACAATTCAGAGCCTTCCTAGGAATGGCTGGATTTTGCAAATGTGGGTCCCTGGTTTTGGACTCAGCCAAGCCACTCTGCGAGGCTATTTGGGGGTCCCACTGTGCACCTCTTGGTTGAACAGGGAAACAAGTCCCGGCCCTGGGGACTGGGTATGGGACGCTACGGAGTCGGGTCGGGAGCGACGGAGCCTGCGCGGTGGTGCCGCGCGCGGGTCCCAGAGCCACAGCGGCCCTCTGCCGGCCGATCGGGGCTGGGGGCGCCAGCTGGGGGGCCCAGGGAGTTGGGGGAGGGGGGCCCTCGCTGGGGTCGGCTAGGTGGGGTAGACCCTCCTCCTGCCTCCCTCGGGTGGGACTGCGCGGGCGCAGATCCGCGGGGTAAAGCCCTCTAGTGTTTCTTGTGTGCATCCCAAGGAACTTTCCCTTCTTTCCGTCCTCCTCAACAGCCCTGTTCCTGCCTCCTCTCCCCTCCACTCCCTGCTCTGGCACTGCCTCCCCTCTCTGCAGGCTTGGCGGTGTGTGAATGCCTCTTTCCTCTTGCCCACTGCGAAGTCTCCCAGCCAGGCTTTTGCCCTTCCCTGCTGGGAACCGACTCGTTTCCCTGCCCACCCTTGCGGTTGTGGATTGACTCGCCCCTCCTCACAGGCCTCTGATGCTCAGAAGCTGACTCCTGGGATCAGGCATCTCAGGCTCTGGGGTTCTCACTCAGGTCCTTGAACACGTCTGATCCTTTAGTCTCTGTAAATGGTGACTCCTTCTGCTTGTGGTCCTCATTATCTACCTGGATGTATCTCTCTCCTCTCACCCCACATCACCTCTTCAAAATCCTATGCCTCTACTTCTAAGAAATTTGCAGAATTCAGCCACTTTGGCACATCCCTTCCTCCTGCCGTGGGAATCTCCTCCCCGCTCCTCTGCCTCTGCCTTTGCCTTTCACTTGATCACTTATCTAGGAGGCAATGGGAGCCTGTTAAATCACGTCCTTCCTCTACTTCAAACTCGTCAAGGCTCCTTCCAGAATCCTCATAAACCACAGGACTGGAGCTGCTGGCCTAGGAACTCTTTGTCACCTGATGACAGTTCATTCAGAGCTTGCCTTAGTCCTGTCCGCCTCCTTGGGCTCTGCATTCCTGACTTCGTTTAGTTTCTGAGTTGTGGGCACTTGGTAGAGATTGGGAGGTAGGGATACCAGCCCTAATTAAAAATATTGATCCAGGTCTGGGTGCATCCTAAAAAAGAAAAAAAAGAAAAAAAGCTCAGGGACTTGCTGCTGTCTGCCACAGCCTTTGGGATCCCTGACTTACATGAGCCATTCACCTGGCATGTAGCTGAGAGACATGGTGTGCCACGAGCCCTCACTCAAAAGTTGACAGACATTCCTCAGTCCGTGGCTTAATTTTCTAAACAGTTGGATTCTGTATCCTCTGCATGGCCTGGATACCTAGGGTCATGGTTGCCACAGCCCTTCTGGTGGAGGGGGCCACCAAATTAACCCTAGGACACATACTGGCCACCAAGCTCAAAGTGTCCTTGAAATTAAAAGACTTCAATGTAATCCAGCAGAAGATGTCTGGTGGATTAAACAGGGAGATCAATAGCTAACATGAGGGTGATTGTCCGAGCCCCAGATCCCCTACTGGAATCCCCTGAAGTCACTCCCAACATTTGCCCAACTCTAAACCTGGAACCCTGCTTCCCACCACAGAGGAAAAGGTGACTTCCTTCATCCCTGTGTGGAGATCCCAGAGCAGGTTCACCCTAGCAGGCCCGGTCTTTGGGATGGGACAAACCTTTGACCAACCCTAATGTGAACTGTTCCACACAGGGAAGTAGTTCCTTGGGGAAGGGAGCTTGGAGGGCAGGCTGTGTCACTGTTCATCCCCAGGAGGTGGCTCAGGCAAAACCCCTTCCCCCAGCCCCTGAGCACACAAGGCTCAAGTAACCAGCCTTCCTGGAGCTCTGCCACTGGGGAAAGATGCCTGAGTCAACATCTACACAGACTGTCGGTATTGATGTTATAGTGTAGATGTGTGGTGTCCCCAAAAGTTCATGAGGGAGACAATGCAAGAAAGTTTATAGGAGAAATAAAGGGATTGTGAGGGCTTTAACTCAATCAGTGAATGAATCCCCTGATAGGGATTGAAAGCATCTGGTTGTATCCAGCTGGCTTCCATCATCCCCTGCAACCACAGATCTCCTGCTAGCATCTAATTGGACTTGGACAAAACAACAATTGATCTAACTGGAATGACCACACCTTTGAGCCATTTCTTATGCAGGCACACCAAGAAGCAGGCTGACCCTAATAGATATGGAGAATGAAAAATCCCCAAGATAATGAGGCCTGAGGAAAATGCAGTAAAAAAGAAGGCCCTGCACTGACAGCTTTCATCTCCCAAGACAAGTGTTTCCCAGGTGCCAGCTGCAGATGGAAAGGAAGTGTCTTATCACCCTTAAAATCACAGTCTCTAGCAGGCATTAATCTTCTTCAAAGTAAATCCTCTCCAGCCACTGCCCACAGACCCCTGACCCAAGAAAGTTCAAATTCCCGGGTGCCCAAGAAAACTGATATGCACACTAGACCACCCCTCAAATAAGCTATGTAAACCCAGTCCCTTTCTTTGTTTTTGGGCTTATTTTCCACCAGGAAAATGGGTTCCACAATGCCATTTCATCCCTGTACCCCCTTTTCCTGAATAAACAGCTGAGATGATTCATGAGGTTGGTATCATGCCTGGTCTCTTGGTGCAGGAGATAGGAGGAAGGCTCAAATGCAACTGAAGGCAGCTGGCTGGGGCAGCTCCCTAGTGTTGCATGAAGGCTTTGAGTCTGAGACCCTGAGGGGTACCAGACATCAACCACCTACTAAACTGTTACAGCTTTACGCCATGTGAACAGTCAAGGGACTTATATCACACCCTTTTTTGGTGTTAGAGGAGGCCTACTCCTGCTTCCTCCCCAATCTTCCCTCCCCTGCACACCCAGCAAACCTCACGCACCAGGGAACAACTTGCCATTTTGCTTCTACATCCATCACCAGCGTTCTCATCTCTTCGGAGAGGTAAGATTCATTTACTAACTGGGACCCTGACCCTCACTCATGTCCTCTCTGCTGGACAGACTCTACCCTTAGACTAACTGGGACCCAGTCCCTTACCACTGGGATTGAGGGAAAGATGTTTCCTCAGTCCCTCGGGGGGAGTCCAGTCCAAGACTGGCACACCTGGTGGCATAAAGTGTGCAGAGGACACTTTGCTCTCCGTTCTCACCTTCTGTGGAGCCTCTCCAAAGATGGGAACTACCCAATTAACTCCCAGAGACACCTCCTTGGGCTGTCTCTCCACCAATTTAAAAACCCTCTATTCCCATCTGACCTCCAAATTATATGCCTCATTAAGCTCAGTACTCAAATCTGGCCATGATACAAATTGGATAGCCAGCACACATGGCCCAAACATGGAACTCTCCATAAAGAGATTGTGCAAGCTTTAAAAAAAATATTTAACCCCAAATGGCAAGCACTTGCAACTCCCATACCTCCAGACCTTTTTCCTCCTCCACTCAAACCCCTCCCTTTATCAACCTTGTACTACTTTGCAGTTACAAGCTACAAATTTACAATCCCCTTCCTCATTCACAGCCCCAGAGATAGCTGATGAACCCCCTCCTTACAGATCCTGGGGTCCTATAGCCTCCCCTGAGGCCTCCATCTCCACTTCCAGGTCCCCTCCCCAAAGCCCCATCACTCCCCCATCAGATCCTCCTTCCCAGAGTCCTACAGCTTCCCCATCAGACTCCCCTTCACAGACTCCACACTCTGCCTTCCCTTTGCCAGCCCCTCCCCATACATGGTCAAAAATGCTCCCAGCAAGATGAACGTTCCCTCTCCTCTGGGAAGTAGCAGGGGCTGAAGGGACCCTCAGAGTTCATATCCCCTTCTCCATGACAGATATGTTCCAAATAGAAGACAAGTTAGGCTCATTTTCTGAAAACCCTGCCAAGTATAGGAAGGAATTCACCTGTCTGACTCAGGTATTCCTGCTCACCTGGGCAAAAAACTTGCACCCTGACCAATGATGCACGTGCCCATATCTGCAGTCTGCTAGAGATCTTGCAGATCTCTTACAGTCAAAACCCTGAAATCTACCAGACAGCAGAAGCTGCTGTTCCCTCAGTTGAACCTGATTGGAGGCACCAACCTCAAGGGGGGCTATCAGGATACAGCATAAGGTCACTTGCCTCCTTGAGGCAATGTCAAAAATTTCTCACACCCAAGTAAAGTGGGAAAAGATGAAGGAAATCACCCAGGGACCTGAAGAAAATCCCACACTAGTTTTGGCCCAACTTACTGAGGCAGTCACTAAATATACAAATTTAGATGTCAACAGCCCTGGTGGCAGTCTCTCTTTACATTCTAACTTTATCAGCAGTCTGTACCTGACATCAGCAAGAAATTCAGACACTTAGAGAAGGGCGCCAAAGCTTTCTAGAAGCAATTTCTAAGTACTGCTTTCTAAGTACTGCTTTCAGGACCTTTAGTAATAGGCAAGCCCCTCAGTGCAGCCAGCTTCCCAAGTCCCCTAATATATCTGAAGAACTCTAAGTTACAGGGGTGGTGAAGGGCCAAGCAGCAGACAGATATTCCCCTTCTGAAGTGATTTTTTAAGGGCACAACTAACTGGCAAATATCCTCCCTTCACCTTGACCAATCCAACAGCCAGTGGCATGTTCCAGGAAGGAACATGACAATGTTTCCTAATGTTCTGCTTCCTAACCTGCCTGATTACCAACTAGGGAGAAAAGGGTTAAAAACCCTAGGCAGCAATTTCCCTGGCCAGGCTGCACTGAAGTGGCATTGGAATGTCACCTACAAAAGTCAGCAGGCCCAGCAGGGGACCAACCTGAGACTGAAGGAAAAAAAAAAATGTCCATTTTAACTCCTGGCCTACAACACAGAACAATGATTTTAAGACACTCTCTCTCACTTTCTCTCTCTCTCTCACTTTCTCTCTCTCTCTCTCTCTCTCTCATTCTCTCTCACTCTCTCATTCTCTCTCACTCTCTCATACTGCTTTACTGAAATAATTAGTGACTGTGTCATTTTTTTCTTATTTTTTTCTTAAATTCCATATTTTCTGAGCTCATAATTTTGATCCTAAATACCTAGGTTAATGTTTTTTCTGCTCAGTCCTATTTTTATTCAACTCTAGAGTTTTTTATATATCTGTAATATTGCAATGGAGATTCACCTACAAAAAACTACAAGGTCTTTGCTTTTGTGCTATGTGTGTATCATGTTGTCTGTCTATATGCGTGCGTGCATCCATATATCGTGTGCATGATATCAAAATTGGCATATAGATAATGAGTGATCATGAATTAAAATTCAAAAATATGTATCCAAATACCTTTAATTCACATGGTTTAAAAGGTTCAATTTAAATTGGGTAAACTAATGAAGGTAAAATGTCTTTAAAATTACTTAACTCACAAGTCTCTTGAGGTGGTCAAATTAATAAAATGTTGATGTCTATAAAATGCTTAATATCCATTGTTTCTAAGACTTTTCTTCAACAAGGAAGAGATGGTAAATACTGTTTAATACACTTGTCTAATATCTTGTTTTTTGGTTTTTGTTTGTTTGTTTGTTTGTTTGTTTTTGGTACTGGGGATTGAACCCAGGGCACTCCACCACTGAGCCACATCCCCAGCCCTATTTTGTATTTTATTTAGAGACAGAGTCTCACTGAGTTGCTTAGGGCCTTGCTAAGTTGCTGAGGCTGGCTTTGAACTCGCAATCCTCCTGACTCAGTCTCCCAAGTGCTGGGATTACAGGTGTGTGCCACTGTGCCCAGCTTCGATATCTTGCTTTTTTACAGTAAAATGAGTAAATCAGTTTTGACATGTTTGGGGTTAATCATGAATGTGTTTGCTATGGACATTTGATTAACTTGAAAAATTAGTATAACATCAAATACTCCTAGCTTCTTGAATTCCATGGGATGATATACTTGAACATTGTGTTTTCATAAATTGGTAAACAAACTGATGTAATTCTATGTACAAAGGGTCCAAAAGTTTCAACTGTGTTTTCATTTAGAATACTAAAAATAACATAAAGTGTTTCCCCTTATTTAAATGGAATAATTTATCAAAATTCAGAAATTTGATAAGGGTTTTTTTCAGAATATAAATTTTAAAAAAGAGGCTCAACAGCTAAAGAAATTTGAATGGTCTAGGTATAAAAATATATTTAATAGAAGGAAAAATGTTTCTGAGTAAGAAAGCCTTTGTGTGAGGAAGTAAACAACATGAGGATCTATGTAAGTAGAAGGCAACTCTAAACCAATTTATATGTAACTAAGTTGGTTATATGTATGTGAAACAATCAGTTAAATCTATTCAAGGTTTTTTCCTAAGGTCAAATATTTATGTATGGATTTATACCAACGTTTTGTTTTGTTTTTTTTTTTTTGAACCAGGGATTGAACTCAGGGACACTCAGCCACTGAGCCACATCCCCAGCCCTATTTTGTATTTTATTTAGAGACAGGGTCTCACTGAGTTGCTTAGGGCCTCGCTAAGTTGCTGAGACTGGCTTTGAACTCGCGATCCTCCTGACTCAGCCTCCCAAGTTGCTTGGATTACAGGCGTGCACCACCACGCCCGGCTTATACCAAAGTTAAATATATGTGTTGAAATGACAAAAACTTCTTAAAGTATTAATTAACTCTTAACACTATGTCTGTTAAGTTTTATTCTTTAGAGCAACTAGCCTTGAAGAGATTAGGGTTTTATACAACTCTGGTTATATAGCAACTGTTTTGAGTAATACACCACATCACAGAGCCTAGATTTTCCTTTAAAAGCTAAACTTGGCTAATATAAAAACATCAGTGTGATTGTGGTGCTATTACTCTTCTTTGTATATTGAATGTGTTCATATCTTGCAGGTATACAAGTCTTTAAAGCAGCAAATTTAAAAGGACATTTTTACCAAGTTGCTGTTCTCCAAACTAAAGTTGCCTGGATTGGTGATTTTAAACTTATAAGAATAACATTTATTTGGGGATTTATTACATCATTTAGTGTTCTGTAACTGAACCTAAATTTCATGTTATTTTCTACACTGGGATAAAAATGTAAATATATTTCCAAAAGATAATAAGAGACTAATCTCTTTAAAGGTTAATATTCTGAAATATGAAAGCATTTTGCCCCCTTTCCACAGGAAAGTTAAAAGCTCTCTCAGCCTTTCTTTGACTCGTATTTTAAATATGATATTGTGTTAGCTAATGTTCATATAGAAGCAAGAAACAATGTATGTAAACTTTGTAAAATGACATTTAAGAAAGGCAAAGATCAGCTTCAGAACTAGAACACTTCAGCTAGGATTTGCCAAGAGCCCCACCTTACCTAAGATGAGGCTCTGCTCCCCACCATACTCCATGTTAGAATGGCTCCAAAATAGTGCAGACCTCAACTCATTTAAAGTTGTGTTCAGAAGTTTGATGTTTGTTGTAAAGTTTACTGTTATCTCAAACAGGGGGATAATGTATAATGCAGCCAAAATTCAAAATAGCTATTATACAAACTGACCATATTTTTATTTTTGTTAATATCATTTTGTATTTTCATTATAAACTCTATAACTCTTCCTTGTTAATATTTTACAGAAACACTACTTCAAGAACACACAACTTAGGCTAATTTGAGATAATAAGCCATCACCTTCAGGACAGATAGGACATAGGCTAACTTCTAGTACTAATATAGACCCCAATTACATGTAAGGGGTAAAGGACTGCAAGGCTATGGACATTGAAGTCAAAGCCCAGTACTCTTACTTTCAGACTGGTGGGCCTGGCTTGCTAGATGTTTAATGCCAAGGCTTAAAATTTGAGGTTAAAATAAAAAAACCAAGAAAACGAATATTTGGCTCTTGGCCTCTGAGTCAGCCTGACCACAGGGAACTAGAGAGCTTCTGTAAGGAGCTTTGCAACTCTGGGCCACATGACTTCCTGATCAGGGAGATTGATGAGACCCCTGGAGAAGGGAAAGCCAATCAGAGCACCTGCTGCAAAAACGAGGGTCATTGGAGAAGGGAGACATCCTCATCAAGGAGACCCTAACCCATTCTAGCAAGCAGATGGCACTAAAAGAGCTAATGAACTGTCCTCAAGATCCCCAAGAGTGACCCCTATGGGAACTCAGCTGACTCTTAACAGCAGATAGGAACAAGGTCAGTTTGACCAGCTTGATCCTAAACACCTAGCAAAAACAGTTATAACCAAAAGATAGCCATACCTGGGCATTTGGAAGAAAAATAATAGTTCTTTTAAATAAAACTTAAGATGTACACTGAGTCAACCCCACAACCCTGATGCCCTCAAACTTCTGAGGTTTTTCTTTGCAAGGCGCCCATTTATCCCTGCCTCCCAAAATCAAACTAGCCTCTGACCTTAGTTTTCCTTACTCCTCAACTGACATTTAACCCCACAACCATAGCCTATTGATTCCAATAACACCACACACTGGATTAGGAGAGCCCCCAACTTATTCCCTTACTAATAAGGCTAGAAACATCCACAGGGATTAAAGAATTCTTCCTTGCAGCAAGTGTATTTAATCCCTATGTTTTATTGTCTGAACTTATTCAAGTACAATATAATGCACCGCAAAACATATATTACATTAAATATGAAAATATGATTGGGTCTTGACTAGACAAAACAGAGCCCTCAATCATGTTACATGTGCAAATCATTCCCTTATCACAAATTAGTTAGTTTTCCATGCTAGAATCATACCCTTAGCATTAGTAAGCTAATTAGTCTTCATTTTATATGCAACAATTGTTTCCCCTAAACCAACAAACTAGTTAATCTTCACATATTACTATATTATTTCTCCCTATTTTTAAGTTTTAAAAAGTTTGTTAATAAAGTGATCAGCTCAGCTGCAACTTCTGGGGAACATCCCAAAACATCCTGCCTAACATCCCAAAGCCCCATCTAAGCTCCTGGAGCAGCATAAAAAGAGTTAACACTGCCCGTGATGACCTCAGGACTTCCCCCACACATCCCTCTCTGCATGCCTCCATATTCACTCCCAGAACTCAGAAAGGAAGCCCCTTCCCCTGCTTTGCCCTCTCTCAACTCAAAGAAGTTAGAGACAACATCGCCTGATTTCCTCCTTCTTTGCAGAGTCTGGAATGATAGATATAGTGAATGAAAAATCCCCAAGATAATGAGGCCTGAGAAAAAGGCAGTGAAAAAGAAGGGCCTGCACTGACAGCCTTCATCTCTCAGGACAGAGGCTGCCAGCTGCAGACAGGGAGGAGGTGTCTAATCACCCCTAAAGTAGCAGTCTCTAGCAGGCATTAATCTCCTTCAAAGTAAATCCTCTCCAGACACTGCCCACAGACCCCTGACCCAAAAAAGTTCAAATTCCTAAGTGCCCAAGAAAACTGAGATGGACACTAGACCACCCCTCAAACAACCTATAGAAACCCAGTCCCTTTCTTTGTTCACTGGCTCATTTTGCACAGGAAAGTGGGTTCCTGGGGCTGGGATTGTGGCTCAGTGGTGGAACACTTGCCTAGAATGTGTGAGGTACTGGGTTCAATTCTCAGCACCACATATAAATAAATGAATAAAATAAAGGTCTATCAACATCTAAAAAAGAAAAAGAAAAGAAAGTGGGTTCCACAATGCCATTTCATCCTTGCACCCTCTTGCTGAGTAAACAGCTGAGATGATTCATGAGGTTGGTGTCCTGCCTGGTTTCTTTGTGCTAACAATCCCTACTTTACCTTCTTGCTTATTAAGACTGACTATATAGGTACTCACAGACCACTCATGTACATGATCATATGCTAATGAACTTGATTGGGGTTCCGTGTAAGGATCTCCCAATTCCAGGAACCCTCATCAATGGTCAATCCCTGCTCAGAAATATAAATTCCCCTACACAACATAACCCACAGCCTTTCTAACCGTGGAGCTGCTCAGCTCTTCAGTAGCACACACTGCTTTGAATGTGTCTTGTTCACGTTGCAATAAAGCAGTTCTTCTTTCACTATGAGCTGACTTGTTCATAATTTCTTTTTGGTGAACATAATTCTTTTTGGTGTTCATAATTTCTTTTTCTTTCCATGAATCTGGAAAGGTTTCAGTGCAGGTCTCCACTGCTTTGCAGTCCTCCTCAAAACCCTTAGTGGTGGTGACAAAGATGAGAACCCCTGAGGCAGAGGGAAAGGGGAGACTTAACATGTGATTAATCATTTTCTGTATTGGATTGTTGACAGGAAAATAATATTTTGCTGGTGTCTTCCCACTCTCAAAGGAATAGTCATTTGTTAATTTTTAAATCTGAATAGAGTATCTTAGAATTCTGCTTGTCTGCTTATAAGTCAATATAGAAGGAAAGCAGAGAGTCTCCTGGTGTGTTTGTTTGCTTTCTGAAAACTTGGGTTCAGCATCTCTGTGTCATTGGCTCATCAGTGTCGATGTGAACCCGGTGAATGACCTGCAGTGGGAGCACAGTCCTGAGGCCCGTGACTCTAGGCCGAGGCAGGTCTAGCCTGGAGAGAGAAGGCACTGAAGTCCCCCTGGTGCTTCCTGCAGTGGCCCTTTCCTTCGGGTGTCCTGCTGCCGCTGAGCACAGCTGCAGAGGGGAGATGACAGTGAGAAGCTGCAGAGCCCTGGGAAGCAGGAGCCCCCTTGCAGGTGGTCTGGGGCCTCTTCCTTTCTAGGGTTGAGACTCTCGTTTCACTGTGGCTGTTATTGAGACAGTGATTTGGGATGCGTGCTTTCTGGAGTTGATCTGTTCTTTACTATGTTAAGGAAATGGATGATGAATAGATTAGAGACAGAAGATTTAAAGATCCCCTGGAGAAAGGGTTTTTGACAGTTTGTTTAAGTCAGAGCATGAGAGTGACTCATGGTGAGAGTGTCTATGGTGACTATTTAGGTTTGGAAGGATGGAGAGTTTGTACACCATGAGGAGGGGACAGCTGGGCATGGTGGCTCCCAGAGTGAAGTCCTTAAGTGTCCCGCCTCAGCACCTGGGAGTTTCCCACTCTGAAAACATGGATTCAGCAAGCTGTCAATCTGGCCCTCAAGCTTGGGAGCACTTTCACCTTCTGAATCTAAGTTTCTCTATGGCCTTGGGGAGCAGGCTGGTTTCTAAGTTCAAATATTTCCTTTTATTCCCTCTTGATTCCTTTGTAGAACGTTGCTTCCATATAAGTCCATTTTCCCCGAGAATTGAATGACTGCACTGCCCTGTAGGTATGTTTTTATGTTTTAGGTGAGAATGGGTAGATAGAAAAGGCATAGGAAAGCTTGGCTATGCAGCCAGCTGACTCATCCCAAATGTCTGACCTCTGACAACACGAGGCACTCCCTCACTCCCTTCTGTTCCATTAGGTCTTGGCAGTCTGGAAAGACGTCCTTTTCTTTTTGCTATGGGGATTGAACCAGGAGGCGTTTAACCACTGAGCCACATCCCCAGACTTTATATTTTATTTTTATTTTGAGACAGGGTCACACTAAGTTGCTGAGGCTGACTTTGAACTTGCAATCTTTCTGCCTCAGTTGCCAATCTACGGGGATGAAAGGTGTGTGCAAACGCACCTGACCAGATGTCCTTTTCTGTTGTGTGGTCCATTTCCATGGACTTACTTCTGGAACTGTCCGAGTACACTTGTTACCTCAATTACAGGGGAAGAAACAGGAAGAGCCCACTGAATACAATGAGAAGACACCAGTTCTGAAAGGCCAGGATTGAATTCTGCCTAACCAATTAAATCCCAAATTTTCAATTCTGCTATGAATTGAAATGAAATTAATCATATAACAATATTAACAATATTATCTTATATTTAAAAAGTTATTTTATGAAATTGTATGACATATTGTATGCTCTATTTAGATTTTACAGGTGTTCCCACAGCTGGGAAGGTGGACCTAAGTGGACACCTGCGATTATCCCTCAGGTTAGGTCAGGTTCAGGCCCTGGGAAGAAGCTTGGGCTGGGAGGGCTGTAGCTAGAAGCAATTCCTTGGGTTCTAGTCAGCTGTGAGGGAGGTTCTCTTCGGCTGTCACTCAGGGTTCAGGGGCGGGTCCTGGATCACTAGCCAATCAGAGGCAAGGCTTCAGGAACTGTCCAATCAGGAGCGCAGCTGGAAGAGGGCCGAAACTTTCGCCTTGATGACCTTCCTTCCCGAGCCTCCTCAGTCGGTGTCCCGCTCTGCTGCTAAGAGAATCTTCAAGTGGTCCAGCCTGGTCACTGTGCCCTCCGCCTCTACAGGCTGAGGGCCACCCGGGAACCCCAGAGGGAATGGTGAGTGTGGAGGGCGTCGTTCCCGGAACCGGGAGCGAGTCTCCATGAGGTGAATGGACGAGTCGCTGTGGAAGGACCCGGGGCTCCTGCGTCCCTGGTCCGAGGCCCGCATGTCACCTCCGCCCGGGTCCTGCGCGGCCCCGCAGCCCCGCGTCTTCCCGTCTGCGGTGGCAGCGGGAGGGTCGCGGGGAGACCGGGACTCGGTGTGAGGTGGGATGGGAGGGAGGCGTGGTGCGGTCCCGGTCCCTCCCCGCTGCCCAGGTGGACCTGGTGGCTCTGAATTCTGTAAAACTGGGGAAGCCGGTTCTCAAATCCGCGACTGACCCTCAGGCCGGGGCTCGTGGGGGCAGGAAGCGAACAGAACCCACAGATCCTTGTCCACAGGCCTCACTGGCTGGAGATCAGCCCCGGCTCCGCGTTGTTAAAAACGAAAAGTGCGAGCGGAGGAAAAGCACAGGTGCGTTTAAAAGGAGCGCTGCAGCCAGGAGAGCCCAGCTGTGACGGGTGCAGACTGCTAGGTGTCGGGCAGAAGGGACTTTGCTTTCTAGAGGGGAGCACAGGGGAGCACCACGAAGGTGGCAGATGAAGGGAGAATGGAGGGTGGCAACAGCATCTTAGATCTGAGAACCTTTCACCCTGACCTCAACTTTGGCTTTGTTTTGTTCTGTTTGTGTTCCCTTGCATTGAACCCAGGAGGGTCCTTAACCACTGAGCCATAGCCTTAGCAGCATAAGCCCCCCTACACCCTCGTTTGTGTGTGCCTGTGTGTGCGTGTGCGCGTGTGTACTGGGGGTTGAACCCAGATGCTTTACCACTGAGCTACGTCCCCAGCCCTCTTTCTTTTTCAACTTGAGACTAAGTTGCTGAGGTTGGCTTTGAGCTTGAGATCCTCTGCCTTAGCCTCCTAACCACTCAGATATATCTTCTTTAATTGATTGCCTCTGACCTTGAGTGTTTTTCTTAAGTGATCCTTCATTTTTGTGAAATTGTTTCTCTTTTTTCCAACTTTTTGTTCTGTAGCAATAGTGTTGTTTTTAACTTGAAATTGATTTTTTTATACTTAATATGTAGAAAAATGATGGATTTCTGCATATTAAGCTAGTGTGTGTTTTACATCCTTGCAACACTCCAGGATTAATTCCAGGAGTTTTTGTTGGTTCTTTGGGATGTTGTAGGTAGGTGATAATGGCCGGTGTGAAGTCATTTTTTATTTTTTTCTTCTCAGTCTCAATGCCTATCATTTGTATTTCTTATGCTTTCTCTGTACCTATTGATTTTATCTTAGGGTTTTGTTGTTTAACTTGTTGAGGTGATCAGTTACATGAGGTGACTTTTAAATGTTGGTCATTCTTAAGTACTTATAATAGGGGCTGGGTTGTGGCCCACTGGTAGAATCTTGCCTAGCATGTGTGAGGCACTGGGTTCGATTCTCAGCACCATGTACACATAAATGAAATTAAGGTCAATGGACAATGAAGTATTTTTTAAACAGTTATAATAATTCCTGTTTGGATTTGTTGGATCATTCTTTTTGTGTAAGGATGGATGAAATTTGCCATTATTTGTTGAAGATTTTTTCTTTTTTCTTTCTTTATTTTTGCAGTGCTGGGAATCAAAGCCAGGGCCTCACACACGCTAGACAGGTGCACTACACTGAGTTATCCCCAGGCCCTGTTGAAGATTTTTTCCTCTTTATTCATAAAAAGTGTTTGTCTTCTCTCCCCGCTCCTCTGTAATGGGACTGAAAACCAGGACATCCTCACTGAGCTACACCCCTAGTCCTTTATTCATTCATTTATTCATTCATTCATTCATTTTTGTTGTTTCTTATAATGTCTCTCTAGTTTTGTACGATGACACTATGGGCTTCATACATTATTAAGTAGTACTTTTGCATCTATTACTGGAAGAGATTATGATGTTTGATGTTATTAAATGTTAGTCAAAATAAGCCCCTGAGACCAGTGGGCCTGGTTCTCCCTCTTTTTGAGTTACTATTGTTTTAATTTCTGTAATACATAGGGTCTTATGTACATTGTTTATTTTTCCTCGTGTGAGTTTTTGTGGATTGTATCTTTGCAGAAGTTGATTTCTTCCAAGTTATTTTTCTGTGCTTTAAGAGTATCTTGCTCTTGTTTTGCCAGTTTTCCAATGTGTTACTTTAAACTGTAAATTGAGGTCTTTCCTCTTTTCTAAAATATGTCTTCTTTGTTCTACACTTCTCCCCATGCACTGCTTTTTCTGTATGCCACAAGTGATGTTAAGATGTGTGTTCATTTTCACATATTGTGAAATACTTGAATTTCTTGGGTGTTTCTTTCAATGCATGTGTCATTCAACCAATAGTATGCAATTATTTGAGATTCTCCTGCTATGTTTATGCTATTGATGTCTGGTTTCATTTCATTCTGGTCTGAACATACTGAACAACCTGCTAACACCATAGGATCAGCTGATGACCAGTAGCTCATCTGCTCACCCAAAGTTGTTTTTCTTTTGATTTGTTAAGGTGTAACCTGTAGCTCAGAACATGGTCCATGTTGGTAAAGATTCTGTGTTGTGGTAGAGCGACATGGGAACTTTAGCAGTTGAAGAGCTGATGGGCTGTGGGTTTGCATGCTGACACACAGAAGCTCTGTTTCCTGACATTTAAACATAGAGGCTTGCGGTGGCTAACAGGTGCCTGTAAAGATAACTGCGTAGCAGAACCAGGAAACCAGGCAGTGGGTCCAGAACAAACCCACTTTAGGCTTAGTGCAATAAAAGTCCCTAAACTGTTTGAACTAAGAGTCCCCGGGCTGTTGACAAGCTTGCACCCATGTAAGAAATGTAGAGTGCACCTTCCAATAGAATGGCACCAACTCCCTTCCCTTGATGTACTTCCAATGTGCTTATATGTAAAAGTGACAGCCCTGCTGTGCTCAGGGCTCAGGCTTGGGTATTATTCCTCTGGACCATGTTATCATGAATGAAGTGCTGCCTCCAGATCTCCACCCTCTCATTTCCCACTACAGTCTGATCTTGAGAAAATGTGTACTAAAGGCAGGATGTAGCTTAGTGGTAGACACGCTTAGCAAGTATTTGTAAAGCCTTGGGTTCAATCTCCAGCAACACAAAAGGAAGAGGAGACAAAAATAACACATAGGGGGCTGGGGATATAGCTCAGTTGGTAGAGTGCTTGCCTGTCAAGCACAAGGCCCTGGATTCAATTCCCAGCACTGCAAAACAACAACAACAACAACAAACACCTAGTATGTGGTTGCTCTACAATAGCAGATGTCTCTAGTTGATGTCTAATGCTCTTGATTTCAACTATGCTGTTACTGATTTTCTGTATTCTTGATCTGCCAATTGCTGATAGAGATGTGTTGAAATCTCAAAATATAATTGTGAATCTGTGGTTTTCCCTTCAGTTCCATGTTTTTACCTCATGTGGTTTGATGCTTTGTCAAGGAGAGTTTATATTAAGGATTGCTATGTCTTCTTAGAGAATCAACTGTTTTATCATTATTTAGTCCCTTTATTTCTTATTATTTTGTTTGAGGTACAACTTGATTAGTACAAAATTAATAGAGTTTCCAAAGGTGTTTTTGGATCAATACTAGAATGGGCATAACTTTATATTTAATTCACATTTGTCTTCCTATTGATATTGTGAAAATATTATTTATACATTTTTAAGAGATAAAACTTGAATATATTTGTAATTTCAAACATGGTGTGTTCAGCCAGATGTTGCATGGCATAAGTCTAATCCCATCTATCTGAATGTCTTAGGAGGAAGATGGCAAGTCCAAGAGCAACCCTGTGCAACTTAGACCTTGTCTCAAAATAAAAACTTAAAAATGGCTTGGGGATGTAACTCAAAGCTGAATGCTCCTGGTTTCAGCCCCCTGTATCTCACACACACCCTGTATCTTGGCCATTGTTGACTGGCTACATTGAGTTAATTACCAAATACCTTGTTTCACATGCATATCTTTTGAGGGATGAGCGCCTTTAAACGTAATTTTCTGATAACTTCTCAGAGTACAACACAATGATCTTACCTCTAGTCATCATAATATATAATACATTTCTTGAATTTATTTCTCCTATGTAAGTCAGGTTTTGACCCCTGGTTGTAGAGAGCCATCCATGTGTAGCAGAATCAGACATGGCAGAGCCATGGGAAATTTCAAATTTCTCTTTAAAATCCAAATTTGATTAATATAAAAACATCAATGACTATATCTTAATTAACCATGGCAATCAGTACAACTTATTATGTTAATGTTATCCTTATTTCCCAAATAAAATCTTTAAAATATAAAATTTGGAAGTACATTTTACTAAGCCAGTGCTCTCCAAACCAAAGCTTTTTCAATAATGGTCTGTTATAAGCTTATATAATAATAACAAATTAAGAATTTAATTGTCATTTAATATTTTAAAATTAAATAAATATATGTTATACAATTTTTATCTTCCTCTCTACATTGAGAAGTAAACATAAGTATATTTCTAGAGGACATTCAGGAGATACTGGCTTATTTGAAGGTTAACAATATGGGATATGGAAGTATTTTGACACCTTTTCCCAATAGGGGTTAAAAACTCTCTTGGCTGTTTGTTTCATGTTTCAGGTATGATATTAGATTATGTTAATTAATTTATATTAATCCAAAGAATTATATATAGAGGTTATGTGAAATAATATTCAAATAAGAGGCTAAAGATGGTTTCAAGATTAAGGAATCTTCCCTGAATTTTGTCAAGACAACGACTTAGGAAAAATTAAGTACACATAAAAAGTTTTTTTGAGGTTCTACCATCTAGAACAACTATTATTAACATTTAGTAAATAACCTTCTAAACTGCTTTCCATACATAAGCTTAGAGATATACATATTTTATACATTTGGAATCATCTTGTTAACTTTAAAATTTGTAACATTGTTTTAGATTGCACATAATTAGTATTCTACTAATGCCAAATTTTTTGTCACATAGTTTGTTTATCCAAAGCCCTATGTTGGACATTTGGATCTTTTTTCCTACTTTAAAAACAAGGTTATTAAAGATATTCATACAACTATATCTTTTTTTTAAACCTATGGGCAAAGCTATAATAATCAAAACATCAGAGTATCAGCAGTAAAACAGACACATAAGCCAATGAAATAGAATATAGAGTTCAGAAATAAATCGACACATTTACAGTCAATTGATTTTCAAAAAAGGTGTCAAAAACATGTAATAGGAAAAGGACAGTCTCTTTGTTACTGAAAACTTGGTCCTTGTTCTGATGCCAGTCTAATAATGAGGACAGATTTTGATAAAAGGAAAAAGAAGTTTTACTGCTTTGCTAGCAAAGGAGAACTCCAGGGGTCTCCTGTCCCACAGGCTGTGATTCTGCTCATCAGGATAAACAGAGGGGTTTTAAAGAGGTGATTCAAAGGCTACTTTCCAGGATGCCCTAGGGGGTTTAAATTCACTTGTTCATTTGGATGATAGTCATTTCTTAGATCCTCTTGGGGCTATAATTCTGAATTACTTTGTTCCTGTGGTAGGTGTGTGCTCCAGGATACACAAGGATGAGGACGAAAGGTCCTACAGTACCCCCTCTACCAGGTTAGTGAGGGGGAGAGGGAGAAGAGAAAAAAAATGCCTGTTTTAAAATAAGCCTCATTGGTGGAGGAAGGGATATATTCAAAGCATGAAGTAGACTTCTGTTACATTTCCCCACTGTCAATTTCTATATTCCATTTCTAGGGAAAAATGGGTGATGATATCTCCAAGCTGTTTCCTACTGAGAGAGGGCAAAGTTAGAAAAGTGGCCCAAAGTCCTAGTTCTCTATCAGGTGGGGCATGGACAGTTAAGGGTATTTAGCATCAGGGCAATCCTGAGGCCCATGTGGCAGTTGGAGGGTGACTGGACAAGGCACACAAAGAGTAGAGATCATGCTAGGACAACAATAAACAACTACAGCAAAGCTTTACATTTTTGTAAACAATTAGCACAAAAGCAATTAATATTTAATCCAGTCTTTGAAAACCATGAAGACAATAATTCATTAAAGTTTAAGACGGGATTCAACATGCCATTGATTTGTGAGTGAGGGACATTTAAAGTTTTCATAACATCAGCAGAGTTGTTAGAAACATATGTATCATTTAGTTTTTATAATGGCACAGTTGTCCCCATGAGCTATATTTAAGATATCTAATGTCATCTGATTTCTGTAAAATAGCTTTCTCGTTAGCATTAGCTCTTTGTTTTGTCAAGGGAGTCCTTTAACTGTGTCACTTAGGCTGTCTTGGTAAAATTAGTTGGAGCTTTTGTGTGTCACATTGCATCTTTTAGACCAATATAAGGGATACATATCAGGGCTAGATAATCAAACCAGTGAAAAATAAATCAAGTTTATCTATGTAAGAGGTTAGGAACATTTGTGGTTTATGAGATCAGGCTCAAATTGTCTCAGAACAAACACATGACTCTAGAGACTTTTGTGATACTTACACACATAAGAACCCTTCCCTTATAGCTTCTGAAACAATCCTCATGAATGTTATCTGTGCATTTAATTCACACAACAATTTTTTTCCCAGGAGAAAAGAAGGATCAGACAACCTGGCATATTAAAAAACTGTGCATTAATCTTTTTTTTCCAGGTTGCCTTCAAGGGATTGGAGCACAGGATACTGTTAAGCCTGACCTATCTCCCTTATTGCTTATCATTATCACAATGCCATCAACTTTAAGTGAATTTCCTACTGTCAATTATACCCAGAGTCTATTCTAGAGCCTTTTTCTTACAGTAAGCATATTGTTGTTATTCAATAGAGGAGGCCCATTCCGGTCTTTTCTTTAGGCTTCCTTAAAAAGCCCTTTGCAGAAGCAAATGCCAAGGTGTTGCAACTTTACTGTGTTCAGTTTCCTTTTTCTTAAAGTTGACCAATTGATGAAGCAACCTGGTACCAGGCATTTCCACCAGGGATGGAAACATTGGAGGTCCAGAGCACTGCTACCTTTCAAATCTGGACTAGAAGCTTCAACAGCCATTGCGATCCAGATCCTTAGAACCCACCTTCTTCAGACACCTGATATGAATTCAGTCACCCAATCAAGAGCTGGAGGAAGGAAGCTGCTCTCCAACTAGAGTATGGCAGTCTCCTTTCAAATGTCCTCCCATACAACTATATCTAATGCATAAAGATTATCTTTGCATAGATCCCTTAGAATATGATTGTGAGAACAATGACATAAATTGTAAGACTTTTTAGATAATTTATTGAGTCACTGTCCTGAAAGATACTAGCAATTCTAATATAATAATTTAAGTTAATTTAAAATAATAAGGCCATTACCTATAAAACAAAGAGGTCATGAGACTAATTTTCAATGTCTCTTTTGATTCCATTTTATAGCTTTGTAACTCAGCCCACTACTGGAGACAAAATCAAATCATATATTTGGTAAAAACTAGGCCTCCTTTTTTTGTAATGTCCTTTTTCAACTCAACAACATTGACTTTAGCAATAGATAAGTTTTATTAATTTTCTTGACCTAATAAATATATTTATTAAGTTACTTCTTATGGTTTAAATACCTGTACAATGCTAGGCCATTGTCTACAATTTAAGGCTAATAATACTCCAGTTTATAGCAATCTTTTTCTACAATTTTAAAAAATAGAAAGGGAGAAACAGATCCCTATGTAAACCCACTTAATTTCAAAAATTTTCTAAAAATTATAATATTAAGAGTCTCACCACTACTGAGTGACACATGGAGCAAAAGAATACACCAGATTTTACAATAAAGGAGATTGTAAATCTCCAACCACAATATCTGTATGCTAACTCTATTGAACTCTCAGGTAAGTGAAATATATGGGAAATCTCTTGGACCCATTTCCCAGATCCACCTTTAGTACACTCAGTGATGTGACTTGGAGAATCAATCCCAGTATTTACTGATGATATTCATATGATGGGAGGTTTTACAGATACTCACATTACACCCGTCCATGTGCATGGATTTAACTATACTGGCTGCAGTGGAAACTTCTCTGTATGCTGGTCCCATGACAGACACACTGGCTGTCTAAAGGTAACCTTTGAGGAAAAGACAGCATAAGGAATACCTAGGCCAGCCAATTATAATGGCCCTTGGAACTTAAGATTATATGTTCAAACTACTATTAGAATGGGACTTTCTCATTAAAAGCCAGTCATTTCTATGAAATATCCACCAATGTCTTACTGTCTTAAGTGTTCTGCAGTAGAATCTGGGACCTTTCCTAAATGGATAAAATGTACAAATGTCTTGCCAATACTGCATAAAATTTCTAAAGGTGGTGGATATGTTCTTGGATTGATCTTCAAAAATTGATTAAAGGGCTGGGGATATAACTCAGTTGGTAGAGTGCTTGCCTTGCAAGCACTAAGGCCCTGGGTTCAATCCCCAGCACTGAAAAAAAAAATTGATAAAAGACAGTTATATCACAATATGTTCCTCTAGATTCAAAGCCTGAAAGACCTAACATGGCAACATTGCCACTAAGTATGTTTCACTTTTACTTATTCTTAAAAAGGATTTACAAGCAACCATGTTTAATCAATTTTTAATACAATGGAAGATCTAAGAAACTAAGCAAATAATTAAGTTGTTTAAAACTATTTTTAGAATACAAAATAAGATTAAATATACAATCATTGTGATTTTTGAAACTCCATGTAATTTGGACTTTTCCCTATTATTTGGATATTATTTTGCACTGCTGGTAACCATGTAATAAAAACCAAATTAGAATCCAGCAAACTGATTGATATTATACTAGAAAGATGAATAAATCACATTTATATTCTAACAGTTATTTCTTATTTGATGATAATTTGGGTTTTATATATTTTAATGTATTCTTTTAGGTTTCTATCTGTTCCCATATTCATTACATCTAGGGGTATAATTCCTTCTGTTAAGACACTATGGCCTCTGAAAGTTAAGTATTAATAAAATGATTGAGATCAAATTAAATGTCTTAACACCTACTATTACAAATATCAGTGATGAGCTTTTTGCTGTCCAATTTAAACAAAGATTCAATGCCATAATGACTAAGCATGTCTATGTTGCTATAACTAAATATCACACTTCCCAATGGGACTAAGAGATAATTAAGAATCATCTAATGGACATTTGACATAGCAATAATAATAGCCTGGATCTTACAAAATCACATTGCCACATCCAGGGTATTCAAAAAGCAAAATTGATCTCATGGACTCTGCATCTCTACCTGATCAAATACTTCCTAAATTGAATGGTATATTATTGGAATGACATGTTTGCTACTAATTCTTTTTGTATCATGATAATAGGCATACCCTCAGAACCAAGATGTGGGACCTCAAAATAACTGCCCATCATTTGCATTTTAAAAAATATAAAAGGAGGAATATATGGGGAATCATCCATGTCTAGCAGAATCAGACTTGGCTAAGCCATGGGATACAGAGGTCTGACTCCCAGGAACTCCACCCCATCGTGTTCCTCACAGAAGAAGCCCCCAGAGTCTGGGCCCCTTTACCTATGTGACTATAAATAAAGGTGAAGGTGGGGTCCTCCATGTTGTTGGAGGTCAGAGCTGATACGGCCTGATCCACCACACCCACTTCCATTTGAAAAGATTATTGGCTCTTGTGTGTTTATTGATTAGATAAGTTTATTGTAATTAATTGATTTATTGCCAGCACTGTTGTCCTCCGAAACTCTTCTCCTCATCCATGAGGGACACGGAAACCACCCGTGCCTCACCTGATGTCTGGATAGTTAAAAATGTTTTTTCCTCATAAAGTACACAAGGTTGGGTCTTGTTTTCTGTCAGTCTGTCAGCAGAACATTCCCATTTAAAGCGATTTTTGATATGGTTGGATTAATATATTGCATATTTGTTCCTACTTTCTGTTCGTTTTACTTTATGTGGTCATTGTTCCTACATCGTTTGGCTTCTCTCTAAAGGACTTCTTTCCATAAGGCATGCCAAGGAGATGCAATGGTGAAACGGTCTCTAAATCTTTTTTTTTTTTTTCAAGTTGTAGATGGACACAATATCTTTGTTTTGTTTATTTAGGTTTTTTTTTTTAATTTGGTGGTGGGGATCGAACCCAGTGCCTCACTCATGCTAGGCAAATGCTCTACCACTGAGCCACAACTTCAGCCCCAGTCTTTGTTCTTTTCCTCCTCCAGACTGCATAATTTCAATCACTTAACTTCATCTTACTTGATTCTTTGTTCTCCTTGCTCCAGTATGCCGTGGAACACCTGTAGTGATGGTTTCATATAAGTTTCAGAATTGGAACCTGCAAATTACTATATGTTCTTTTTTTTGGTGGTCTTGAGGATTGAAGCTTGATCACAGAGCTATATCCTCAACCTTTTTTATGTTTTGTTTAACATTAGGGTCTTGCTGTGTTGCCAGACTGGCCTTGAACTTGTGGTCCTTCTACCTTACTTAGCAGGAGTGCACCACCTTGCCCAGTGAATGTCTTTGTCAACTAATTTCAAATACTGAGCTGTCTCAGAAATGGCTTTTCTCTTTTTTTTTTTTTCCTGTTAATGACCCCTATCTCCCACTTTTATTATTATTATTATTATTATTATTATTATTATTATTATTCCAGGGATTGAACTCAAGGGCATTTAACCACTGAAATACACCCCAGCCTTTTTTTTTTTTTGGCACCAGGGATTGAACTCAGAAGCACTCAACCACTGAGCCACATTCCCAGCCCTATTTTGTATTTTATTTAGAGACAGAATCTCACTGAGTTGCTTTGCCGAGGCTAGCTTTGAATGAGATCCCCCTGACTCAGCCTCCCCAGTGGTTGGGATTACAGGCATGTACCTCATGCTTGGCCTTTTTAAAATATTTTATTTATAGACAGGCTCTCGCTCAGATGCTCAGAGCCCCGCCAAGTTGCTGAGGCTGGCTTTTAACTTGCGATCCTCCTGCCTCAGCTTGCCAAATCACTGTGATTACAGGCAGGTAGCCCCTCACCTGGCTCTTCATTATTCTTAGATTTTGTTGTTACTGTTGATATGTGAACATTTGAAAAGGCTAATGGGTATCTATATGAATCAGATTCTCTTCTTTCAGTGTTTGAGCAGAAGTATTTGATGGGGTCAAATTTTATTTCAGTCCCTGGTTCAAAGATTTGGTAAAATTGAAACTACAGTGTCAGTGGAGTGCATCAGTTTATCCTCCACTCATGTATAAACCTTTGTTGTTTTGCTGTGATCTTCAATAATTATATTTATTTGTTTTTTTCCTCAAGCAAGGACACAGATCTCTTTATGGTGTTTTATATTGAGTTAAGATGTTTAGTGTGTCTTTAATCCTGTGTTTATTTTTGGTCTGCATATTAATCATGTGTGAGTGTTGAGGGGGGTCACGGGGATTAAGCCCAAGGCCTTGCACCTGCTAGGCAACCACTGTAGCACTGGCCTCCATTGTCAGCTCTTTTTCATTTTTCATTTTGAATCAGGGTCTCCCTAAGTGGCCAGGCTTCCGTGGGACTGGGGATCCTCTTGTCCCACAGCTCCCAAGTAGCTGTGATTACAGGTGTGTGCCACAATGCTTTGGAGCACACCAGTCCTTTTTCGTGCCATATATTGGAAACATTTTTGTACTTTGTTCTTTATCTTTTAACTTCCTCTACTTTCATAGATTTAATTGCTCCACCTATTTTTTAGGTATTATTTTTTAAAGTTAGGAAACACAGTATTTTCTATGTTTAAAAGGTATTTGTAGCTTCTCAAACTATTCCAGTATTGTCTTTATTGTCTTTCTGGTTTCGGTGTGTAATTTGAATGTCATCCTTGGACTAGAGGGGAACACATGGCATGTCCAGGTAAATAGGTACCTTTTTGTCCCTGTCTTGACTACTAGAGAAGTTGGAGTGTCTGCCGCTGGTGTACGACGCCCACTGTGTCATGAATCAGTTTTCTGTTCACACGTGGGCCAGTGGAGTGCCATTTTCTTTTTCATCATTTGTTTGTTAATCTTTCTGTTAATAGCGATCACTTTCTTATTCCAATAAGTTTAAATATTGTTGGTATTTATTATGCCCAGAAGATTTGATATACTACTTTTCCCTTTGTTTATTTTCATTCTTCTTCCTTCCTCACTTCCTTTATTTCTTTCAGTTTGGGGAATGATGGTAGGAGGCCCTAAAGCACTGAGCCATATCCCTAGTCCTTTTGAAAAAAATCCATTTTACTTAGTTTTTTATTATTTGGAGACAGGGTCTCGCTAAATGCAAGTCGCTGGGATTATAGGTATGTGCCTCTGCACCAGGCATGAGCTAGTTTTTGTTTTGCTAGGAAAAGGTATTGTTCTTGGTATTTTGCAATATTATGAGTCCATATGAGAGATGACATCTTGGTGACACTGAAATGTTTCTAAGAATAGCTAGCATTTTTCCCCTTATTGTGCTTTGACATTCTCTAACAAAAACTAAAGATTACCTATTAGTCTACTGAATTATCCTTCATGAGCCTTATTACTAAATAATTCTGGTTTGTGACAGGAACTTACATACAGGCTTCCAGTGGCAATCCCTTAGTGCAGTCCCAAAGGATGTACTGAATTCCCTAAAAAGGGCTTGTAAAAAGAGGTTTTAAATCTGCCGGGCGTGGTGGCGCACGCCTGTAATCCAAGCGACTTGGGAGGCTGAGTCAGGAGGATCTCGAGTTCAAAGCCAGCCTCAGCAACTTAGCGAGGCCCTAAGCAACTCAGTGAGACCCTGTCTCTAAATAACATACAAAATAGGACTGGGGATGTGGCTCAGCGGCCGAGTGTCCCTGAGTTCAATCCCTGGTTCAAAAAAAAAAAAAAAAAAGGTTTTAAATCTGATGTAATGAACCACTTCAGTAGAAATTCATTACCCAGAATGTTTTTCAGGGGTTAATGCAGTAGGCAGCCTCTGATGAGCATGTCAGAATATCACAGCATGTCGAGGTCCAACAGGATTTAAAACAGGCTGTATTTTGTTGAGGTAACCAGCTTGGGAACCCCAATTCCCTCCTTGCAGTTAAGCTGGTGAGGTCTATCCCAACAGTAGTTCTTAGATACCACCCAAGATCAAAGTTTGTTCTCAAGTTTTTCTAAGAATATGTTGTGTCAGGATGGCTACTGGTATTAAGTGCAGTACTTAGCTGGACTATGCTGAGAGAAGTGCTAGAGACCAGGGTACAAAGAGAATTGGGGTGACCCAGCTGCACACAAGTGTTCCTATTCTCCCTGTTACTCTACCAAGTAGGTGCAATCCAGCATCAGAATTGCTGTGTGAGAGGATGTGAGCATGACTGGAGAGTCAGAGTGTCACAAGCAGGTGATGGAGTATTGGGAGGACCTGGTATCATGTGAAATTCTCACACAGTGAGTCTAGGTCTCCAGTGCTGTGTGTCTCACCTTCCTCCTGGGAATACCTCTGGGATGTTTTAGGAGTCAGTGACCTTTGAGGATGTGGCTGTGAACTTCACCCTGGAGGAGTGGGCACTGCTGGATCCTTCCCAGAAGCAGCTCTTCTGTGATGTGATGCAGGAAACCTTCAGGAACCTGACCACTATAGGTAAGGGTGACCTACTTTCCTCACTTGCTGATCAGTGCTGTTCCATGATCTGGAATATGGAAAGTCCACATTTTGGTGAATATACTGGCATGGTGACATTGTTCAACACATCTGGCAAGATTCTAATAGTTTTTATCTAATGTTAAAATAAGTCATAATGTTTTTTCTGGGTCTGCATTTTAGGAAAACAATGGAAAAATCAGGCCATCCATGATCACTACAATTCCAGGGGAAAACTAAGGTAATTGAACTCATAAGAGAAGGCAATGTCTCTCACAAATCTTGGAGTAACTTATAAAAACTTGTAAAAAGAAGGAAATGATACATGGCAAGGTTCACATTGATTTAGTCTCCATTTTCTTACAACAAAGCATACAGGTTGAGCATCCATAATTAGAAAGTTCAAAATCCAAATGTTCCAGTATGGGCAACATCTGGAACAATAACATGGTGCTACAAGTGACACTTTCTTTTATTTTATTATGTGCAAACTGTGTTCCATACACAAATTATTAGAAATGTATGAAATTGCCTTCAATTGGGACCCATTTTGAATATACCTTACTATGTATATGAAAATATGAAAAAACCCATCTTCATTTTTTCCCATGCATGTCACATAGTAGTACCCAATTGTAATTAAATGTGATAAACATCTTCAGGGTTAACAAAATACTTAATTTGGGAAGGAGTATTTAGAAACCTGAGCTAAGCTGTGGTGCACACCTGTAATCCCAGCAACTTGGGAGACTGAGGCAAGAGGACAACTGGGAGACCAGTCTCAGCACTTCAGTGAGACCCTGAGCAACATACTGAGACCCTGTCTCAAAAAAAAATTTTAAAGAAATGGAATGTAGCTCAGTAGTAAAGCTGACACAGCATAAAATCAATTCTTCTGATAAATCATCAATAAAAAAATCTTTGTAAAGTGCTTTTCATTCTTTGCAGAACTCAAGCAATAGAGAGACTCTGTGAACAGAGAGAAGAGAGTCAATGTGGAGAAATCTTCAGCCAGATCACAGATCCTCTTCTAAACAAGACAAGTTCTTCTGGAGTAAAACCAAGTGAACACCATGTGTGTGGAGATGTCCTCAGTGCTGAGTCACCCCTAGCCATGCCTCTGACAGCTCACACTGGACACAAAGCCCATGAGTATCAGGAACATGGAGAGAAGCCACGTGAATATAAGGAACATGGGAAAGCCTTGCATGATTGGCAATGTTTTCAGAAGCTTGAAAGAACTCACACAGCAGAGAAACCCCATGTGTGTAAGCAATGTGGAAAAGGCTTTAGTTCTTACAGTTACATTAAAAAACATGAACGAATTCACAGTGGAGAGAAACCTTATATATGTAAACAGTGTGGGAAAGCCTTTACTTTTCTCAGTTCCCTTCAAATGCATGAACAAGTTCACAGTGGAAAGAAGCCCTATGTGTGTAAGCAATGTGGAAAAGGCTTTAGTACATCCTTTTTCATTAAAATCCATGAACGAATTCACAGTGGAGAGAAACCCTATGTGTGTAAGCAGTGTGGAAAAGGCTTTATTTCTTCCAAGTACATGAAAAGACATGAACGAATTCATAGTGGAGTGAAGCCCTATGCCTGTGAACAATGTGGGAAAGCTTTCAGTCGTTCTGATTCACTTAGGATACATGAAAAAAAACACACTGGAGGAAAACCCTCTGCATGTAAGCAATGTGGAAAAGCCTTGAGTTCTTGCAGCCACATGAAAACACATGAACAAGGGGACTATGAAGAGAAACCCTATACATGTAATCAATGTGGGAAAGCTTTCAGTCATTACTATTTAGTCAGAAGACATGAAATAGTGCACACTGGAGAGAAACCCTATGTGTGTAACCAATGTGGAAAAGGCTTTACTTATTCCAGCTCCTTTGGAAGACATGAACGAGTTCACAGTGGAGAGAAACCCTATATATGTCAACAATGTGGGAAAGCCTTTCTTTTTCTCAGTTCCCTTCATATACATGAACGAATTCATAGTGGGGAGAAACCCTATGTGTGTAAGCAATGTGGAAAAGGGTTTAGTTCTTCCAGCCACCTGAAAAGACATGAACAAATTCATAGTGGAGAGAAACCTTGTGTATGTAAGCAATGTGGAAAAGCCTTTCCTTCTCTCAGTTCCCTTCAATTGCATGAACAGATTCATAGTGCAAAGAAACCCTGTATATGTAAGCAATGTGGAAAAGCCTTTAGTACTTCCAGCCACATGAAAAGACATGAACAAATTCATAGTGGAGAGAAAACCTATGTGTGTAAGCA